>BPLQ01000287.1:3773-325740 GCA_021605075.1 Caerostris darwini
TAATGTAAATATATTAAATACGTAATGTAAATAAATTAAATACGTAATGTAAATAAATTAAATATATTAATTCAAAGTTTTAAAATATTAAATACATAACGTAAATATATTAATTACCTACAGAAAATACTTTTTACTCTTTCATTGTTAATCGGATTTCACAAACTTTGTTTTTTTCTAGATGTAATTTTACAAAAATCTTCATATAAGCATGTTATTCAATGCTGGAGAAAGCAAATATTTCAGTACAGCTATTCAGTTCAAATATTTTACAAATATTCTACTGAATAATTCTGTAATAAATTTCTCTAAATTGTGTAAGTAGTTTTACACCTAGAATGCCTTGCTTTCTGATTATTTTAAATACATATTAAGTAGTAAATTGTTTAATACATTTTTGGTGATGCAAATTTTACATAATGAATACAGTTTATAATTAATTTTATTTAATTCACTTTAATAAACAAAGTTACTATTATAATGCTAAATTACGAATATTGTCTTTAAAAATGTTAACACAATTTATTATCTTTGAAACAGAAATTACTCAAACTGATACTAGAATATTTTTACCTTTTTTTTATTAATTTTGATTATTTTGAAAGAGATATCTTTCAAATTGATATAATTAAAAACGAAAAAAAAATCCCTTGAATTGACAATCCTTTCAATTAAAAAAATCCCTTCAATTGAAAAAATAATTAATTTCATAATTAAAAAATAAATAAATCTTTAAATAATCCAGGTTAAGTATTTATATGAATTAAATCTGTCAATTGAAAAGAAATTTTGGAGGTAGTGCAATTATGGTCAGAGTTACACCCACACTTTGAAAGAAATCATTCTTTCTCAGATTCAAATAAAATAACAAAAAAAGGCAGTAGAAACACATGTGAATATTTTTAACCTTCAAGCAAACCTGATTAGATGTAGATTGATAACTAACATAATATATTTTGTATTATTATGTCTGCTATGATTATACCACTTTGTACATTATCCATAAAATGTGGTTATTTTAAATGCTCATAGGCATTGGCGAATAAATAAATATACAGTTGCAGTTCCTACAAAGATAAATTAGATATATTAAATTGTTATATAATTTATTATTATATTTAAATAATTATGTATATATATATATATATATATTAGTGTTCTAACACTATATGTTAAATATATTTATTATAAGCACAAACAACATCAATATAAATATTTCTAAAATTATAAAGTTATTATATATATAATTAGTATTGTATATTAAATATTATATTGTATATTATTATATTAAATTTCCTATTATAAGTAAAAACAATTCGTATATATATATATTAAATTTCTTATACGTAAAAAATTAAAAGTCCTGATGTATTGTTTTTATCCCTATGTTATGTATATATTATTAATTAATAATAAAAAGGGAAATAATAAATAAGGCTGTCTTTAATCTTTTTAGAAAAGTCTAGCTATTTAATTTTCCAAACCATATATTAAATGGAAATAATCATTCGCAAATGATATTAATAAAATAAACCTTCAAGATTTAAAAATTTACACAATCGCATGTGAAAGTTCACGAAGAAAACATTCCTCACTTATTGCTCAGTACTGAGTACAAATAAAAACTCATTTGATGCACTCACGTAGTCAAAAACTTAATTACATTGAAAAATAGTTCCACCATTTGCTTTAATCTGTAATAAAAAAAAAAACTAGTATCATTAAAAATCATTACTATCATCATTATTATTATCAAATTATCCTCATTTATTTAAAAGAAATCTTATACTTGCGATATTATTTTGTGTGTGTGTTTAAAAGTGTTTTTCAGCCTGAGTTATAATTTATATTCGTCGTACTCTTCTAGCTGCCTGATGGCCAATTGGCTAGTGCTCTGGCCATTGGTACCACAGGATTCATGTTCAAATGCTGACTGTGGCATGGATGTTTCTTAGTGGTTCGTAATCCAATTTAAACTGTATGTTCCGGTCTAATTAGCCCAAAGTGTGTAAAAAATGACCGTACAGCGATAAACCAAATCAATCGTATTCTTCTACTGGGACCCTTATTACCATTTTTTTTTCGTTCTAATGCAGCTGGCAACCAACTTAGACAATTGTCTTTGATGCCTTAAGGCAAGTGTTGCACAGACATTACTCACTTTGCATTACACAGGGGGGGGGGCGGGGAACTTGATGGTAAGCCACGGACGCGGAGTAACAATGCCCCCGCAGCTCTCTACGATCCTATTAGGACCGGGACGTACGGTTTAAAATTAATTCCTAACCACTACAAACACCCATGGCAACGCCGGGATTTGAACCCGATACCTATGGTACCGAGAGCCAGAGCAGTAGCCACTCAACAGCAGTAGACACTCGGCCATCGGGCCTCCTTATTATCTTGGTAATTAGCATTATCAGTTTGTGAACTCGGATAGTTCAATTATAACTATATAAGACGTTTTGAAAAAGTTTGCGTAGAAAACGGGTATTTCCCCTTTCGTGTCTAATAACAAAGGTTCTCCTATGGATTTGGAAATTGGGTTTGGTTTGTCCCTCGTTTTGTGAACACTTTAGGCTAATTAGAGCGGGGCCTATAGTATTCCGAGCCACTAATAAAATCCATGCCACCGCCAGGATTCAGTTGCTTAGCACTGAGTTCAAATGAAACATTTATGCAACAAAGTAGTCGAAATCTTACTTCCATTGAACAAATAATTAAATGCTTTATTTTAATCTGTAAATAAACATGCGAAAAATAATGTTATTTATTTAAAACAAAATTTTGTACAATGCTTACAATATAAGCTTGCGATATTTTTTTCTGATCAGAAGACTTTTTCAGTCTGAGTTATAATTTCTGTGCTTCTTATTCTTCTACCAGGACATTTACCGTGGTAATTATCATGCTCAGTTTGTGAACTCCAGTAGTTCAAGTCTAACAATTCGACCCGATTTGAAAAAGTTTGTGTCGAAGTCAGTTATTTTCCCTTTAGAATCTAGTACCTAGGGTCTATTAACAAAAGCTCTCCTATGGATCTGGGTGACCTGATAATTAATTGACTAGCGCTCTGGTCTTTGGTACCACAGGCTTCAGATTTCGATCCTGATGTGGCATGGATGCTTGAGAATGATTCGGGATCCACTTTAAACAGTAGGTCCCAGTCTAATTAGTTTAAAGTGTGCAAAATAATGACCGTAGAGAGACAAACCAAACCTATGGATTTGGGAAGGAAAATTGGGAGTATAATTTTATGCTATATGGCTTTTTATCAAAAAAACAAGTAATATAAAAAAAAATTAAGTCAATTCCATTTTTTTTTTTACTATATTGCAGAAAAGTCCTTTACAAATAAAGTTGAAATTTTGCTTTTACATCTGGTGCCATCTATTATTAGATACACGCAACTTAAATGTAAAAAAAACTAAACTTAATGAATTAAATTTAATTACTGAATTAATATTTGAAAAAACTGTATTAACATCAATTATCATTCACTGCAAGTTCAAAAGAAATGTATTTGTATTTGAGTGGATGAATAAAAAGTATTTTATGAACGATTGAAAATTTGAACAAGATATATATAGGGAGAGTGTGAGCTAATAGAAGGAATTGAATAAGTGGACTCTGAGATCAGTGTTTACCATCAAATTAGGCGCCCGCATTGTAAAATAGAAGTATAGTAAGTCCTTGGTCTGAAGCATTTAACTACACCAATCAATTTAAATAAGATACGATCTGGAGAAATCTTAAGATTTGAGCACAGTGATTAATTTAGGTAAAATAAAAATTTGAAGAATATCAATCTATAGTGGACGAGGATAATTTCAGAAGACATTTTGAAGCCGATTAAAATGCTTTAACCCGATGTAATGTCCTGTATCAAAGAGTAAAATAAACAGAGTTTTCCAATTCATAGTTATCAATAAGAATTTTAAATTTCTATGTTGAACAGCGAAGTTTCGTGGATTTATTTTTAAATTTATTTATTTATTTTCTTTATTACATATAGATATGAAATTCAAAATAGAAGATATATAATCGCAAAAGAGGGAAATTATATTTAATTTACTGGTTTTTAAATAAATTGGTGAAAATGTTTCAAAGAATTTTCTTTTCATTCAGGTTTAAATTTTATTTTTAAATTTTATTTATTTTCTTTATTACATATAGATATGAAATTCAAAGTAGAAGATACATAATCACAAAAGAAGGAAATTATATTTAATTTACTTATTTTTAAATAAATTGGTGAAAATGTTTCAAAGAATTTACTTTTCGTTCAAGTTTTAATTTTATTTCGGAATGTAATTTTTTTTCTTTCAAAAATAAGTAACAACAGACTATACAAATATATGAACCAAATCCTTCAAACCATGACTGCCAGTGGATTCGCGAAGTAGCAAGAGTTAGGATCGGTTTAGATATAGTTTGTGAAGGAATTTTCAGTGGGGAAGATACTAGCTTAAGAAAACTGTGAGTGGATGATTTTGAATGCCAACTAGTGGCATTACAGTCAGAAACTTTCATGGCACAAAGTGAAGTAAGCATTCTTAGCTCAATGATCTCGCGGCCAGATAGCTAATTGGCTAGAGCACTGGCCTTTGGTACCATAGCCTTCAGGTTCGAGTAGTGGCTGTAGCATGAGGTTTGTTTGTGGTTCGGAATCTACGTAAAACTGCAAGTCCCGGCCTAATTAGTCTAAGATGTGCAAAAAAATAACCCTAGAGCGACAACCAAACCTAGCTAGTGCTCTGTGATGCTAAATGTTATACATATACCAGACATTCTGAATTTAAAAATCTGAAGACGTGTCCAGCATTGAAAAAAATGAATAAATAAAATTGATACAAAACGATGTATTTTTGAGAAAATGGCAAAACTTTTCAAATATTACAACAGTTAATGTTTTTTTTTTTTTTTTTTGTGTGAAAAATGATCATATTGCAAGATCTTCTTTAAACTTATTATTTTATTTTTCTTCTGAATTTATTTTTTGATTTTATTTTATTGCTAAAGCCACAGTTTTGTTTTGTTTGTCACTCTACTGTCATTTTTGCACATTTTAGGCTAATTAGACTATTACTACTACTACTACACCATATCACTGTGCTTAGAGCTGAGTTGCACACTTTACAGTTTGGGAATGACGTGGTGAGAAGTCTGATTGGGCTCTGTGACGCTCTAAGGTGGATTCCGAACCCCTACAAACATCCATGAACCTGAAGCCTGTGGCAGCAAAGACCAGAGCACCAGCCAATTGGCCATCAGGCCCCAAGCTAATTAGATTGGAATCTACAGTTTAACGGGGATTCCGAACCCCTAACAAACATCCATGAACCTGAAATCTGTGGTGCCAAAGACCAGAGCACCAGCCAATTGGCCATCAGGCCCCTACAGTTTAATTGGGATTTCGAACCATTAACCATCCATTAACGTAGATTCCGAATCACTAATAAACAGCCATGAATCTGAAGCCGGTGGTATGAAAAGCCAGAGAGCCAGCCAATTGGCCATCAGGACCCTAAAGTTTAATTGGGATTTCGAACCATTAACCATCCATTAACGTGGATTCCGAACCACTAATAAACAGCCATGAATCTGAAGCCGCTGATACGAAAGGCTAGAGAGACAGCCAACTAGCCATCATGCCGCTGATAAAACCATAGTGAATTTGAAATGAAGCAGCCAATCAGCGAACATTTATCTTTAAAGAAATTCAAGTGAAGTCAAGAAAGATCTTATCGTAAAAAAAACTATCTCTGTTATTATAACCACCCCTGTTTCTCATCTGTAATCGTTTGATGTAACTGTGTCAAGGGAAGAAACTTTTAGTAATTGTTGAAATGGATGATTCCAAAGACGGTGATGACTTTAATAAACTTGGTATGTTATATAATAAAATATCGGATAGAATTCGAGTTTTGTCAAAGCGATATTCATATATAAAAGACAATGCGCACTTATACAGTTCCGTGGACACTGATGACTTAACGCTTGTTCTTTGTAATGAGAAATTGGAAGAGACTACCGACTTTCTTGGACTAATACGAATAAACAAAGAAAATCTAGCAGATCTACTAAAAGCTTGTGAAATGCTTAAGCAAGAATTACAGGAATATGATTATCCTCATTTATTAAGTAAGTTGAAAAGTGACGAGAGGAATATAAATGCTATGTTGTCAGAATTAACAGCGAAAGAACATAATCTTATTGCATACTTAGTTAAAATTAATCTTCGTCAAATAGCTTTGCAATGTTCACCGTAATAGAAATTTCAGTAATATTGATTAATAATTTTAATATCAACGTCAAGCAAATTTTACACTAAAATTACTATTTCAAGCAATTCAAGCTATTTTAAATAAAATTAGACGTTCATATGAATATGCAAGAAATTCTACAGAGTTCCTTTTTATAGAAAGTTTCTATTTTCATTGACATGATTTCGATGAAAAGTTTTTGTGAACTAAACTTGCAAAGTATGAAACTGAACAGTAAATTTACATAAACTGTTTTCATAATTGTTGGACATGCAATATTTCAAAGCTGTTTTTGTTGTGACATTAGACTGATGCTCATGTTTTAATACATCTTTTTATATTTTATGTGAATAAATATATTTTAAAAGTCTCTTTAAGAGTTGTGGTCTTTTAATGTGCAGTTAGATTTCAATAAGATTATTTCTGAATAATTTAAGATGTTAAGACAGAGTTGAATGTGTTTTTAAAAAAAACTTAAAATATGTACACATAATTGTCGAACATGTGTGTATATTTTAACAGACAAAAAAATGGTTAATTTTTTTATTGAACTATCATATCAAGAACTAACTGTGAAGACAAATTTTATTTCTACAATGGAATCCAAGACTTCAGAATACTTAATGATAAATTTTCTTCTATCCAATTATTTTTCATTGTTTACAAAGAGATTAATAAATTTTATGTGGGACAGTAATGAAAATCGGAGGGAATATATTAAGTATTTGAAAATCATATCGTTTCAAAGTGTTTTGAATTTTAAAAATCGATTGTTAATCTTTTAATGTACAGTTAGGTTTCAATAAGATATTTCTGAATAATTAAAGATGTTAAGAGTTGAATGTAAAAAAAAAAATTGTTAAAATATGTACACAGAATTGTCGAACATGTGTGTATATTTTAACAGACAAAAAAATGGTTTATTTTCTATTGAACTATCATATCAAGATCTAACTGTGAAGACAAATTTTATTTCTACAATGGAATCCAAGATTCCATAATACTTAATGATAAACTTTCTTCTTCTATCCAATTATTTTCCATTGTTGATCATTTTCAACAAAAAGATTCATACAAAATTTTTCAGGGGAAGTAATGAATATCAGAGCTAATATATTAAGTCTTTGAAGATCTTGTCGCTTCAAAGTGATGCGAGTTTCAAAGATTAATTCATTGTTAAAACTTTTTTAAAAAAAGAAAATTTTAGAATAGTAAATTCGCAAAAACAAAAATAAGTAATTGCCTAAAATTAACGATCTTTTATTCCCTGAATGTTAATTTCTTCACTAATCGTGTATTTTTCTTGATATAATTTTGTATGAAACTTCAAAGAAAGAAAAAAGTACCATTATGGACAATGTTAGAGAAGGCAAATTTTTGAAAGAAAGATCAACGATTTTGGATCGCATTACAATTGTGTGTTGTGTTACTTGTTTACATAAATGTTAATTAATAATAAATAATAATAAATGAGTCGTCTAAAAGTACCTTAAAAAAATATGGATCCATCTATCGTTTAAAAATTACCTTAAAAACATATATAGTTTTTAAGGTAATTTTGGTAAGTAAGATGGTAACAAGGTTTGGTATAGTAATAAGGTAACATCTATCGATAGATAGAATGCATCTAATTTTTTATTCCCAACATACTTTTTACTTCGTTATTTTATAATGCATATTAAATAAGGAGTTATTGCATACCATTTTGATAACGTAGATTTCTCATATTAAGTATGATAAATAATATTTGTTTTTATTTAACCCATATCAGCAAACAGGGATAAGATTTCAAATTTAGCACTAAAATATCTTCTGTAAGTGTTAAAACTAAATGTGTAAACTTTACAAAGATACATAACTGAAATTGACATTAACAATTATTTTACATTTTTTTTTTTTACTTTTGAATAGATTTGTATGAATCAGAAGAAATTTGGATTCGACTAAAATCAAAGAGAACATCAATATACAAATATAAGCAAGTCCCTTGTTTATAGATATTTTTATCCTTTTAACAAAACGTATTAATTTCAAATCCCCTATAATTAAACTAAGACATGCCATTCTGGGAAGTTCATACCATAAAATAAATTTAAAATTATTTATGTGGCCCATAGTTAAAAATTTGGTTTTTTCTATTTGTGAATACACTTTTGGTAGTATAAGCAAAGTTTTGATGCTAATCATATTAATTATTTTAAAAATGCATTTCCAGGGATGTTATACTTCATAATATAAGTAAGTAATAAGTATGTATAAGTAAGTATAAGTAAGTCACAGGTGTATAGATATTTTTATCCTTTCGAACAAAAGCTAAGTTTTAAATCACTACATAATTCGACGTATGGTATACGGAAATTTCAAACCATTACAGAAATTTGGATTTTTCTATTAGTTAATACACTTTTGGTAGGATAAACAAAGTTTTGATGTTTTGATGTTAATCCTATTAATTATTTTAAAATGCATTTCCAGGGATGTTATACTTCATAATATAAGTAAGTAATAAGTAAGTATAAGTAAGTCACAGGTGTATAGATATTTTTATCCTTTTAACGAAGCTTAATAGTTTCGTATGCGTTATAATTAAACTAAAACGTACATGTATAATTTTGGAAAACTCGTACCATATTAGAAATTTATAATTATGTATATGGCCCATAATAGAAATTTGGGATTTTTCTATCAGTTAGTACACTTTGGTAAAATAAACAATGTTTTGAAGTTAATCATATTAATTATTTTTAAAATGCATTTCCAGGGATACGTTTTACTTCCTAATTTCAAGTGTTATGTTTCAAGTATTGAATTTTTTGAAATAATAAATACATTTTTTTATGTTTTATTATTAGTTCCTTTTTAATGCTTCACTTTATAATTTATTAGTAAATATATTTTAAAAAATAGCCAAATTTTTTAAGAGTTGTGATCTTTCAATTTACAGTTAAGATATATTTTTGATTTATTAAAAATGTTAAAAATGAGTCGAATGTTTTTGAAAAAAAAATCATTTTCCGTGTGCTAAAATATACACATGTTTGTCGAACTTATGCATATATTTTAATAGGCAAAACATTGTTGATTGAAATACTTTATCAAGAATTAAGCCTAAAGGCATACATTTCTTTTTACTTTGGAATCCAAGAGTTCAGAATATATTATGATAAACTTTCTTCCTTGCAATTCCTTTCCATTGTTGACTATTATCAACTAAGCAACAGTTTAACAGCGGCTTGATGGCCAATTGGCTAGCTCTCTGGCCTTCGACACCACAAGCTTCAGGTTCCAATCCTGGCGGTGGCAGGGATTTTTATGAGTGGTTCGGAATCCTCGTTAAACTGTAGGTCCCGGACTACTTAGCCTAAAGGAAAAAAATTAATAGGACTAATTAGACTTTTAAGGACTAAATAGCCTATGCAAAAAAATGACAGTAGAGAGAAAAACCAAACGTATCAACAACAAACAGATCTGAAAAATTATTTCAAAAATTGATATTTATATCCTTTTTAACATTTAAGATCTTTTGATCATTGAAAGAAGTACGTAACAATGTCTTAAAAGTTTTAAAAATTACTTTCTTTTATATTTTTCACTGTTGTCACATTCAGGCCAAGTCAGGGCCTAGTATTTAATCAAAAATTGCATTATGTCTTATTGTTTTCATTAATAATAAGTTCAGAAGTAGTTTAGATTCAAGATAAGGTATTCATGATTATCCTTATTGCACAAGATGAAAAGTGAATATCATCTAGAAATTATGTTAGAAAAGATCAGTCAAGATATGTAGAGGACTGAAAAGGGAGGCTCAGTGCCAAGGAGAAATCTTGCAGCGATATTGGGAGGCTCAGTGCCAAGGCCAAGGAGAAGTCTTGCAGCGATAGTGGGAGGCACAGTGCCAAGGAGAAGTCTTGCAGCTATATTAGGAGGCTCAGGGCCAAGGAGAAATCTTTCAGCGATATTGGGTGGCTCAGTGCCAAGGAGAAGTCTTGCAGCGATGTTGGGAGGCACAGTGCCAAGGAGAAGTCTTGCAGCGATATTGGGAGGCTCAGTGCCAAGGATAAGTCTTGCAGCGATAGTGGGAGGCTCAGTGCCAAGGAGAAGTCTTGCAGCTATATTGGGAGACTCAGCGCCAAGGATAAGTCTTGCAGCGATGTTGGGAGGCTCAGTGCCAAGGAGAAGTCTTGCAGCGATGTTGGGAGGCACAGTGCCAAGGAGAAGTCTTGCAGCGATGTTGGGAGGCACAGTGCCAAGGAGAAGTCTTGCAGCGATGTTGGGAGGCACAGTGCCAAGGAGAAGTCTTGCAGCGATAGTGGGAGGCACAGTGCCAAGGAGAAGTATTGCAGCTATATTGGGAGACTCAGCGCCAAGGAGAAGTCTTGCAGCGATGTTGGGAGGCTCAGTGCCAAGGAGAAGTCTTGCAGCTATATTGGGAGACTCAGCGCCAAGGAGAAGTCTTGCAGCGATGTTGGGAGGCTCAGTGCCAAGGAGAAGTCTTGCAGCGATGTTGGGAGGCACAGTGCCAAGGAGAAGTCTTGCAGCGATGTTGGGAGGCACAGTGCCAAGGAGAAGTATTGCAGCTATATTGGGAAGCCAGGGGCCTCATGTACTAAATTAAAGTGTCTACTCTCTTTATTGACTCTCTTCCCCGTTGACTTTTTGTGGTGTGTGAGATCGACTTATTGTTGATTTCTGTCTTTCTGTATGTTTGCTTTGTTCTGCTTTTTACTTCTTTGTGTGTGATCCTTATTATAATGGATTGATTTCCAATAAAGCCATATGTTACAACAATAGATCAGTCAAAATTTTGGAATCGCCTTTTTTCTTATGATCAATACAGTTTCTATAATGTTTGAAGGTTCTTGTCTTGGCATATTACCTGCATAAATTAGTAAAAGGCATGCCACCATTTTGACTGAGATAAACTTAATTTTAGAAAAAGTGGTCATTAAATCGTTATCTCACAAATAATTAAAAAGAATTTGCCATTCGCTTGAAATTAATAGGTTTGGGATTTAAAAACTTACTGACAAAAGGATACACTCAAACCTGTTTTCAGGCTGTTCTTTTTTAAGCAGTTTTTATTGGGCTATTTTTTTATGTGGGACATATAAAAAAATTCCATCAAATGCATATTATGAATAAAAATTCATTAAAAATTTAACTTAAACAGAAAACAATAAATGGCTGTCAAAATACTATGCAGACTAAAAAGAATTCAACAAATGGTCAATCTAATATTATATAATAATACCACGAATTTTATTAGACGATAGGATAGCATTTTCAAGAGATGAAGTTGCCGTATACCCATTTGGCTAACGCTCTGGCCTTTGGTACTACAGGCTCAGGCCCACAGGTCTTGCCGTGGTATGGATGTTTGTTAGTGATTCGGAATCCGCATTATACTGTAGGTCCCCGCATAATTAGCCTAAAGTGTGCAAAAAATGAGCGTTGAGCGATAAACCAAACCTATGGATCTGGGTGATAAACCAAACCTATGGATCTGGGTGATAAACCAAACCTATGGATATGGGTGACCTGATGGTCAATTGGCTAGAACTCTGTCCTTTGGTACCACAGGCTTCAGGTTGGAATCCCGGTGAAGAGACGAAAGTGATTTTGTGCCAGTTCTCCAAGAAACACCCTCGTACTTGACTACTGAGAAAAGTTTTAAATGCATATTTTAAAACCTATATGAGAAAATAAACCATTTAAGAATATTCAGGTGTGTTAATTCAATTATTCATTATTTAGCAAACCAGAACTTGAACCCGAAACCTGTGGTACCGAGCACCAGAGAGCCATCCACTCGACCATTCAGGCCCCACTTATCAAATGTTAATTTAAAAAATAATTTTTGCACAAAGCCCTGAAATAATAAACAGATATAACTTTTGGAATTTCATTTCATAGATCTTTTCCGCCCTTAATTACAATCCCATCAAAAAACCTTGTTATGTTTCTTGCCGTATGATCATGATCATATTTGTAGTCAGTATATTCAGTTTGTGAGAGCCCTGAATGGCCGAGTGGCTAGCTCTCTGGTGCTCGATACCACAGGTTTCTGTTTCATGTCCCAGGGGTCCATGGGTGTTTGTAGTCGTCGGAATCCACTTTAAACCGTAGGTGCCGGTCTCATAGGATCGTAGAGCACTGCGGAGGTATTGTTACACCACGTCCGTACCTTATTTTCAAGCTACACGTATCTCCTGGATAGTGCTAAATGAGTAATGTCTGTGCAGCGCTTGCCGTAAGGCATCAAAGACAACTGTCTAAGTGTTTGCCAGCTGCATTAGGACAAAATATTTCAGTTTGTTAGTTGCCTTTCCAATACACTTTTGAGCAGCCTGATTGCCAAGTGGCTAGCGCTATGGCTATTAATACCACAAGCGTCAGGTTCGAATCCTCGCGGTGGCATGGATGTTAGTTAATGGTTCGGAATCCACTGTTCCGGTCTGTTTAGACCTCGTATGCACAAGATGACCGCAGAGCGACAAACCAAACTACTCTTTTGAAACCAGCATATACTAAATACACGGCTATAAAAGGCTTAAGCCTAGGGGTGAGGAACAGGCAAAAAAATTTATGACCCTTGAACAAGATTTTTTATACCGACTCTTCTCGATAATTTTATGTACTACGGTCTTTACTAATGAATTCAGAAGAATTTGTAAAATAAATTAAATGACTTTTATTAAATTTGCGTATCTATAAAGACTGTTTATCATAACAAAATATTTACAAATTTAAATGTGTAGTATTTGAACTCACTTAAAAGTAATCCTTGTACTTTAAATTTTTCTTATAAAAATACTTGTATTTTAATAAAATAATAGTATCAAATTAATAAGCGCCAAGTATTACAGAATAGCTTACGACAGCAAAAAAGAGATCTAACATCTGTAACCATAAAAGGATCTGTACATCTTAATCACAAAGATGTTAGAGTTGCAGTAAATTAATAATTGAATAGCTTCTATAATATATTCTTTCTTTTTTTATAAGTCTCAGTACTGAGAAAAATATCTCAACATTTACTTGGTTTGCTGCTAATAAATAACTGCCTTTTTTAATGGTTGTATTACTGAAGGTTTCAATTGAATGGCCACCTTAACAATTTAGTAGTATGATGGACAATAGGCTAAAGCCCTGTATATTGGTACCATGGACTTTAGGTTCGAATCCTGACGGTTTCATCGATGCTTGCTAGTAGTTCGGGATATAGTTTAAACAGTAGGTGCCTGTCTAATTAGCCTAAAGTGTTCACAAAATGATAATAGAGCAACAAACCTTAGCCACTAGTTTAACATTAATTTTTATTTAACTTAATTTAACATTATGCGCATGTAGATCAAAGCAAACAGGGTATTTCTACAGTCTGTTAAACCAATGGGAAACAATTTAGCTTTTGTGTTATATGGTACAGTAATATTTTATTAATATTGATGATAAAGCAGTTACAAAGAATCACTCAACAATTAATTTCTAGTTATTAGTATCGAAAAGCTAGCAAAGTGTATCAATTTTCTCATTTCTAAACTTCATAACTTTCTATTATTTTTCTCGCTATGTTTAATTGCTGGTCATTTTGACCACAGGTTATTCGACACTAGAATGGTCGATATATAGCAGATTTGTCATTACTGCACCATGAAATTGACAGATTTAGCGATATATAGCAGATTTGTCCTTATTGTACCATGAAATTACCAGATTTAACGATATATAGCAGATTTGTCATTACTGTATCATGAAATTACCAGATTTAGCGATATATAGTAGATTTGTCAATACGGCACCATGAAATTAGCAGATTTAGCGATATATAGCAGATTTGTCGTTACTGTGCCATGAGCGATATATAGCAGATTTGTCATTACTGTACCATGAAATTAGCAGATTTAGCGATATATAGCAGATTTGTCATTACGGAGGCTGTACCATGAAATACTAGCCACTCACATTGGGCCACCACAGTTTATAGATCCAATCAGAGAGTTTCTTTTAACTGGTGCTTCTATAAGATTCGAGAGCAACTCTTCAGGCTATAAACTTCCAATGTTCCTCTCAAACTAATGGTCGGCCTGATGTCCAACAGGCTAGCACTCTGGCCTTTGGTACCACAGGCTACAGCTTCGAATCCTGGCGATAGCATGGATGTCTGTAAGTGGTTCGGAATCCACGTTAAACTGTAAGTCCCATTCTAATTAGCCTAAAGTGTGCACAAAATGACCGTAGGGCGACAAACCAAACCGCAGTTTGTAAATAGCATATCTAATAATTGCCCTTTCCCACGTATCCAATGTCTTAATTTTCCAATATAGAAAATAATTTGTTGTGATCAAGAATTTTAACAATAAAATCCCCTTCATGTTTCTTTCAGAGTATATTCATAGATGCAGGTGGTTAATTTTGTTAAATATATATTTCAGAACCGGGGCCTGAATGGCCGAGTGGCTGGCGCTCTGGCGCTCGGTACCATAGGTTTCGGGTTCGAGTCCCGGTGGTGCCATGGATGTTTGTAGTGGTTCGGAATCCACTTTAAACTGTAGGTTCCGGTCTGACATGATTATAGGGGTATTGTTACTCGGCGTCCGTAGCTTATCTTCAAGCTACACACACCTCCTGTATATTGCTAAGTGAGTAACATCTGTGCAGCCCTTGCCTTAAGGCATCAAAGGCAAGCCAGCATTAGAACAAAAATATTACAGAACCACAAAAAAATGATTAAATTAACTGTATCGCATAAATGGCACACCAAACATACCTATATGTAGAGTCAATCCTGAAAAGTTCCGAGATCGGTTGATTTTACATGCAATTTTATATTAAATTACAACACACTCTTAAATTTTCATCTGCTTTTTTTAAAAATAAGGCGGTTTTATTTTCCAAAAAAGAATTGAACATAAGATTTAATATGAATAATCGTTTGAGTGTCTTTGGGGCCTTTGTTACGATATTCATTTCTCATTCGTAATTCTTCGATTCTAGATTTGCTCCAGTGCGACATTAATAAATATTATTTAATATTGTAGTACTGTAATTCTTCATGATTATTGGAATAAGTATAAGAAGTGAAGCTAAAAATTCCATAAATACTTGTTTATTGGGGATATCCTTCTTTTCTTTTAATCAGATACTTAATCGAATTCAATTTGTTTTAGTGTTGTACTTTCAGTTAAGTACAACTTCAATAGCATTATTGATTTCTTCCAGTGCGTAGGTATATATACTTCAAAAGTGTAACTGGAATATTTAACTTCTCAGTTGATTTTGTATTTCTTATTTGTTAATTAATATGAGCTGCAAACCTCTCAAAGAGCCGGGTAGTGCTTCTTCGGATGAAACAAATGGGCCTACTACCTCTTTGTCTGACGAACCAGCTGTGCCCAGCGCTTTGTCTGATGAACCAGCTGTGCCCAGCGCTTTGTCTGATGAACCAGCTGTGCCCAGCGCTTTGTCTGATGAACCAGCTGCTCCCAGCGCTTTGTCTGATGAACCAGCTGCTCCCAGCGCTTTGTCTGATGAACCAGCTGCTCCCAGCGCTTTGTCTGATGAACCAGCTGCTCCCAGCGCTTTGTCTGATGAACCAGCTGCGCCCAGCGCTTTGTCTGAAGAACCAGCTGTGCCCAGCGCTTTGTCTGAAGAACCAGCTGTGCCCAGCGCTTTGTCTGAAGAACCAGCTGTGCCCAGCGCTTTGTCTGAAGAACCAGCTGTGCCCAGCGCTTTGTCTGAAGAACCAGCTGTGTCCCAGCGCCCAGCGCTTTGTCTGAAGAACCAGCTGTGCCCAGCGCTTTGTTGTCCAGCTGAAGAACCAGCTGTGCCCAGCGCTTTGTCTGAAGAACCAGCTGTGCCCAGCGCTTTGTCTGAAGAACCAGCTGTGCCCAGCGCTTTGTCTGAAGAACCAGCTGTGCCCAGCGCTTTGTGTGCCCAGTGCTTTGTCTGAAGAACCAGCTGTGCCCAGCGCTTTGTCTGAAGAACCAGCTGTGCCCAGTGCTTTGTCTGAAGATCCACCTACAGTTAACGAATTATCAGATTTTCTGATAGAATCCGCAGCTACACTGAAGCAAGCCTCTGAATCTCTCGAGTACTGTAAAATTCCAGTCGAGGCCTGGTTACACTTGGTGGAAGAGTCTAAAGGCACTTTGATAGCTGCTTCGCAAATTTTCGAATCCATTGCCAGCTCATTGAAATCTTTCAATGTCCCAAAAGATGCAGGGCCTGCTATGAAAATCTTGGCAGAAGCCTTGGAAAAAGCCAGAAATGCAGCTAAGGAAGCCTGCGTGGGATCCCCTAAACCAACAGGTGCCATCCCAAAAAAGCCGAAAGGTCCAGCCCCTTCTCCTGTTGCAGTCAAACCTGTGATTGAAGTCTTGGATGAAAACCGAAATGAACCGGCTGTGGCTCGCAAATCGACTGGTGCCGTTCCTAAGAAACGAAAAGCTCCAACCCGATCTCCCGGCGACTCATTTAATATCAAGTTCATGACAGAAAACGAGAAAGATGTCGTGTTCAGTCGTGCACCGGATGTCTACGATCTCTTCAGGGAAAAGACCGAAAAGATGGAAAGCGATACGGCTATTTTGCTGTCTAAATATGAAGTGATGAGAGGACACGCGGATAAGTGCATGGAACCCGGATTGGACCTGACTCTTCATAGCTGTTTGATGAAAATGGAGGAAGTGGACAACTTGCTCCCCGATGTGGAATCTATCCTGCAGGATGTATCAGAATCATTGGAGGAATGTACAAGTGTTAAACTTAAGGACAGTATCTATCAGAACAAACATTTTGGTTACGATGATTTACGATCAAGAATTCGGATGACAAACGGACATTTAGATCAACTACTTGCGGATGTTTCATTAATAATAGATGATCTTGGGGTATACAAGAACAACTTGGGACAACTCAGGGATAAATCCGCATCCTTGTTAAGAAGGGAAGTTTGAGATCCGGAAGTATAAGACGAGTTTTAAGTTTTACTGTTCTTTTCGTTAATTGTTTAGATATTCTGGATTGATATTAGTTTTATGTGCTGTTCATGAAGGAAAGATGTATACGAAAGACCAAGATTGGAAATTGACTTTAAGAACACTTTCAACAAGCTGCTTGGATACTGGATATAGTTTTTTTTATTGCTGATTGTGGATCTATATTTTAAGTAACTTTTTTCTTAATGTCTATTTTGTGAAAACTAAATTAATATTGTATTTCTAAGCTTTTACATTAACTTGAGTATTTGTTCAGTAGTTTAATAAAAAAATTTTTAATTGTGTGCGCTGGTGTTGTATGTTTGTTTCGTTGATGATAATCGTTTTAAATGAATTTAAATAATCTAGGTTAAGATTTGGAACGCAACTAAAACATTGAATTTCATTTTTGAATAGCAAACTGGTTGGAGTTGGACTTTTTCGGCATGTTAAATATCGTCTTTTTGGATAATGTAGAAACAATTAAATGTAAAAGTAGAAACAATTAAATGTAAAAGTAGAAACAATTAAATGTAAAAGTAGAAACAATTAAATGTAAAAGTAGAAACAATTAAATGTAAAAGTAGAAACAATTAAATGTAAAAGTAGAAACAATTAAATGTAAAAGTAGAAACAATTAAATGTAAAAGTAGAAACAATTAAATGTAAAAGTAGAAACAATTAAATGTAAAAGTAGAAACAATTAAATGTAAAAGTAGAAACAATTAAATGTAAAAGTAGAAACAATTAAATGTAAAAGTAGAAACAATTAAATGTAAAAGTAGAAACAATTAAATGTAAAAGTAGAAACAATTAAATGTAAAAGTAGAAACAATTAAATGTAAAAGTAGAAACAATTAAATGTAAAAGTAGAAACAATTAAATGTAAAAGTAGAAACAATTAAATGTAAAAGTAGAAACAATTAAATGTAAAAGTAGAAACAATTAAATGAAAAATTAAATGTAAAAGAAACAATTAAATGTAAAAGTAGAAACAATTAAATGTAAAAGTAGAAACAATTAAATGTAAAAGTAGAAACAATTAAATGTAAAAGTAGAAACAATTAAATGTAAAAGTAGAAACAATTAAATGTAAAAGTAGAAACAATTAAATGTAAAAGTAGAAACAATTAAATGTAAAAGTAGAAACAATTAAATGTAAAAGTAGAAACAATTAAATGTAAAAGTAGAAACAATTAAATGTAAAAGTAGAAACAATTAAATGTAAAAGTAGAAACAATTAAATGTAAAAGTAGAAACAATTAAATGTAAAAGTAGAAACAATTAAATGTAAAAGTAGAAACAATTAAATGTAAAAGTAGAAACAATTAAATGTAAAAGTAGAAACAATTAAATGTAAAAGTAGAAACAATTAAATGTAAAAGTAGAAACAATTAAATGTAAAAGTAGAAACAATTAAATGTAAAAGTAGAAACAATTAAATGTAAAAGTAGAAACATCTTTGGTGTTTATAAATGTTTTGGTGTTGAAATTTATTCTGCCTAAGGTATTAAACTTAATGTTTTGGATTTAAAGCGTATTTTCAAATACGAGCTCTTGCTAAGCGCAATCATTTTAAACCGGAATGAAGTTGACAAATTATAAATTTGTAATTGGTTATTTGTTTATGCAGCTTTTCTAAAGGCAATTTAATTTTCTTTATAGAACTACCATCAGCAATCAAACTTTAATATAAACATTAGCTTCGATTTAATTAAATGATTTTTTTGTATAAGTGAAAACAAGATGCAACCACACACTAAAAACTTCTAGAAAAAGTTCCAAAGAAGTTGTAATTATTAAATAAAATTTCACATTAGAAATTTAAAGGTAGGAGAGGTTTTAAGAATTTATACAGTAATTTATTAAATTCAGTTACGGTACTTTTTATCAATCCAACAGTTTATACAATTTAACCCTCTGCACTCGGAAGTTTTTTTCATTCGTATTACCAGCAACTCTAAGCGATTTTAGTGAAAAGATCATATTCACATGTAATTTTGATATGCGCATTAAAAGAAACTCATTATTTATGTTATTTGCATTGTCTCCGTAGCGGAGTCCTCGAGCTTGAAGGCAAATTTTAAATGACTCCGCTCCGGAGCCCTCGAGTGCAAAGGGTTAACATTTAGTTCTTTATACAAAAAAAAATTATTACCCGATTTTATTACTATTGTTTTCATTAGCGAAGGATACTAAATCGCAGTTGTATAATATGATGGAAATGTATGCATTGGAATAAAGGTCATATATACACTCAAGAGCCAAAACATTATGACCACCTGTCATATATAAGACAGACATACAGAAGTAAGTGAAAGAATGATTCTTCAGACTCTCCAGCAGCAGTTAAATACCACTTCCACCTGATCACGTGCCTTAAACGTCATCCAGGCGAGTTCATTGCAAAATGTAGGGGTGGTCATAATGTTTTGGCTCTTGAGTGTATATGAAGGATGATAGAAGTAATTTTCCTTCCAAGTACTTGTAGTCGGATGAAGAAATCGCATGTGTCATATCTTTACAACTGAAATTTCGAAATGGATTGGTGGTAGCCTGATCTAGCACGGAAAGATTCTTAACAAATAGTCACATAACAGAAAAGGCCCCGAGATTAATGATTCTGCTTAAACATAAAGTAGATACTAATGTGTCAAAAAAGTAAGATCAATTTAAAATTCCCGCGGCGTATGGAATTTCAATTTTTCTTTCTTTCTTTCTTCCTTAGGTTACTGGCACTGTCCTTGACATCTGTGTGAAATTTGACGTCAAAATATTCATTAGTGCTTGAGTTACGCCTGGCTTTGTGACAGGTTAAAACTGATTCCGGCGATTTTTGAAATGTCTCAATTAATTGAGCAAAGAACTTGCATTCAATTTTGTTTGCGGAAACGTATAGAATGTTGCGGAAGACATTCGGTGAGCATTCCTATATCGGAAAGAAATGCTTAGAAGTGGTATAAATAGTTCAAAGAAAGCAGGGGACGCGTTGAAGACGAAGAGCCCTCTGGTCGACCATCAACCGACGAAGCTCACGTCCAAGAAATTGAAGATTTGGTGCTTGCAAACCGTGGATTTACAATTAGAGACCTCTCTGATGACGTTGGAATTTCAAAAGGATCGGTCAATTCCATTTTTGTGCCTCAAACGCGTCAAACCTCGATTGGTACCGAACACACTGAATGGGCCAGCTCACACTGTATTGATTCTTTGTGACTTTTTCACCAACAATGCAATCCATATCATTCCACAACAACAGTATTCACACCGTGCGACTTCCGGCTATTCTGACACTAACAAACATCCATGCCATCGCCAGGATTCGAACCTGAGGCCTGTGGTATTAAAGGTCAGAGCGCTAGCCCGTTAGTCATCAGGCTGCCTACAAACTGTGGTGGCATAATGTAAATGCCAAGAATTTCATGGTACAGCCTCAGTAATGACATATCTGCTATATATATCGCTAAATCTGCTAATTTCATAGTACAGTAATGACAAATATGCGATATATAGCTAAAACTGCTAATTTTATGGTACAGTAATGACAAATCTGTTATATAACGACCATTCTAGTGTCGAATAACCTGCTGTCAAAATGCCAGCAGTTTTGGTTTGGTTGGGTTTGGTTTGTCTCTCTACGGTCATTTTGTGCACACTTTAGGCTGATTCGATCAGTTTCTACAGTTTAACGTGGATTCCGAACCACTAACAAACCTCCAAGCCACCGCCAGGATACGAACTTGAAGCCTGTGGTATCAGAGCGTTAATCAATTGGCCATCTGGACGCTAAGCAAGAAAGGAGATGCTTCTTTTTTTTAATTGCGTCGAGGACTGGATCGTATTGACCATGTCCCTGTAAGCAGCCCAATACAAACTAACCTTGAAGACGGCATGTCGTGTGGGCTACACAGACGAACGCTGATACTCATTTAGCACTACCCAGGAGGCACGTGTAGCATGAAGATATTATACTACGGACGTGACTAACATTACCGCAATTGGCCATCTGCCTCCTAACCAAGAAATAAGATGTATCCGTTATTATAGATAAGAAGTTATTTTGAGATAACATCTTTAGGACTAGCAATCATTTGCAATTTTTTCACAAAATTGGAAATATTCGTAAATCGAAAGATTTTACTTGTTGTTGAACAAATCACTAAGACATTATAAAGAGTTGTTGTTTTGATTTCATTAATTATTTAGAAGATTCTGGTTTGGTTTAGCTTGTCGCTCTAAGGTCATTTTCTGCACATCATCATCATCATCATTGGCGCAACAACCTCATTGTAGGCCAAGGTCGTCTGTCTAGTGGCAGATTACGAGACGGGAGATGTTTTTCTCTGCCATCTGGTCCCTATTTTATGCATACTTTGGGCTAATTAGACCGGGACCTACATTTTAATGTGAATTCCGAAACACTAATAAACACCCATGCCACCGCTAGTATTCGAACATAAAGCATGTGGTACCAACGGACAGAGCACTAGCCTATTGGCCATCAGGCCACTAGAGTTGCTGTGTTGGATATGGTTTCAGCTAAAATGCCATGGGGAAAACTTTCCCATGATTGTTGGATGCGGTTTCAGCTGAAATGCCATGAGGAAAATTTTTCCATGATTGTTGGATACGGTTCCAGCTAAAATTCAATGGGGAAAAATTTTCCATGATTGTTGGATGCGGTTTCAGCTAAAATGAAATGGGGAAAAAATTTTCCATGATTGTTGGATGCGGTTTCAGCTAAAATGCCATGGGGAAAAGTTTTCCATGATTGTTGAATGCGGTTTCAGCTAAAATGCCATGGGGAAAAGTTTTCAATGATTGTTGGATGCGGTTTCAGCTAAAATGCCATGGGGAAAAATTTTCCATGATTGTTGAATGCGGTTTCAGCTAAAATGCCATGGGGAAAAGTTTTCAATGATTGTTGGATGCGGTTTCAGCTAAAATGCCATGGGGAAAAATTTTCCATGATTGTTGGATGCGGTTTCAGCTTAAATGCCATGGGGAAAATTTTCCATGATTGTTGGATGCGGTTTCATCTAAAATGGCATGGGGAAACATTTTCCATGATTGTTGGGTGAGGTTTCAGCTAAAATGCCATGGGGAAAAATTTTCCATAATTTTTGGATGCGGTTTTAGCTGAAATGGGGCAAAATTTTCCATGATTGCATTCAAGGATTTCTTCGATATTCGAAGTAATGTAGCCCCATCACGATTCAATACTGTAAATGCTTAATAAAGTTGGTTTTAAAATCATAGGAATACTTTTTTCCGAACGTCATGTACTGTTATGCTCGAGAGGAAATTTTTGCTGGTGTTTGATTGATTTGCTGATAGATCGGGCGCTCGTTAATACTTCTTCTTTGGGTCTTCATGTTTTGATGTCTTCTTTAAAAAATCGTTGCGTATTGAACACTAATTTATGAGTTCTGCATATCTACGTTGTAAAATTATTTTCTGCAGATTAATGTTTTAAAATTATATTCTGCAGATAAATGTTTGATTATATTCTGCAGATTAATATTCTAAGAATAAGTTCTACACATTTACATTGTAAGTTCACGTTCTGTAGATTTACATTGTAGTATTACGTTCTGCAGATCTACGTTGTAACATTACGTTATGCAGATTAAGTTCTGCAGATTTACGTTCTAAGATTATGTTCTGCAGATTTACATTGTAAGATTACGTTCTACAAATCTACGTTGTACAGAAATGAAAATTGCTAATTGTGATAAGCATTATGTGAATATACGAGCAACGCCTTGGCGGTCGAGGTCAATAAACGCCCGAATCGACTCGAAAAAATCCAAAGGTTTGGTTTGGTTTGTCACTTAACGGTCACTTTTTGCATACTTTTGGCAAATTACATGTGGACCTAGAGCTTAACGTAGATTTCGAACCACTCACAAACATCCGCCGGACATAGCATAAGGTGAAGTGGATGACAGGTGAGTTGGGATGTTATGAGATATCATACGGTGAAGTGGACGACAGGTGAGTGGGTATGTTATGAGATATCATAGTGAAGTGGATGACAGGTGATTTGGGAACTTATGAGATATTATCATAAGGTGAAGTGGAGGACAGGTGAGTGGGTATGTTATGAGATATCATACGGTGAAGTGGATGAAAGGTCAGTTGGGATGTTATGAAATATTAACATAAGGTGAAGTGGAAAACAGGAGAGTTGGTATGTTATGTGATATCATATGGTGAAGTGGATGAAAGGTCAGTTGGGATGTTATAAGATATCATACGGTGAAGTGGATGACAGGTGAGTTGGGATGTTATGAGATATTAGTATAAGGTGAAGTGGATGACAGATGAGTTGGGATGTTATGAGATATTAGCATAAGGTGAAGTGGATGACAGGTGAATTGGGATGTTATGAGATATCATAGTGAAGTGGATGACAGGTGATTTGGGAACTTATGAGATATTATCATAAGGTGAAGTGGATGACAGGTGAGTGGGTATGTTATGAGATATCATACGGTGAAGTGGATGAAAGGTCAGTTGGGATGTTATGAAATATTAACATAAGGTGAAGTGGAAAACAGGAGAGTTGGTATGTTATGTGATATCATATGGTGAAGTGGATGAAAGGTCAGTTGGGATGTTATAAGATATCATACGGTGAAGTGGATGACAGGTGAGTTGGGATGTTATGAGATATTAGTATAAGGTGAAGTGGATGACAGATGAGTTGGGATGTTATGAGATATTAGCATAAGGTGAAGTGGATGACAGGTGAGTTGGGATGTTATGAGATATCATAGTGAAGTGGATGACAGGTGAGTTGGTATGTTATGAGATATCATACGGTGAAGTGGATGAAAGGTCAGTTGGAATGTTATGAGATATTAGCGTAATGTGAAGTGGATAACAGGTGAGTTGGGATGTTATGAGATATCATACGGTGCAGTGAATGACAGGTGAGTTGGGATGCTATGAGATATTATCATAAGGTGAAGTGGATGAAAGTTATTCGGAATTTTATTTAAATGAATTAAAATAGGTTTCCAAATTAAGGAAACAGTTTAGCAAAATATAAGTAATACTTTGTTTTCTTCCGTGTGAAAACCGTGGCGGCTGTTTTGTTCGGTTCACATGGCGATTTGGCTTAAGGACACGGTATTCTACAAGGAAATTTTATCAATATTACCATGGTCAGATTCAAGTCTGAATAGCGCCATTCTTTTGAAATAAATTCATTGTGAAGCAAAATAAAACAATACAAGCAATGGATCTTTATTCTGATGAAACTAACAGATTCTCGCCGCATCCATGTAAACCGAAAGTAATGACGTGGGTACATAGATGCGCACAAAATAAGCAAAATAGCCTCATTTTGCGTGAAAAAAATGGTTGCAGATGTTATCTCGAATTTTAACTTAAAAAATTTTAGAACAAATATTCATAAACGGTCTACAGAGAGAATTTTTTTTTTTTAATTCAGAACCAAAGTAAATTTTTCTACATTGTACAAAATAAATTATTTGAAGGAAAAACACCATAGAACAAAAAAAAACCTATTTGTATTAATATTATGGAAATGCTTTTTGTTTGGGTAAAGTTCAGTAGGTATTGTTAGTTCATGTGATATCATTATACACAATTATTGATATTTATTATTATTATTATACTCTGTTATTATATATTATGATATTATACTCAATTATTAATATTATTGAGCAAATTAATCAAAATGAAATTGAACAGGGTTTTAATTTGCTAAAATAATTTCATACACACTGTGCTTTAATACTGGACTAATTTGTCAAAAGTTTATTTTTGTTTGCGAAAAGAAATTATACTAAAAATCGAGAATATTCTGCCGCTGATATGAAGTGGTGAAAAACTAGTGCATGTAGTGATTTTTTGTCTTTTTACCCTTGTGGTGAACTTATCACATTTATCGCTGTGATTTTACTAACAAATATAATTTTAAATATTCATATTATTGAGCAATTTAATCGAAATGAAATAACAAGATTTTAATTTGCTTCAATAAATTGATACACATTACGTTTTAATATTGGACTAATTTGTCAAAAGTTTATTTTGTCGAATCATTATTTTAATAGAAAATTTCATCAGCACCTTTCTAATTCAAAAAACATGTATTTATTGCTAATGAATCGAAGTGTTATGTGTATAAATTAAAAAATTATTATTTAGGTCTTAAATCATAAAGCATTGCCGAAAAAGATATTATTCTCATCATATCTATCCTTTCTTTTTATTATCTGTCATACTAGAGCTCATTGTCAACTACATCTAATAAAAAGTGTATATAAAAAGAATTCCAGAAAGTATTATCATACAAGTAAATAAAACACATCGTTTATTTGTAAATTAAGATATAATTACAGTTTAAAAGTTCTGCTTTAGTATGTTTTCATTTTGTGTGAACTGTAACTAGTGGACCATGATTGTTCAAGTATGACATAGGCAATAAAATATATTTAATAAGAAATTGAAAATAACTTAAATCGATTGAATTGTAAATATGCATACTTATACATCTCATACCTCCATTCCGCTTGCTATAAACCTATAAATAACGCTTTTCATCATACTTTACTTTTGATTCTGCAATTTTGGTTCTAAATTTGAACATTCGTTGAAATAATGAGGATTTCGCTTTTTCTCTTTGACGATACTCGCCAAACATAGTTAATTGTCAAAGGAAAATAAAAAAAAATTAACTTAATTTAATGATTGTAGTTATTAGTTCCTAAAGAACTTAAAAACGTCTAATAATTGTTCAAATTTTTTTTTTTTTGGAGGAGTAATATGAGTGAATCTGGTAAGACTCCAACCATTCCCAGTATATCCGCCACCACATTATCTCCTGCTACGATATCGCGCAGGACAATTTCAGTAGAATCAACTGGCAAAACGTCGGCAGATAGCGAACTTGATTCCCCTTCAGATTCAACAGAAGTCAGCGGCAGAGAAACATCGTCCGATCTGAGAGAAGATGGTAAATTGAAATCTCAAGAAGAATCCGCGGAAAACCCCAAAAAATCCAAAAAGAAAAAGACGCGGAAGAGGAAACCTGGGAAAAGAAAGAAGAAAGCAAAGCAACCAGCTGCTGAAGGTTCAGAAATATCGGGAAGTGATCCTCAACTTGCTACAGATGCATCTAAAATATCGCCAATGCATATTTCTGAGGGCGCAACACCTGCAATCAAATGTCCAGCACATACTTGGGGACAATATCCTATTGTGAGTGACAAAAGTCATGCAACCCAACCAAGTAAAATTACTAGCGAAAATGTCAAAGGTAAACTATTGCATGAAGTAGTATACAAAATCCCTCATTTCTATGATTTATCTGAGGAGGATAGGATGGAGGCTGCCTCGATGATCGTGGATTCTGCCCAGTATATCGTAAAGTCTACCTCGCGCGTCATGAAGACTGAGGATGCCAAGGAGGAGGCGACTGCCTCGCGTGTCGTGAAGACTGAGGATGCCAAGGAGGAGGCGACTGCCTCGTGCGTCGTGAAGACTGAGGGTGCCAAGGAGGAGGCGACTGCCTCGCGCGTCGTGAAGGCTGAGGGTGCCAAGGAGGAGGCGACTGCCTCGCGCGTCGTGAAGGCTGAGGGTGCCAAGGAGGAGGCGACTGCCTCGAGCGTCGTGAAGGCTGAGGGTGCCAAGGAGGAGGCGACTGCCTCGCGCGTCGTGGAGACTGAGGGTGCCAAGGAGGAGGCGACTGCCTCGCGCGTCGCGGAGACTGAGGGTGCCAAGGAGGGGGCGACTGCCTCGCGCGTCGTGGGACTGAGGGTGCCAAGGAGGAGGCGACTGCCTCGCGCGTCGTGAAGGCTGAGGGTGCCAAGGAGGGAGGCGACTGCCTCGCGCGTCGTGAAGGCTGAGGGGTGCCAAGGAGGAGGCGACTGCCTCGCGCGTCGTCGTGAAGGCTGAGGGTGCCAAGGAGGAGGCGACTGCCTCGCGCGTCGTGAAGGCTGAGGGTGCCAAGGAGGAGGCGACTGCCTCGCGCGTCGTGAAGGCTGAGGGTGCCAAGGAGGAGGCGACTGCCTCGCGCGTCGTGAAGGCTGAGGGTGCCAAGGAGGAGGCGACTGCCTCGCGCGTCGTGAAGGCTGAGGGTGCCAAGGAGGAGGCGACTGCCTCGCGCGTCGTGAAGACTGAGGGTGCCAAGGAGGAGGCGACTGCCTCGCGCGTCGTGGAGACTGAGGGTGCCAAGGAGGGAGGCGACTGCCTCGCGCGTCGTGGAGACTGAGGGTGCCAAGGAGGGGGCGACTGCCTCGCGCGTCGTGGAGACTGAGGGTGCCAAGGAGGATGCGACTGCCTCGCGCGTCGTGGAGACTGAGGGTGCCAAGGAGGATGCGACTGCCTCGCGCGTCGTGGAGACTGAGGGTGCCAAGGAGGATGCGACTGCCTCGCGCGCCGTGAAGACTGAGGGTGCCAAGGAGGATGCGACTGCCTCGCGCGCCGTGAAGACTGAGGGTGCCAAGGAGGAGGCGACTGCCTCGCGCGTCGTGAAGACTGAGGGTGCCAAGGAGGAGGCGACTGCCTCGCGCGCCGTGAAGACTGAGGGTGCCAAGGAGGAGGCGACTGCCACGCCTGTCTTAACGACTAAGGATGTCGAGGAGGTGGCGCCTGCCGGGACGGTAGAGGATGTCGAGGAGGTGGCGCCTGCCGGGACGGTAGAGGATGTCGAGGAGGTGGCGCCTGCCGGGACGGTAGAGGATGTCGAGGAGGTGGCGCCTGCCGGGACGGTAGAGGATGTCGAGGAGGTGGCGCCTGCCGGGACGATAGAGGATGTCGAGGAGGAGGCGCCTGCTGGGACGATGGAGGATGTCGAGGAGGACGAAGAACGCAATGAAGTATTTAATGCTACATCGAAATTAGCCAATGCTTTCGAAGAATGTGCCAATTATATTAGATGTCGGGTTAGTACCATGGAGAGATTTCGCATAGAACCAAAAATGGAATTAGACGCTATCCAAAAATGTTCTGCTAATGCAAATTCGCTATCTATTGTAATTTCTGCATTTGAATTGAAAGCGAAATCTGCTTCCTGCGATGTCAAAAAATATGACACTTCTGTTTCTTCAGTGAAATCGAGTTCATCAACTGAACCTTATCTTGGTGATGCACCAGACGAGATAGACCATGAAATCTTGGCTATGCAAGCACAAGTCGATGAAGTCGAACTGGAAATTCAATCTCTAAAATCAAGATCTCGAACCGCAATATCAGGCATGGACAGCTGCATTCCTGAAGAAATAGAAAAACTTACGGCATCGGAATGCGTAACTAAACGAAACGTAAACTGGTTGGTTTACATTGAATTAAACAAACTTGACCACGACATTAAAAAATGCTTTGATATAATAGAAAATATTGAAAAATCTTTAAGTGCCAAAACCTTTAATCCCGAGTCACGAGTGTTATTTGAGAAAATTGAGACGTGTGCGAGAGAATTGAAAGAATTGTCAACGGAAATAGAAGCCAAGAAATCGGGAGCCAAAGTTTATTATCACAAAATGGAACACCATCTTTTGAATTCTTTATGAACTATAGACTTCATACAACTAACATATTTATAGTTAATTAATTTTAAAGAAGGTAAAATAAGATTTGAAATAGCCTTTTTGTAAGTAGTATAATAGTAAGTTCCTTAATTATTAAATTTTAAATTAAGTTTCCAAATATCTTAGTATTGCATGAACATTAAAATCGTATCTCCGCGATATCGTGATAATTTATAGAAAAGTTATTTATGCAAGATTTAAATACAAAATTTGTTTTTAATCTGGAAATCTTTTGTATTCAAGTTGTTTGTGGGAGGTTTAAAGAAAATGATGCTGATAATTTTCAACCAACCAAAGTTCAGACAATTTTTTTCCAGCTTCACAATTACTTCAATTTCAAATTTTATTCCTTATTTAAATTTAAAATTGTGTAAGCGTCAGTTTTGCCTATTGGAACTTCTAAAGAATGTGCTGCAAATTGTATTAAAGTGTTTTAATATTTATAAATTTAAGATGTCGTAAAAAAATTATAAATGGTTTCTTAATAAATTTTAAAGTTTTTAACTATATTATTCAGATTACAGTTCTTAATATAAATTTCCTAATTTGACATAATATCTTAAATTGAGCTTTACTGTTTGAGATGCATGTTAGCCTGATATCTCACTAACAACTCTTTACTTACCAAATTTTTTAAAAGAAATTTAATCTTTTGCAGCTTGATTTTGATTAGGAAATAAGTATTTAATGTGAAAGAAAATCATTTTAAATGATGTTTTATGTGAAAGTTCTGAATTTCATGTTCGTTATAAAATTTGTGTACATTGTTTAATAACCTGCTTTGTCTTTTTACTATTTAATAAACTTTAATTTTCTAAACTTTGTTGTCTTATTCTGAATAATTTTTGAAGCTGTCAAATTGATCCATTTAGCTTACAGATAATTTTCAAGTTACCAATTAAGAAATGGTAATTGGTATCTGTTGGAAATTGGGGGTAATTGGTATCTGTTGGAAATTGGGGGTAACTGGTATGTTTAATGACGGAACTCTAAGTTTAATAAATACAAGAAATGAAAGCTAGTTTTTTATTCGCATTTATTAAATTATCACTAAATTCATACTAAAACCCACAGAGGTGAATATTTTATGGAAGATAAGGCCCATTACTACTGAAATGTTTAAAAATCATGCATTTATTCTATAAGTTTATCGCATTTTGAGATATCAAAAACAAGATTAATTTCACATTTTATTTTTACTATTTATCAAAATAAATTGCACCATACATCAATTACATAAAGATTTAATAAATGCAGAAAAATAATTTTATTGCAATAGTACTATGAATAATAAAGTAATATTTTACGTCAAATTTCGATACTTCAACTGTAATCGAATCTAGTAGAAATTAACTGAATATTGCGCATTACTATTACCTGCCATAGGCTTCAGTAAGAAGCACAATTTCCTTTTTGCTTCACTCCATCGGCGTCGTTCGCCTTCACGTTCAGGGGCCTGTTGGCCGGGTGGTTAGCGCTCTGACGCTCGGTACGACATGTTTCGGGTTCGAGTCCGGGCGGTGCCATGGGTGTTTGTAATGGTTCGGAATCCACTTTAAATTGTAGGTTCCGGTCTGGTTAACCTAACGTGTGCACAAGATGACCGTAGAGCGACAAACCAAACCTTCACGTTCAAGCGGCATGGTACAAATGTAACTGGCAACTGTACAACTGGCTAGCGCTCTGGCCTTTGGTGCTTCAGGTTCGAATCCTAGGGGTGGCATTGATGTTTTTTAATTGTTCAGAATCCACATTAAACTGTAGGTCCCTGTCTAGTTAGCCTAAAATATGTATAAAATGACCGTAGAGCAACAACTCAAACCTCCAAGTTCAACTCTGGCTTTTGGTGCTACAGGTTCGAATCCTGGTGGCGGCATGGATGTTTGTAGTGGTTCGTAATCCCCTTTAAACCATAGGACCCGGTCTAATATAATTGTAGAACGTTATTTTGAGGTTTAGTCAGACTTCGGCCCTCGTGGTTCCTCGCTAAAGTGAAGCTGCATATTACCCTCAGCCATAGACCAGCCGTCTGCAATTGGGATTTCTGCACCTGGTGTACGCTTTCATTCACCAGGGCGATTAGTAACAACAACACATCTTTATTCACAGTTGGAGAGTCACTTTAAATTTGGAGTATTACATTAATGAGTGTCTACTCGGCATAATGCAGAGCGAAGTTTAAAAATTTAAATAAATTATAGTCTTAAAACACTAAAAAACACGCTTTTAGAGTTTATCAAACTAAAAAGTAAAAAATAATTGTTGACATAAGAATAAAATGACTGACGAGAAAATTAATGTCACTGTTCTAAAGGTGCGGGGTGCTCGATAACAATCGTTATGATTTTTCACTAGTTTCATTCCAAAATGCAGAGTTAGTTTAAAAACGTCATACAAAGCACCCAACGCTTTTAGAACAGTGACATTAATTTTCTCGTCAGTAATTTCATTCTTATGTTAAAAATTATTTTTTACTTTTTAGTTTGATTCACTCTAAAAGCGTGTTTTTAAACTATAATATTTAAATGAGGTCCCGGTACAGAGGACTGGAACTATAGTTCTTACAATAATTTAATTGTGAATAAAACAAGGGCTAAAACAATCAGGATTCGAACAGGGAATCCCCTGATCCGTAGTCAGGCGCGTTATCCGCTGTGCCACTGACCCACGTAGGTTTGAATGTCTTAGGTACTTTCATTCTACATGGGTTAAATTGTTCTTCATAAGTTAAAATAAAATCACTAATCGTGGCGATCCTAATCATGATGAGATAATAAACTTATCAAAATATTTTAGTGTCGTCGATCCTTGATAAGTCTACAAAGTTTAAATTAAATCTGATCGCTTAAAGTAGGACAAAATCGAGCCCAAAGAGTTAGTTACAAACAAACAAACATACAGGTGAAACTAATAAAAGCGTATTAAAAAGCTCAGTTTTTCAAAGCTCAATTTTAATCCTTTAGAAATTGTCACTTGACTTGATCAATTGTCACCCTGAGAAAAGTTCTATAAATTCTAAAGTTGAAATAAAGAGTACGTAACAAGTAACTGATTATGTTGTTGTTGTCGTGTCCCTCATGGGAGGATGGGTGCAGCTTCTGTTCTGATGGAGCACCCGTAGGTAGAAGTCTGACTTCTGGTCCGTGACGCTCTTACAGTCATAGGAGACTGGGACCTACGGCTTAAAGTGGATTCCAAACCACTACAACATCCATGGCACCGCCGGGACTCGAACCCGAAACCTATGGTACCGAGCACCAGAGCGCTAGCCACTAGGCCCCTCCTACTTATGCTATGATGTGTAAAATTTTGTTTTTTCAGAATTTGGATTGAAAGATGCATCTATTCTACATCTCAATTAGTCATATGATTAATTGAGAAATTAGTCATATGACTAATTGCGATGCAGCTGTACCCTAAATAGGGTAACCGTTATTTAAAATACGTCCTAATTTTTACTGAAGAATTAACGTCTGTATTTCCTTTCTATTTAACTGCATTTCGCCAAAGATGTTGCCAACGTTGCCAAGAGAAGTTCTATATACTTCAGGCTCAATTAGAATAAACAATCAGCAAATAAGTACAACTGCACTGGTCTTTAAATATTTTTTTTAATTTTACGATTTATTATTATTTTTGACAATGTATTATATTATCACTCTTCATAATTTGTTTAGCCAAAAATGTATTTTTAGTTTGTTTCGTGTATACATTGGGAATATTTGCGTTAAATAAGTAGACTTTCCATTGTAGTCGAATGACCTGTGTTGATTGTCGTTCAAAATTCCAATGGCAAAATGCATGCAGTGCGGTGCATGGTTAATATGATTGATATAACCTGGATAATGCTGAATTCGTTTCACCTCTACCCTTCTAATATCGAATGACTGAGATAAAAAAAATGTCCATAACATTTTCAATTCATATGCATTTTATTTTTCCAACAGTGATTTTCTGTTCCTATATTTTTACATGAGGCCTGATGGCCGAGTAAATAAAACTCAGGCGCTCGGTGCCACAGGTTAGAAACCATGGTGCCATGGATGTTTGTAGTGGTTTGGAATCCACTTATGGTTTAAAGTGGTCTTACTGTTAAGGAATACTCAATCCACGTCTAATATGGCTGTATAGCATTGGACGTAGTGCTGACAACCGTACCCCGTAAAAAAGAAAACATGTCCTAAAAATCTGTTAGCAGGCAGGCGGCGTTGGCCCACCATGGGGTTGTTGCGCCACTGAATTATGATGAATTTTCTGTTCCTATCCTTTTATATAGTTACGTAACAGTAATAAAGCATGTTGGATAAATAGATATTTGACATTTTCTTAATGATGTCTAGGCAAGTGTAAAAGACTTCTAAATGGTAGTAAAACATTATTTTTTTGTGTTAACGCCTGAAGATTTAGTTTGGTTTGTCGCTCTACGTTTCATTCTGGGCACACTTTAGGGGAATTAGACCAGGACCTACAGTTTAACGTGGATTCTGAACTAATAACAAACAATCCATGCCACCGTCAAGATTCGAATATGAAAAATAAAAATTTCCTTTTATTGAATCAAAATTAAAGGGATTCAGATTCGATGTTTTTAATCACTAAAAATTTCAATTTTCTAGCCGAATAAATTATATGTAATCAATACTGACGAGATACAAACACCCGTTTGCCGTAGGGAATGCTTGATCGAATTGTGGTACTAGCGAAGAGCAACATAGATCTACCTCCTCGTGGTGCACTCCGGACAACGTCTGATATGCAAAATGATCTACATACACAGTCTTCAGCCTGGCTATCCGTGTGAGTTTCTTAGAGTTCTGCAGATGGTTTGCCCCATTATCATCGGAGGCATTGCTACGTATTTTTTGTGGTCACTATTGTCTCCGCAAACATCTTCACAGAATTAAACTGGATCTTGACCCCTCTTTGTCTCCTGTGTGATAACCAGGTAGAAATGGATATGGCTCAACTTGCTCAACTGGTCTATTGTTGCATTATTCTGTGTAACTTAAAACAGAAGGAAATAAGTTGTCGCTTTTTATAATTGAAACAAATTACATCTATACAAGTGTTTAGAATTGGAAAACAACAATAAAATTTGATCTCAACTGCCATTGATACTTTTCTCTGGTCCCGATTGCATCCGCAAGCACCTTCACAGAATTAAACTTTCTCCTGACAATCTCTGTCTCCTGTGTGATTAGTAGGAAGAAATAAATGTCTCACCTTGCTTCCTATTCTGCACTGCCTCCTGTTTCTTTATGGAAGCGTTATTGGATTGCCAGACTTAAGTGGATTTATTATTTGATGTCATTTGTTTCTATCTTGCTCTTTGTATTTCTTTTTTTTTATATTCAGTATTTTATTTTCACTATATTGTAGAAAGTCTTTTATAAATAACTTACATTCATATTTTTAAGTTAGAAAGAATTCTATCTCTTTCTCTCACTCACACACACACACACTTTCAATCTCTCACTAATTTATTCACATGTTTCATTTTCCACTCTCCTTGACTCTGACAAGAACCCAGAAACATTCAATTTCAAGATTGCCAGACTTAAGTCGATGGATTAACTCATACTCTGGCTTTGGCCAGAGATAGTTTTAGATTTTTAAATGACTAATTTGGATTTAGACAAAATTTAATCCTCCTTAAAATATTACATTTTGAAATAATCACTAAAATTGACCACTTTTTTTTCTGTCTAATACAGCTGGCAATAGGCAATACCATAAGGCTGCACCGACATTACTCACTTTGCATTACCCAGGGGGCGCGTGTAACTTGAAGATAAGCCACGGACGTGGAGTAACGATGCCCCCGCAACGCTCTATGATCCTATTAGGACAGCGACCAACGGCTTAAAGTGGATTCCGAACCACTACAAACACCCATGGCACCGCCGGGATTTGAACCCGATACCTGTGGTACCGAGCGCTAGCCACTCGGCCATCAGGCCCTATCTACAGAATATTAACAAATAAATTATTTTCTTTTTGGCTGCCAAAATTTTTTCAGATTCAATCGTGTTGAATAATTTTATGTTTTTCATATTGGCACAATATACAAAAAATATATAAAATTTGTTTGTTTCTTGTTTTGTTTTTATCTTGCTCATTGCATTTTTTTATGATATCTGTTGTTCTGCAAACTTTTTCTTTCTAATGCAGCTGGCAAACACTTAGACAACTTGGTCTTGGATGCCTTAAGGTAAGCGCTGCACTGACGTTACTCACTTTGCATTGCCCAGGGGGCGCGTGTAACTTGAAGATAAACCACGGACGCGGAGTAACAATGCCCCCGCTCCGTTCTACGATCCTATTAGGACCGGGACCTACTTTTTAAAGTGGATTCCACTACAAACAACCATGGCACCGCCGGGACCTAAACCCGAAACCTGTGGTACCGAGCGCCAGAGCGCTAGCCCCTCGGCCATTCAGGCCCCTCCTGCAAACTTGATATTGGAAATTTTAAAAAATTGTGGTACAAGTCAACAATTTCAGCTTACTGCAGTGTGGCTGATTATAAAGAGATAAGATTAGCAGCATCATTGGTCAAACTGAATACAATATAACAGTTGCGTATTTCCTTAATTCAAAAAAATATATTTCACACTGCGAAATACGAATAATTGATATATAATAATTGCTCTAGAAAAAACAAGTAATATAAAAAAAAAAAAAAAATTTATGTCAATTTCTACTATTTTTTTTACTATATTGCAGAGCAGTCCTTTACCAATAAAGTTGAAATTTTGCTTTTACATCTGGTGCCTTCTATTATTAGGTACATGCAACTTAAATGTAAGAAAAACTAAAATTAATTAATTAAATTTAATTAATGTATTAATATTTGAAAAAACTGTATTAACATCAAATGTCATCCACTACAAGTTCAAAAAAAATTTATTTGAACTCGAGTGGAAGAATAAAATGTATTTTATTTACGATTGAAAATTTGAACAAGATATGTATAGGGAGAGTGTGAGCTAATAGGAGGAATTGAATAAAGTGATCCAATTGCGTGAGGAAATTGACAAGCGGCCAAGTTGGCTTACTAGGGGAAAAAGATATTTTGGAGGAATTTTACTTATACTTAAAAAATTTAATTTTTAATCATGCTAATTTAAAATTTCATTGTAAAAAAAAGAAATAATTATGATGAAAAAAATTCACTATACTATTGATTTGGTTTATCGCTCTATATGGTCATTTTTTGCTGCGATACGATACTGCATTTTGCACAACTACTACACTACACCAGTCACTGAGCCTAGAGCTGAGTTGCCTTTTACACTTTGGGAATGATGTGAGTGAGAATTCTGATTGGGCTCTGTGACGCTCTACGTTCATAGGAGATCGGGACATAAGGCTTAAAGTGGATTCCGAACCACTACAAATATCCATGGCTCCGCCAGGACTCGAACCTGAAACGTGGTACCGAGCTCCAGGGCGCCAGCCACTCAGCCATCAGGCCCCTACTACGATCGTTTTTTTAAAACTTTTTATGCTAAGTAGACAAAGACCTACTGTTTAACGTGGATTCCGAAACACTAAGAACAACCATGACACCACCAGGATTCGAACCTGCAGCTTGTGGTATCAAAGGCCAGAACACCAGCCAATTAATCATCATGCCGCCACAATACTATTGGAATTGTTTTCTTTCAAAATTGCTCTTTTCTTTCAAATATATCTGGTCATGCAGTTTTTAAATTCGATGTTTACTTTTCTACACAATCAAAGGTTAAACGCGGACTGATGGCCAGTTAGCTAGCACTGTGGCCATTGGTATCTCATGCTTCAGGTTCGAATCCTAGCTGTGGCATGGATGTTTTTGGTGGTTCCGAATCCACGTTAAACTGCATATCCCGGTCTAATTATGCTAAATTGTGCACAAAATGATTGTAGATCGAAAAAACAGAGATTGAACTAGAAGTTCGTATATTAAAAATCCAGAATTAATTTCAGAAAATGAATGGGACATGATGTGATTGATCATGGGTGATACTGTTTGTAATGTTGTCAAAAATCCTGAATTCTTGAGGGGCCGAAATATATAAACGTAATTATTATTTTCTTTACTGCGCACTAGAAAAAAAAGTATAAATTCAATTATTAACTGTAACTACAGATCCGAATCAATAGAATCTGAAAAATTTCTCTGCATTTCAACTAGTCTCTTGTTACGTAAGACTATATATAAGGATTATTTTCTGCGCCCGAATCTTATATTGTTATTTATAGTTGGTGAATCGTTTCTTATCGTTCTATATCGGGGTATGAAAATGACTGAATCGAATGAAGATTCTCCTTTGCCACCTGAATTTTTAGCTATGAAAAGTTCTGGAGCAAGAATAATAAATGAAGCAGTTGCAACTGAAGAGTCATTTAAAATTATTACGGATTGCATGGATATCCTATACGACGATTACAAGAGATTGGCTCCAGAAATACACGAGTCACCCTCGCATATTTGTAGGAGACCTAGAATCAAATTTGATGGAAGTACTGATGCCTCTGAAACATTTAGAGCCACTCCAAAATCAACTACTGATGCACTGAAGACACCTGGAATGGAAATCGAGTCGCCCACTGATGCACTGGAGACGCCTGGGAAGGAAAGCGAGTCACCCACTGATGCACCGGAGACGCCTGGGAAGGAAAGCGAGTCGCCCACTGATGCACCGGAGAAGCCTGGAAAGCAAAAAGAGTCGCCCTCTGATGCACCGGAGACGCCTGGAAAGGAAAGCGAGTCGCCCGGTGATGCACCAGAATCATCTGTAAAATGCGAGAATGATGAAAAGGATCTTCCTGCAAACGAAGCTCTCCTCCATAAATTGATGGAATCGCTTTCTGTTCTGAAAATTTCCACCAATTCACTGATGTTAAGTAACAACGAACGTTTGATAATCAATAACGTTCAAGCGGCGCATGTCATTGAGCTTGAAACCACCGCCGAAGCTTTAAAGCAACTTCTCGATCAGATTCCACCTTCAGTAGTCATCAACGAGAACTTGGACAGAGAAGAACCACTGTTGCAGAAGTTCAACAATGACGCTCTCGTGAATGTGGTTGCAGAAATGGAAGAGAGGACCTCCGATTTTTGCGAAAGATTGAAGAAACTTTCTGAACACATTACGCTGTGCCGGTCGAAAATGACGACAATCAATTGGAAACAAACTAGCTTGGAAAGTCTTTGTCTGCTTGAGGAACATGTACAGAAATACCAATCGGAAATTGAAAATGTCAAAATCTTTGATGAAGCTAGTCGAAAAGCCATTCCTTGTGAGCATCTAAAAGACCGGATTTCGGTATGTAGGGGTGAATTAAGTATTCTTGAGGGCGAAATTGCGAACAATATAAAACGAATTATAGGATAATTACGGCAAATATACGTGTTCCAAAGGCTTAAGTATAGTCAAATATTCTTCCAAGTAAACGTTAAATTTGTGACCCCAAAATTATGAGAATGATAAGAAAATTAAATCTTGTATTTTGAATTTATGTCATTAATATAAGCCGATGAGCCAATATCTTGAGTATTATAAGTATTCCTAAATTTCAAATTTTATTTTTAATGGTTTGTAAGCATTTCAAATGCCTTCTTTTAGTGAAATATTTAAATTCCCTTTGCTTTATTGTCATACTAATAACCCATTTTATTTACTAAAAGTAATTTTTTTCTCATATTTCAAAAGCACAGCTAAATTGTAGGACACAATAATGCAAAAATGATATTTTTCCATTGTTCTGGTAATTAATTTTTTTTTAAATTGTTTTTTAAATTTTGAGCTAACATATTCAGTTGTAGAAAATTACGTTTGATTGTTTTGGTTTTCAAGTGTACTTTTAATAAAGTTGTAATATTTTAGTCTGAAATTTAAATCAAATTTGTAATTAAATAATAAACTTTATTATGCTGTTCCAAGCTGATTTTACTAAATATCTAAAAGAATATTGTTTCAAATTTTCATTATTAAGAAATTTATAAATAAAATTTTTAAAATCCTGTGTCAGTCTTTTCATTTGACAATCAATGAATTTTTAAGTAAGTTTTGACTAGATGAAATATTTGTCTTAATGCTATTTTGCATTTTCGCATCAATGTGAATGTCAATCAAAATTGATAAAATGATCCATTTTGATTAAACATTGATAATTAAAGTGTGCATACAACCTAACATATACGGCCAATAAGTTTTGCGTTTATGATATTAGAAATGTAATCTTTTACTAGTGGGAAAGATAATGTAGTTAAGATATTCCACTATATTCATTTGTTGAATTTTAATATTTGTGATTCTAATAAAGGTAACAATATCGGATAATTTAAGTTATTCATTTTATATAAATATTTGAAGGTTAAGATTATTAGATAGTATTTAATTGGGATTTTCAGATATTTGTTTCCAATTAAGGATACCTCGACATTTCGATCAAAATGAAATTTAATATGTAGATTAACAAACTAAAAACAATTTCGCTTTTAAACTGAAACTTTCATGAATTATTGTAAGTAAATTTAAAAGTTCAAACAAAGTAAGTCATTACTTGGTTAGAAATCAAATCCTTAACTTTTGAAACAAAATTTGAAACAAGCAAGTCATTTTTTTACTTGGTTTGAAAGTCATGTAAAGTTACTTTAACCAAAACAGGGTTTATTTCAATCGCAATTATATCCAAAGTATTTTATTAAAAGCGAAACCTTTAGTTAACACACTAATATCCCAATCCCTGTTACTTATGCAATTGTAGTTCTATGTAAACTAAATTAACTACTCTTAAACAATGTAGTTATGTAAATTAAATTATAGGTCTATGTAAATTAAAATTTTTATTTAAGTATAATTTACATAAATTACAATTTATGTATATTTATAGTTTAAAAACTAAGGCTATTTTAGCCCACCAAATTTCCTTTAACCAGTAATAATTTATAAAAGGTGGTACGATGTAGAAGGAATGCAACACCCTAGTTTACCATTACATGCACTATATATTTTTACAAATTTAAAATTGAAGGGAATTTAAAATTAGTTTTTAATGGTGTATAAATGTGTGATGAAGTTAAAACGTAAACGTGTTTCCCTCTGTTTATTAGTGTAATGCAATGAACAAGTATTGTAAAGCCCTGAGCGCAAGTAACTGTTATATAGTAATCGTATCGAGCAAAAGTAATGACTGCTGAAGTTTTATAGTTTAAGAAAGGCAACTATAAAACTTCAGCAGTTATTACTTTTTTAACCTTTTAGAACCCGATTATTTTAGCCACAGAAATATATTTAATTGTGTCATCAAAATTAATTTGAATTCTAATTCGACAGCACTAATTTCTGCTCCCAATTTAACTTTAATTTTTTAACTTTAATTTAATTTTTCAGTTGTTTGCTATTTGTCATTTTTAAAATTTATTATCATAAATGGTGTTCGCCGATTTTTAAGGTTGCCATGATGTGTACTGAACTAAGATTTTATTAAATAAATGTATTTTGAATTTTGATTTTTTTAAATCTTAATACTTACAACCAGCACCAAGATTAATCGGAATCTTTTATACATATAATTATAAATTTTCCAAGTAGAAGTAATTATAAAAATTCTATTGTTATGCAAAGTTTTTTTAAACTTATATACCAAAAGTTTTCATTGAATAATTTACCATAAATTCTTCAATGATATTGCGTAAATTGCTCCTGCTCCTTATCATCAATTCCTTCTATTAGCTCACACTCTCCCTATATATATCTTGTTCAAATTTTCAATCGTTCATAAAATAATTCTTATTCATCCACTCAAGTTCAAATACATTTTTTTGAACTTGTAGTTGATGACACTGGATGTTAATTCAGTTTTTTCAAATATTAATTCACTAATTAAATTTAATGAATTTTAGTTTTTTTATATTTAAGTTGCTTATATCTACCAATAGATGGTACCAGATAAACTTAAAAAAGGAATGAAAATTATTTATAAAGGACTTTCTGCAACAGAGTGAAAAAAATGTAGGAATTGACTTTACATTTTTTTTTTATTTAAAGTAGGATTTGTTTGACTATTAATCCACTAAGCAGATGGCAGCACATGACTCTTGGGTTTTAACTGTTCACGTATTCTTTGGAGTGAAGTTTGAACTTCAATGAAGTTTTTTTGTTTGTATTTGGTTTGTCGCTCTACGATAATTTTTGAACACCTTAGGCTATTTATACTGGAGTATATAGTTTAATGTGTAATTCCAAACCACTAATAAATATTCATGCCACAGCCAGGATCCGAACCTGAAGCATGTGACACCAAAGGCAAGAGCATGAAGCCGACGGAATGAAGCGGAAAATAAATGGTGCTTTTTTTCATTCATTCAATTCCTTCTATTAACTCACACTCTCCCTATATATATCTTGTTCAAATTTTCAATCGTTAATAAAATACTTTTTATTCGTCCACTCAAGTTCAAATACATTTTTTTGAACTTGATACTTGATGTTAATACAGTTTTTCAACTATTAATTCGTTAATTACATTTAATTTTAGTCTTTTTTAGATTTAAGTTGCATATATCTACCAATAGATGGCGCCAGATAAACTTAAAAAAATGAATGAAAATTATTTATAAAGGACTTACTGCAATAGAGTGAAAAAAAAGTAGGAATTGACTTTAAAAAAAAAATTTTTATATTACTTGTTGTCTGAAAGCACAAACTAAAACAGACTTTTAGGGTGTTCCGCAACTGTACGTAAACACTTGTTGGAGAGGTGGGGTGAGCACATCAATCCAATCATCTTGAAGATTTAATGCTATTGCAAATGGGTTGAAGTTGCAACATTTTTTCCATTGAAAGAGTTGTGGCAGCTCTTTGCCAGGAAAGAGGAATTTATATTCTTTGGCAAGTGCATAATTACAACCTATCACTCAAATTTGACAGCAAATAAGCAGTTTTGCGGGTAGTTTTATTGCATGCAATTAGTGTTTTTTACTAATGAGAACAACCTGTCATTCAAATCTGATAGCAGATATTCAGTGTTACGTATAATAAAACCTTATGAAATTAGCGATTGTCTGTGTGACCTTCAGAGTTTAAAACAATTACAGATGGAATATATAGTAGACTACACCATGAGTTGTTGCATCGTGATTTGGTGATAGACTACATTATTTGCATGTTCTACCCAAAAAATAGTGCTACAAGCCTTGCAAGATTGTAAGTTAAGATCTTCAAGATGTTTTGGATCACTGATATTTTTATAATATTGACCTCTTAAAAGATTATTTCCAAAAATACCTACTATCTGATATGTGTATCTTTCCGAAATACAGTTAACGCGTACGAAAATAATGTTTGATTCTTAACTAGTACTAGTATTTTGGCAACCTTGTGCTATTCTAATACACACAAATTCATTCGTGATATTGTACTCTTGATAAATGCCATTTTATTGCATTTTCATGTTGTTTATCAGATATTTCACGTGAAGAGCTTCACTATTCAATTGCCCGTCGAGGAAGTGTTATTATCACGCTGGAAGTGTTGTTTTTGCTCTGACTTTCCATTTTTTTCAATTCCTTCTATTAGCTCACACTCTCCCTATATATATCTTGTTCAAATTTTCTATCGTTCATAAAATACTTCTTATTCCTCCACTCATGTTCAAATACATTTTTTTTGAACTTGTAGTGGATGACACTTGTTGTTAATATAGTTTTTTCGAATATTAATTCAGTAATTAAATTTAATGAATTAATTTTAGTTTTTTTTAGATTTAAGTTCCATATATATACCAATAGATGACGCAAGATAAACTTAAATGAATGAAAATTATTTATAAAGGACTTCCTGCAATAAAGTGAAAAAAAAGTAGGAATTGACTTTAAAAAAAAATTTTTATATTACTTGTTGTCTGAAAGCACAAACTAAAACAGACTTTTAGGGTGTTCCGCAACTGTACGTAAACACTTGTTGGAGAGGTGGGGTGAGCACATAAATAGGAATCAGAGTTCCATTTTAAGCTATATACAGTGTGAGATCAAATGCATCATTTTCCTAATTCTGAGTTGACTGATATTCATTTCGCGTATGACATTGTTAATAGAAGTCAATGAGCTATTATACAATGAGAGACTTCTCCAAAGAAGCGTGTACTAAAAGACCAAATGTCTATCCATCTGCGTCAGGACTAGTGATCTTGAAGACTTTTAATTTTGTAAGTCTATGGATGTAGTTGATAAAAAAATCATTAACCAATGAAAAATGACGAGTCTAATTGATTGCGGGTCTAATTTCACAACTCAAGAAGCTGGTTTCGAAACCCTATCAATGATGCTGTTGAACAGAAAGTTGTGTGAGTAGAGATATAAATTCGAGCTCAATAAATTTCGTTTAAATTCGATGAATGCAAACCGCCAAATAACTATTTTAAAAACCAAAGTAAGGCAATAGCAATCCTTTTTTATATAGGGAGTCTGATTCAACATGGAAGAAAGTGCCTTTTTTTTTTTTTTTTTTTTTTTTTTTTTTTTTTTTTTTTGAGAAATATAAAATTTTATGATAGTCATTGAGATATTGCTAAAAAGGAAAGTACTGAGAACTTTTTTTCATTCTTAAGGGAGTCCTTAGTATTTAAAATATTGAATTTGATCATTATTAAAGTACTAATGGATAACTTTTTTTTTACAAATTTAGTTTTGTTTCAAAACTAATCGAAAATTTGCATTGTAGAAGTATAATGAATAAGTTTTTATCTTTGTATTTATTTTTATTGTAGAGATCCAAGTATGAATCTAGCAATACAAAGTGCGTATTAGAGTCGAAACTATAATCATCCGATACATAAACAGCTTTTGAGATCACTATCAAATCATACATTGCTGCTTTTATTATAAAAAATGTTGTCATTTTCACTCATTTTGAAAATAAGTAATATAAAAAAAAAAATTTAAGTCACTTCCTACTGTTTGTTCACTATAATGCAGAAAGTCCTTTATAAATAATTTTCATTCATTTAAGTTTATCTGGCGCCCTCTATTGGTATATATATGGAACTTAAATCTAAAAAAAACTAAAATTAATTCATTAAATTTAATTACCGAATTAATATTCGAAAAAACTATATTAACATTAAGTGCCATCCACTACAAGTTCAAAAAAAATGTATTTGAACATGAGTGGAGGAATAAGAAGTATTTTATGAACGATAGAAAATTTGAACAAGATATATATAGGGAGAGTGTGAGCTAATAGAAGGAATTGAAAAAATGGAAAGTCAGAGCTAAAACAACACTTCCAGCGTGATAATAACACTTCCTCGACTGGCAATTGAATAGTGAAGCTCTTCACATAAAATATCTGATAAATAACATGAAAATGCAATAAAATGGCATTTATCAAGAGTACAATATCCCGAATGAATTTGTGTGTTTTAGAATAGCACAAAGTTGCCAAAATACTAGTACTAGTTAAGAATCAAACATTATTTTCGTACGCGTTAACTGTATTCCGGAAAGATACACATATCAGATAGGAGGTATTTTTGGAAATAATCTTTTAAGAGGTCAATATTATAAAAATATCAGTGATCCAAAACATCCTGAAGATATTAACTTACAATCTTGCAGGGCTTGTAGCATTATTTTTTGGGTAGGACATGCAAATAATGTAGTCTATCACCAAATCACGATGCAACAACTCATGGTGTAGTCTACTATATATTCCATCTGTAATTGTTTTAAACTGTGAAGGTCACACAGACAATCGCTAATTTCATAAGGTTTTATTATACATAGCACTGAATATCTGCTATCAGATTTGAATGACAGGTTGTTCTCATTAGTAAAAAACACTAATTGCATGCAATAAAACTACCCGCAAAACTGCTTATTTGCTGTCAAATTTGAGTGATGGGTTGTAATTATGCACTTGCCAACGAATATAAATTCCTTTCTCCTGGTAAACAACTGCCACAACTCTTTCAGTGGGAAAAATGTTGCAACTTCAACCAATTTGCAATGACCAGAAATCTTCAAGATAATTGGATTGACTCTCTTAAACACATGGCTATTTACAATTTCAAAATAGCCAATTATTCATAGTATTATTACCGTATCATTATTATTATTAATGCCAATTATTCATGTTCTTATATTGTAATGTAAATAGTCAATATTTGCAATACTAACAACTTCATACCAGAATCTTTGCTGAGCTTAGAACGTGGTTGATACAAAAAAAATAAAATGGTCTAGAGCAACAATAATCAAACGATAGAAATTACATACTTTAGAGTGCAGTTTGAAAAGAAGAACTACATCTAAACTCCTAAAATAATTATGGTATAACTTTAAAACATTGAGAGTAATTTTATTATTCTTGTGACTCCAGTAAAAGAAGATTTCAGCAATTAATGTTAGAAATTTTTCTTAACAACAAATGCATAAATAAAATTAATTCAACAGTTTGACTTATATCATTAATTTCAAAAAAGTGATTACAGCTTCTTCAGCAAATCTAAGAGTTTCAGTTAATATTTTAAATTTTAAAGAAATGTCTCAAGAAAAGGTGAAAAGTATTGGAAAACGAAAAAATGATTATTTCAAGATTATTGAAGTACAGAATGATTTCTCAAAAATTACCTTAACAGAAAAGAATGATGAATCCAATATTATCGGAGCAGCAAAGCATGATTTCGAGATGATTGAGAAATTGAATAATGACTTATCCAGTTTTAATTTAACAGAGAGTGATCCCGAGATTACAGGAGCAGGAAAAGATGATTTCGATATTATTGAGAAATTGAATAATGATTTATCCTTTCTTAATTTAACGGAGAATAGTACTGATACCGAGATTACCGGAGCACCAAAGGATAATTTCGAGAATATTGAGAAATTTAGTAAAGATTTATTCCTTCTTAATTTAACAGATAATGGTAATGGTTCCGAGATTACACGAACAACAAAGGATTATTTCGCCATTATTGAGAAATTGAATAGTGATTTATCCATTCTTAATTCAATAGAAAATGATGATCATAACGACATTACTGGAGCAGAAAAAGTTGATGGTATTCCCGTGGCCACTGAAAACGCTGGTTTGAAAATTATTGAAACAGAAAATGGTGATTTTCAAGTAACTGATGAATTGGTGAAACATGACAAAGATTTCGAGGACATTGATGTCATTCAGCTCAGAATGAGATTTAATATCTTTGAACAAATTCTGAAAAATGCTCAAAGTCTGCAAGAACAACTTGGAGCTGTCGAACATTTTATAGCAGTAAATAGCGACAATTGTTCTAGGATTTATGAAAAAGTCAGACAAAAGAAAACCGTTGATTCGAAACTTAATAAGGATGTGGCATTGATAATGCAATGGGAAACAAAATTCAACGAAACATGGCGATTAATTGGATCAAAAATGGCTTCCATTTCTTTAATGCTGTACAATGTTAAAAAAAATATCCAGAAGTCCGGCAAAAATGCCAGTCGCCAGTGGTGGCATTATGCCATTCGTGGTTTGAAAAGGGAGAAATCCTTGAAAAAGGCTTTACCTGCCTATATGGATGCTATTGAAAAATTCATGGCTGATGTTAAAAAGACAATAGAGAAATATAATCTTGATAATTGAAAGCTTTAGACTTATAGTACTGAGATATTTGAGGTAACGATGTTTTTCTAAATTTCTGAAAAAAAAAATATATTGTCTTAATTCTGCTATTTTTGTATTGCAAAATTTAAAATGTCTGCCTTTTAGCCAAATTCTTTTTATGAAATAAGACGTGTTACCTAAATATGTTATGTTTAATTTTAGGAAAATATACTATCGATTAATCTTTCACAGCTCTAACGTTTTATTTAGTTAATATTTTATCAGTATTTCCTGTTACAGACGTTATTTAATGAGCTTGTTGCTACTCGCTTTTTACTGTCAATTAATTTAGTTTGAATTTATAAATGAGCAAATGTTTTAAAATGTAATATTGTATTCCTAATTGAATTTAATAAACCGTGTATCTTATTTTGCACTGTATTGATTGATACATGTAGTTGGTCGTGCCATTTTCAACCAATATTTCATTTTTAATCTAGATTTATCATGAAAGTATTTATATGTAAGATAACTGATATAAGCAGAAATGTAATTGATTTTTTAGCATTTTATCCGTATATATATATATATATAATTTAAATAGTGACACATATCGGAATATAATTGACAGTTAAAAATGCATTTTGAAAATAGTAATCGTCAGTTTTTTTCATAACTGGAATTAAAATGAATCTTGTACCTGTAATTGTTTAGCATTTTGCAATTTGGAGTATTTATTTTGGAACATTTTCACTAATATTAACAAGTTCATCTCCTTGCAGCGTTCAATTTAAAATCCATAAAATATTTGATTAATGCATGGGTAATTAACTAGGTGTAAATTGACGCCTGAAGGCCTATAGGCCAAATGATCTTGGATTAGAGAAAAGAAATCATGGCCCTAAATTATCCTTTTCTGTATTTATATACAATAAATATCTCCTTTTTCCACCAATTATGCGAAATAGATTTAATATTCTTAAATCTAATCATGATGTCTAAATTGCACTATACGCCATTAAGAGATAGCTGTGTGTTATTAGAACTGTTACACAAATTTGAGATTTACTTAATGTAATTAATCATTGTGAATTAATTGCATTACTTTATTTTACTTAATTACAGTATTATATAAAAATTTAAACATGCAAAATAATTTTTTTCTAATTTTATTAATAAACATAAAAAAACACATGTTAACTTTTGCTGCCTCGTATAGAAATATTCGGTAGATTACCTCGTTTGATAGGTAGATTACCTCGTTTGATAGGTAGATTACCTCGTTTGATGGGTAGATTACCTCGTTTGATGGGTAGATTACCTCGTTTGATGGGGGTAGATTACCTCGTTTGATAGGTAGATTACTTCGTTTGATGGGTAGATTACCTCGTTTGATGGGTAGATTACCTCGTTTGATGGGTAGATTACCTCGTTTGATGGGTAGATTACCTCGTTTGATGGGTAGATTACCTCGTATAGTAATCAGAAGACTTATTTTGATTCCATATTTCTACTATATCATATTTACTATGAAAGCTGTATCTAGTGTACTCTTTCTGTTTATCAGAAAGTACTCCTATATTTGAGAAAATAATGTAGAACATATTGCATACCATCTTATTGCATACCATCATCTAAAATGATTATTCGCCATTTTTCACTTAGATTGCCAAAATTTTCCGAACAAGAATTCTCATAAACCTTCATCTTCTGGCCTTAAAATCTAGGACCTCAAGTGAAGATTTGATATCTAATCGTCGCATCTAACTTGTACCATTAAGAGATATCTGTGTTTTAATAGAACTATTACACAAAATTGAGATTTACTTAACTAACGTAATTAATCATTGGGATTTACATTACTTACGTTTCGGCAAAAATCCCTTCAATTTTTACCTTTATTTAAGATAACTTTTCTTATTTGACTGCTTGTAAATTTATCTATAGACAAATCCTTCACCTTGTTCCCCACTTTAACAAATTATTTTAAGTAGTACATTTCATATTTTGTTTTTCAGACAATTTTTTTCTTATTTCTGTAACATTTCTTAATATGACCTATGTAAGGGTGAGTTACTGAATGCTACCCAATTCCATTGTGAGAAAATCTGCTTTCAAATTAAATTTTTAATCCGTCGAAAAGAAGCCTTCATTTTTCGTGAATCTCCTTAATTATGAATCTGGTCATTGGTATTTAAGGCTTCAGGTTCGAATCCTGGCGGTGGCATGTATGTTTGTTGGTGATTCGGAATCCACGTTAAACTGTAGGTCCCGGTCTGTTTAGCCTAAAGTGGGCACAAAATGACCCTAGAGCGACAAGCCAAACCAAACCTTAATTATGAATGAATCTCTCGTGTTCCTTCCGGTTTTGAAGATTTTCCAAACAAGATTTCTCGTAAGGCTTCAGCTTCTGTTCTTCGGTTATTACTCCCCTTTATTTGACTGCGTGTAAATCTGTTTATAAACAAGTCATACATCTTCTTCGTTACATGAATCTGCCTTCAAATTACTTTTTATTCAATTGAAGAGAAGCCTTCATTTTTCATAAACATGGCTCTTGAATGATAAATCTTTTTAATTATCCGTGAATCTCTCGTGCATATTTAGTTGACATTTTTAATATTGATATAGACCAGGTCTCCATCAATCGAAGACCAGATAGAAAAGCGTGCTTGTCGTTTAAACTCTTTCGTTCTGTAATAAATTCCTTTTAAAATACGTAATTTCAGAAATGAAAAGCATGTCGTTGATCCTGACAAGGCCGCTAAAACTGCCTATGTATTCCAAGAAGTGTCCAGCATCCTCGATATGTTAGGCGACATTGACAATTTCTATAATCAACTGAAAAGCGCAAAATCTCCCATGGAAAAATTCCAAATCATCGCAAAATGTTTCAATTTCGCTGTTTAATCTTCTCTTGTGTTTTTATTTACCATTGTTTACAATGCTTCCTTTTTACTTCTTTACAATGCTTCTTTTTACTTCTAATTGGATATGACCATTGCCCACTGCCTTTTCTTGTATATAATGTCTTGGTTTTATTAATGACTCTTATAGTACCAGATTTGGAGTAAAGGCCGCATATGGCCAAGGTACTCTGCATCCTGAACGACGACGAAAAGCATGTCGGTATTCCTGCATTCTTGCATGCACCTACTTCTGGTGAAGTTAATTCCGATTTCTCGAATCAGTGTCCAATTCTAGTGACATTGGCTTAAAATGAAGAGAGACAAATCTTACTATTACAGGCTGAATAGATATCTGACACAGAAGGAAGTCATTTCTGAAAGAGAGGGAACAGGTCACTTCTTTCTTTTACAAAGGGTAGGGGGGGAGATATAAAGGAATTCGGGCAGACGTGAAGTAGATTTCTACTGAGACAGAGGTCCAGTTATCGTGAAGTTTCTGAAAGATTTAAAAATTCAATTGATGAGTAGGTTAGTTGAGCTTCGAGTAATTTTATGTCGAGTCTTCTGTTCCTATGGGAACAGAAGTCCTAAATATAAATCCTAAGTCAATAAGAACAGAAATCCATAAAATTTGGTGTGCTCTTTCTGTTTATCAAAAACTGTTCCCATATTTGAAAAAATAATAAAAAAACGTATGTAGGAAGTTTTTTCTTTCTAATGCAGCTGGCAAACATTTAGACAGCATGGTCTTGTATGCCTTAAGGCAAGCGCTGCACTGACGTTACTCACTTTGCGTTACGCAGGGGGCGCGTGTAACTTGAAGATAAGCCACGGACGCGGGACCTACTGTTTAAAGTAGATTCCGAAGCACTACAAACACCCATGGCACCGCCGGTACTCGAACCCGAAACCTGTGGTACCGAGCGCCAGAGCGCTACCCACTCGGCCATTCAGGCCCGTATGCAGAAAGTAAAGTTAGTCTTTTTGCGTACCAATACCTAAAGAGATTATTCGCAATTTTTTTTTTTACTTCAGTTTTGAAGATTTTCCAAACAAGATTTCTCGTATGGCTTCGGGTTCTATTCTTCAGTTATTACCTTTCTTCATTTTACTGCGTGTAAATCTATCTATAGACAAATTGCTCACCTTGTTCACGACTTTATCAAATTATTTTAAGTATTACATTTTATATTATATTTCTCGGATAACTTTTTTTTCTTATTGTTGTAACGTTTCTTCCTGTGACCAGATGGTTTAAAGATGAATTACTGAAAGTTATACGAATCTGCCTTCAAATTAATTTTAATCATTCAAATAGAAGCCTTCATTTTTCATGAACATGGCTTTTGAATAATGAATCATCTTAATTATCCATGCATCTCTCGTGCATCTTTAGTTATAGAAACCTTCATTTAGCATCATAGAAACCTTCATTTTTCATGAACATGGCTTTTGAATAATGAATCATCTTAATTATCCATACATCTCTCGTGCATCTTTAGTTATCGAAACCTTCATTTAGCATCATAGAAACCTTCATTTTTCATGAACATTGATTTTGAATAATGAATCATCTTAATTATCCATGCATCTCTAGTTACAGAAACCTTCATTTTTCATGAACATGGCTTTTGAATAATGAATCATCTTAATTATCCATGCATCTCTCGTGCATCTTTAGTTAACTTTTTAAATATTGAGGTAGACCAGGTCTCCATCAATCGAAGACCAGATAGAAAAGCGTGCTTCTCTTTTAAACTCTTTCGTTTTGTAATGAATTCGACTGCAATTTCGAAATGTAATTTTGTGCTAATGGGCTAAGAAAAATGTCGGTCCTCCTGAATTCTTGCCCCTACTTCTGGTGAAGTTCATTCATATTTCTTGATTCATTTTCCAATTCTGGTGACACTGGCATTAAAGACTCGAAGTAGATTTTAACTAATAGGTTCAACTGTCTCTAGGTTTCTGAAAGAGATTTAGAAAGTCAATTGGCACGTAGGTGAGTTGAACTTTGTGTAATTTTATATCGAGACTTCGTTAATCGCTTAATGAAATACTGTATGTATAATATGTAATATTCAATGTGGATCAAAATGGAAGTCAATAAAAAGGAAGTACACATATTCTACAAAACTAATAATCGCCTATGGAATCAGTACAAAGAAACATAAGATATAATATGAACGAAATATTTAATATAACAAATGAATGCAACATAAAAAAATATTTAATGCAACATAAAAAAATATTTAATGCAACATAAAAAAATATTTAATGCAACATAAAAAAATATTTAATGCAACATAAAAAAATATTTAATGCAACATAAAAAAATATTTAATGCAACATAAAAAAATATTTAATGCAACATAAAAAAATATTTAATATAACAAATGAATACAACATAAAAAAAAATATTTAATATAACAAATGAATACAACATAAAAAATATTTAATATAACAAATGAATACAACCTAAAAAAAATATTTAATGCAACATAAAAAAATATTTAATATAACAAATGAATACAACATAAAAAAATATTTAATATAACAAATGAATACAACATAAAAAAAAATTTAATATAACAAATGAATACAACATAAAAAAATATTTAATATAACAAATGAATACAACATAAAAAATATTTAATATAACAAATGAATACAACATAAAAAAATATTTAATATAACAAATGAATACAACATAAAAAAAATTTAATATAACAAATGAATACAACCTAAAAAAATATTTAATGCAGCATAAAAAATATTTAATATAACAAATGAATACAACATAAAAAAATATTTAATATAACAAATGAATACAACATAAAAAATATTTAATATAACAAATGAATACAACCTAAAAAAAAAATATTTAATATAACAAATGAATACAACTTAAAAAAAAAATATTTAATATAACAAATGAATACAACATAAAAAAATATTTAACGTAAATATTTGTTTTCCTAAAATTGAAATATGCATTGTCGTTACAGGTCCTTTTCCAGAAAATGTCCTTTCTAAATAAAGGCGCGTTATTAATTGTCGGTCATTAACAGCTAGGCCGTGTCTTGAAACTGCTTTTGATATTATCGGGGCAAGTTTCCACAAGCCAATGATTTGCAAATTGTAAAAATAAGAGAATAGAACTCTGGCGTTCGGTACCCAGGTTTCGGGTTCGATTTCGGATTTTGTAGTAGTTCGAATACCCTTTAAACTGTAGGTTTGCTGTCTAATACGGCTGTAGAGCGTTGGGCTGACAACCCTACACCGTAAAAAAGAAAAATATTTCCCGTCTCGAAATCTGCCGGACAGATGGCCTTCACCCACCATGAAGCTGTTGCGCCAATGATGATGATTATGAAAAACATGCAAGCCGATGGTTGCAATTGCTGCGTTTTATATAATTACTTAAGTCTGCGGGTGTCCTGCAACCATCAAGTAAAAGCTATTGTCGTTCTGATCCAGATGGAAATATGATTTTTTGTTCTTGAGAAATCTGAATTCTAAAGTAAAGATCGTACAAGGACATAAAAAACGCTGCCGAATTAAAGAATATTTTTCTGAAATATTTATGCGCTGAAGAGCTGTTAAAGTGGCAAGAGCACCAAGGGTTAGACACAGGTTGCATATGAACTTTTAAATAATAATTTTATAAATAATATTCACTCATATTTATGTATATTGCACTTAGAATTGCATTGTACTTTTTTTTTATTTAAAGTAGGATTTGTTTGATTATTAATCCACTAAGCAGATGGCAGCACATGATTCTTGAGTTTTAACTGATGACGTACTCTTTGGAGAGAAGTTGGAACTTCAATGAAGTTTTTTTGGTTTGTATTTGGTTTGTCGCTCTACGGTCATTTTTGCACACTTTAGGCAATTTATACCGGGTTATATAGTTTAATGTGTAATTCCAAACCACTAATAAACATTTATGCCAGAGCCAGGATCCGAACCTGAAGCCTGTGATACCAAAGGCCAGAGCACGAAGCCGATGGAATGAAGCGTAAAATAAATGGTGCTTCTTACTGAAGCTTAATTATATATTTTAAATTCTTGTAAATATTTGAACAAAGTTGCATTAAATATCCTGAAAAAGAGCAGTATGTTCTCATCATTTTAAATTAAATATTCCTAGACTCAAAGACGAACCACAGTCATCTCATATAAATAAGTTAGTTTTATTTCATGATTCCTTTATTCATTTTGTTTAGTTTATATTTGCTATAGCTTCAATGCCTTTAAGCTATTTTGGCGATAGGGTACTTCCTGATACTTTCCTAAATAAACTTCATTAGATGTTCAACTTCATCTGTTTTAATTGTGTTGCATAGGCTGTCCAAAGCTGTAACGAATTCAGGGTTTCGCTTAATTTAAGTGTTCCGATAACTGCGTTGGCCTTCTGCTGAGACGGCTTAGGCGAAACACGTTTTTCGAATATTTTTAAAACGCCAACTATGGGTGTGCCTAAATAAAGATCCCGGCCCAAGACTGGCAAGAAGGAATCTCATCTGGTTTAGAGGGTTTCTCGTCTGGTTCAACTAGGCGAGGACTAGGCTTGAAGAGATGTACCCAAAGGTACACTGCCCCGTGGAGTTCCAAACAGAGGCGAAATGAAGGCTGTAATGTATAAATAGGGGGTTTTTTATTCCTGAAGATCTGGTTACACGGCGTTCATATCTGAATTTGTTTTATCAGAAAAGATGAAAACAATTCTTAAATAGCATTAAAAATTGTAGGAAAATAAAAATATAACATTCAGTATAAATCAGATTCAGGTGTATTTATAACTAAAAAATATACAATAAAATACAAAGTAAGAAATTGTAAAGATTATAATTTGGGTTACATAATAGATAATTTTTTAATGTATATTTGATATTCAGATATATAAGTTAACTTTTACAATATGAAATGATTAGCAATTGCAACAAATGAGTCGTTAAAGGATTCATGGATGGCACAACATGTTGGCTCCTTACTAAATTGAACCAGGTGGTATTTTTTCTTTTTACCAAGTTCAGTTTTGTTGCAACAAATTTGTTTTGTCAAATTTCTTTGTGTCTTTATTTATTTTATTGTAGAAATTCAAATACAAATTTAGAAGTACAAACTGCTCATAAGAATCAAAAATATAATCATCTGATTCCTCACTGGAGCTTTTGAGATTAATACATTGGTGCAATTATCAATAAAAATGTTTTCATTTTTACTCCTCTTGAAAAGAAAGCTGAAATTAAGAGCAACAAGTGATAGCAAACACTAAATAACTTGGACAACAATACTTGGCCTCGTGTCAAACATTTGTAAAATAGCATGAAATCAGGATAGAATGACTGTTGCTAAATGTACGATAAACGATTTATAGTTAACTTTTCGACCTTAGAATAATGCATGAATATTAAAAATAATCGTCTTAGTCAAATAAAAGTATTAAAGTGTCAATATTGTAATAGCATGCGAAATTAAAATATTTGTATCTTGAAAATACAATCTTGAATGATTATGTAACAAAAGTTATTTTGATAGTATAAGTAAATAATATAATACGAAAGGCTTGTGGTATACTACAAATAAACTCATTTGCATAAATAAAAAAAAGTATAATTTGATTGGCGCTCTCATACCCATCAATACTTGCTTTATAAGTAACCTGATCTTATTCCTGATATTCTATTGTGATAAAACAGTTAACAATTACAATATTCAACCTTTCATAATAGAGCGGTATGATGGCCAATTGGCTAGCACTCTGACCTTTGATAGCACAAGATTACAGTTCGAATCCTGGAGATGGCATGGATGTTTGCTTGTGCTTCAGAATCCTCATTAAACTGCAGGTCCCGGTCTAATGAGCCTAAAGTGGACAAACGATGACCGTAGAGGGACAAACCAAACCTTTCGTAACATGATCTTTAATACCATGCTGAGTTTAGAGCGGATTTTATATTAACCAATTGCAATGAATGAGTCGTTAAAAGAATCATGAATGTTAAAGCATATTAGCTCCTTACAAAATTGAACCAGGTGATAAGTCCAGTTTTGTTACAACAAATTTGTTTTCGTAAAATCGTAAATATTTATTGTTAGAATTATAATCAATACATTATATGTTTTTATTCATTTTATTGTAGAAATTCAAATATAAATTTAGCAGTAATGAATTTGCACATTATTCATTAAAGTACTTATAATCATCTGATTCATCACTAGATCTTTTAAGATTACTGTACCATACATTGTTGCAATTGTCACTAAAATGTTTTCATTTTTATTCTCTTGTAAAAAAAGTTGAAATTAATTAAGAGAAAAAGTGATAGTAAACATTAAATAACTCTAATTTTTCGTCTTCTTTTGGACAAACCTTGATCAAACAATCCTTGACCTTGTGTCAAACATCCGTAAACATCTGCTGTTGCTAAACGTAAATATAACGCGTGAACCCCTCTACCTTAGAAAAATACAAGGAAGTTCAAAATAATCATTTTAGTATAATAACAATATTAAAGTGTTAATGCAATAATAACATGCGAAATGAAAATATTTGAATCTTGAAAATACAATCTTGAAGGATAGTTCAATCAGAAATATTTCCGGCCTGCCCTCAGGCTCTCGGATTCTTCAGACCGGCGCTGCGATAGCAACCTGGACGGATGGTTAAGTACTTTAAGATTCTAAGTACTCTGTACGGAGTTTTGGACATTTAGATGGTCAGTGTGCCTACTAATAAAAGTGCATCTTGAATCCGCAGAATCAAACTTAAAAGAACTGGATCAAAAGGATCGTAAAACAAGAGCAAACATACTTTAAAGGGAGCGATCAGATCGACTCAGTCTCCTCAAACGGAGGAAAAGGGCAGCGCCAACTTTTTTTTTTTTTTTTTTTTTTTTTTTTTTTACGAAGTATCGACAAGCACTTTAACAAAAGATTTTTGATTAGGGAATTCCTTCCCTTCACAATATGCTATCTTCTCATTATTTGCTAGTCTTCTTTCTTCTTAGTCATTAGTTTCAATCTTCTTCTTTTCCTCCTCTTTTTTTTTTTTTTTTTTTTTAAGGACAAGAACAGGAACCATAAACAAGTTTCAAGGAACGTCTGAGAGGAACGAAAACAAAGTTAGTAAACCAGGAGAAAATCCCTACCCTTCCAGAGTATTCATAATGTCTGTAAAAATCTTGAAGGATAACGCAACAAGAGTTCTTTTGGTTGTGATGATGTTGAAGATTATTGGAGCTTCCTTACCCAGCTTGCAGCCTCATCTCCGGTGGTGACAAACATAAAAGAATGAAAACATTGGCAATGCCAAGAAATCGCGAGAATTGAAAAAGTCCAAAAATTCAAAATTGAATTTGTAGGTTAGAGCAAAATATTCCTAGGTCTTTTAAAATTAGAGTGCGGTTCATATTCTTCGATCTCTTGAATGGCCAGATGTTGGTGGTTGTTAAGATTATTGAAGAATATTTCCGAAAGTTTTTTCGGAAATACTACTCTCTGCTCCCTAAATACTACACCCTGCTACCTCTCAAAAGTCTACTTTTTGAGAGGTAGCAGGGAGATGGATCTTTGAATATCAGCGTTTTTCATGAACCAGTCGGCATTCGTTATTAGTTCTTTTGGTAGAATAAGTAAATAATATAATACGTAAGGCTTATGGTAACAGGTGGGCTGAAACGTTCGTAGGCTGACACATAGATGGCACTACTAGTATTAAATCCATAGGATTTTTAATTAGCCCTAACCTTCAAAAGACATGTGTATAAATTTGACAGCTGTTGCACTATTAGTATGTGAGTTATAGCCTTTTTAGTGAAGCAACTTTTGTTAGTTTGAAAAAATGGATAAAAAGGAATTTCGTGTGTTAATAAAGCATTGCTTTTTGGCGAAAAAAAATACTATTGAAGCCAAGACTTGGCTTGATGAACATTATTTGGACTTTGCACCAGGGAAATCAACCGTAGAGAAGTGGTTTGCTAAATTTAAACGAGGCGAAATGAACACCGAGGATGATGCACGCAGTGGAAGCCCCAAAGAGGCTGTTACCTACGAAAACATCAAAAAAATCCACAAAATAAATTCTGATAACCGTAAAGTGAAGTTGATTGAGATAGCTGATACCCCAAAGATATCAAAGGCGCGTGTTGGACATATCGTGAATGAATATTTAGATATGCGAAAGCTCTGTTCAAAGTGGGTGCCGCGCGAGCTGACAATCGACCAAAAACAAAAACGAATTGATGATTCTAAGCAGTGTTTGGAGCTGTTCAATCGTAATAAACCCGAATGTTTGCGTCGATATGTGACAATGGATGAAACATGGCTCCTTCATTTTACACCGGAGTCCAATCGACAGTCAGCCGAGTGAACTGCACGTGATGAACACTAAAAAGGCTATAACTCACGTACTAATAGTGCAATAACTGTCAAATTTATACACGTATCTTTTGAAAGTTAGGGCTAACTAAAATTCATATGGATTTAATACTAGTAGAGCCATCTATGTGTCAGCCTACGAACATTTTAGCCCACCTATTATATTACAAATCAACCCATTTGCAATAATGAGAAAAAGGATAATTTGATTGGCACTCTTACACAGATCAATAATTGCATTATAAGTTACCTGATCTTATTAGTTATTTATTCGTCTGGTACTTTGGTCTGGCCTTTTTCAGGCTTACGGTTCGAATCCTGTCTAGGGCGTAGATGCTTATTACTGATTCGGAATCCACGTTAAAATCTAGGTCCCGCTTTAATTACCCTAAAGTGTAAAAAAAAATTACCGTAGAGCGACAAACCAAACCTTTCACCTAGAATCTTTAATACCATGCTGAGATTAGAGAGTGACAAAAAATAAGATGTTCTAGAGCAACATTAATCAAATTGTATACTTTAATAGTGCAGTTTGAAAAGAAGGACTACATCTAAACTCTTACAATTATGAAGATACAAATTTACCACTTTGAGCGTATGAGTTTAATCCTCATGCGATTCTAGTGAAAACACTTTTAGTGAACAGAAGTTTTGGAAATATTTTTATCAACAAATTCATAAATATCTTGAATTTCAATAGCTTGAATTGCATACTTATTGTTTCTCCTAATTCCGATAGAGTGGTTACAACTTCTTTTCTTCTTAGTTATTACTTTAAAGAAATGTCTCGAACAAAGGTGAAAAATACTGGAACTCCAAAGGACGAGGATTTCGAGTTTATTGGAGAAGTACAGAATGAATTGTCCGAAATTGCCTCAACGGTAAAGAATGATAAGTCCCAGATTACCGGAGCAGCAAAGTATGATTTCGAGATGATTGAGAAATTGAATAAGGATTTATCCATTCTTACGTTAACAGAGGAGGGGGACGATCCCGACTTTACTAGATCAGCAAAAGATGATGAGATAATCGTAGCAGAAATAGAGGACTGTTTGAAGGATATTGAAACGGATAAAGGAGAATTTCAAGTAACTGATGGATCGAAGAAGGAAGGCAAAGATGTTGAGAACATTGATGTCATTCAGAACAGAATGAGAATGCATATCTTTGAACAAATACTGGCAGATGCAGAAGTTATAAAAGAGCAGTTAAAAGCTGTCGAAGATTTACAAACAATAAGAGCCGATTATTGTTTTAGGTTTTGTGAAAAAGCGAGTCGAAAGCAAAAAAAAAGTGACGTTTTTCAACTTTATAATGACATTTCATTGATAAAAGGCTTATTTAAGAGATTTACAGAAGCATGGCGATTAATGCGGAGAAAAATGGCTCACAATTCATTGAGGTTGGACATTGTTGAGGAAAATCTCCAGAAATTTAGCAATATTGCATCTCGCCGATGGTGGTATCATGCCTTGCATAGTTTGAAATGGGGAAAATATATGAAAAAGATTTTGCCTGTCTATGTGGAAGCTCATGAAAAATTTATGAAAGGTGTTAAAATCGCAATAGAAAAACATAATCTTGATAGTTGAATGCTTTAGAATTGTAAAAATAAGATATTTGGGGTAACGAGGTTTTTTTAATTAATTGTTCTTTTATTTTGTATTGCAAATTTGGAAACATTTTAGCTTTTAGTCCAATCCTTTTTATTCTCGTATATCATTGAAAATCTTAATTAAATATTTTTTATTCATATTTTATGAAAATAGATGTCATTTTTTTAATCCTGTAAAGTTTCGTTTAGTTAATATTTTTAGTATTTTTTGCAATTGCTGTTATTTAATTGTAGTGTTGCTACACACTTTTTACTGTCAATTAATTACGAGTTCTAAATTTCTTAGTTGCACAAATATTGTATTATTTAAATCTATTGTATTATTAATTGTACTTAATGAATAAATTTTGTATTGCATTTTACATTGTGATTGTTGGATACCAGTCGTGTTACGTGTTCTTTTCGACCGGTGTTAATTTAGATTTTATCTTGAAAATATTTCTTTAAATGAGTAGAAATATGACATTTAGCAGCTTATTTCGCATGTGGATTCTAAATATTTGAATAGGGACCTATATTAAAATTTAACTTAGAAAATCATAATCGAAAGTTTTTTTCAGTTTCTACAACTTTAATTGCTTAAGGTTTTGCAATTTGAAATGTTAATTTTGGAGTATTTTTATTAATATTACAAGTTTCGTATTAGGTTCAGTTGTTGTAAATCCTCGAAATCTTAGTTTAATCCAATCATGCAGGCTATTTTATATGAGAAAGCTTGAATTAGAAAAAATAAATATTTCCAGAAACAAATTTACCACCTTGATTAAATATACTGAAAGAATATATCCTCACATTTAACAAAATGTGAAATTAATTTGATATTTCTGAATCTATAGCATTCAAATTACCCCGTTTACCTTTACGAAATAGCATTGTATTAATAAAATTATGGCAGAAAATTGAATTAAATATTAAATAACTATTAAATTAATTATTAAATATATAAGAGTAGATAATATAGATATAGATATTTAAGGCATAGATATCTAATATCTACAATCGAGTAGAAATGTGACATTTTAGCAGCTTATTTCACATATGGCTTCTAAATATTTGAATATGGGCATATATTAAAATTTAACTCAGAAAATCATAATCGTTTGTTTGTAGATTCTGCATCTTCTATTGCTTCAGATTTTGCAATTTGAAACGTTAATTTTGGAGTATTTTTATTAATTATAGCAAGTTTCGTATTAAGTTCAATTGTAAATCCTCGACATTTTCGTTTAATCCAATCATGTAGGCTTATTTTATAATGTCAGAGAGCTTGTATTAGAAAAAATTAATATCTCCAGAAACAAATTTACCTCCTTGATTAAATATACTGAAAGAATATCTCATCCATTCAACAAAATGTGAAATGCATTTGATATTTCTGAATCTATAGCATCCAAATTGCCCGGGTATCGTTACGAAATAGCATTGTATTAATAAAATTATGGCAGAAAAATATTAAATATCTAATTAAACATTAAATAACTATTAAATTAATTATTAAATATATAAGAGTAGATAATATATAAATATTTAAGATATAGATATCTAATATCTACAAATGAGTATAAATGAGACATTTTAGTAACTTATTTCACATATGGCTTCTAAATATTTGAATAGTGATCTATATTAAAATTTAACTTAGAAAATCATAATAGAAAGTTGTTTTCAGATTCTACAACTTTAATTGCTTAAGATTTTGATGTTTAAAAAATTTGTTCTGGAGCACTTTTATTAATATTAACAAGTTTAGCTCAATGTTGGGTTCAATTGTAAATCCTTGAAATTTTCGTTTAATCCAATCATGTAGTCCTATTTTATAATGCCATTAGAAAAAAATATCTCCATAAGCAAACTTACCACCTTAATTAAAAATAATGAAAAAGAGTATTTCCTCCCTTCAACAAAATGTGAAATGAATTTGATATTTCTGAATCTATAGCATCCAAATTACCCGTGTATAATTACGAAATAGCAATGTATTAATAAAATTATGGCACAAAATTAAGATAATTACTTAATTTACCGTATTACATAAAAATGCAAAATACTTTTCCGTATTTTTATCCGTAAATATACCAAGAAGACATATTTCGTCTACCGATTCTACGCGAAGCAACAAAAGTTATCAGCTGATCTGTTTCGACACCCATTTTTTTTTTTTTTTTTATTACTGCTGTGTCCAAAAAGGAAGACCAATTTTCAATTTAAAACGCCCCGGGCTTAAGGAATTTCAATTTTTCTTTTTTAGGTTGCTGGCACTTTCCTTGACATCTGAGTGAAATTTGACGTCAAAATATTCATTAGTGTTTGAGTTACGCTTCTCTTTCTGAGACACTAAAACAGATTCCGGCGGTTTTTGAAATGTCCGGATGAATTGAGCAAAGAACTTGCATTCAATTTTGTTTGCGGAAACGTATAGAATGTTGCAGAAGACATTAAATGAGCCTTCCTATATCGGAAAGGAATGTTTAGAAGTGGTATAAGCAGTTCAAAGAAGGCACAGAACGCGTTGAAGACGAAGATCCCGTTGGTCGACCATCAACCTCAATTGACGAAGCTCACGTCCAAAAAATTAAAGATTTGGTGCTTGCAAACCGGCGATTTATTATTACAGACCTTGCTGATGATGTTGGGGTTTCAAAAAGATCGGTCAATTCCATTTTGAGCCTCAAACGCGTCAAATCTCGATTGGTATCGAAAACACTGAATGCGCCATCTCACACTGCATTGATTCTTCGTGACTTTTTCGCCGAAAATGAAATCCATATCGTTCCACAACCACCGTATTCACATCGTGCGACTTCGGGCTATTCCCTAAACTCAAAAGACCACTCCGGGGACACCGTTTTGAGTCGATTGAAGAGATCTAACGTGAATCGACGCTTGCTTTGAAGGTAATCCCTGCCGATGACTTTTTAGCATGCATTGAGGATTGGAAAGAAGTTGACATAAATGCTTTGTGTCCTGAAGGGATTACTTTGAAGGCGATGAAGTAAATTTGGAATAATAAATAAAGTGTTTTTGAAAAAATTAATTGGTCTTAATTTTTTGTGTACAGTGGTATATTACTTTTTTTATGAGAGGTAGATTTGAAATGCTCTTTCTATTTATCAAGAACTGCTCCCATACTTGAAAAATAATTAAGAACGATTGCAGAAAATTGAGTTGGTCTTATTGCATATCGTTACCTAGAAAGAGTATTTGCACTTTTCTAATTTCGATTACCAAGATTTTTCAAAACATCTTCAGCTGCTTTTTCGTAAGCTTTCAATTTCTGATATTAAGATCTTGTACCCTAAGTTAAGCAAATGTTTTGAAAAAAATAAGATAGTTACTTAATTTACCGTATTGCATAAAAATACAAACTACTTTTTCGTATTTTTATTAATAAATATTTCAAGAAAACACATTTCGTTAACTTTTGCTACCTCTGGTAGCAAAAGTTAACTAATATAAATATGTAATCAACGTTATCAAACTGTAATCAGCTGATCTGTTTTGACTCCCATTTTATTTCATCACTTTTTTAATGAGAAGTAGATCTCAGTTTTTATTTAATAGATGGCGCCAGATAAACTTAAAAAATTATATATAAAGAATTTCCTACAATATGGTAAAATAAAAAGGCGGTGTCTCTTATGCAAGTTTCTTGCATGGGCCGCCACCGGCTACTCCATCTGTGATACCGGAACGTCCAAATATCTGGGATAATGTTGATCCTGACAAGGCCGCTAAAACTGTCTATGTATTCCAAGAAGTGTCCAGCATCCTCGATATGTTAGGCGACATTGACAATTTTTATAATCAACTGAAAAGCGCAAAATCTCCCTTGGCAAAATTCCAAATCATCGCAAAATGCTTCAATTTCGCTGTTTAATCTTCTCTTGTTTTTTCCATTGTTTATAATGCTTCTTTTTACTTCTTTACAATGCTTCTTTTTTACTTCTAATTGGACATGACCATTGCCCACTGCCTTTTCTTGTATATAATGTCTTGTTTTTATTAATGACTCTCATAGTACCAGATTTGGAGTAAAGGCTGCATATGGCCAAGGTACTCTGCATCCTGAATGATGATGATGAATGAAATAAAAAGGAATTGACTTAAAAATTTTTTTTTAAATTACTTGTTTTATTCTGTATACGCTTATCATATTTGAATTATAATTCTAATGTTCTATAAGGTGAACAGGCTTATATATATATATTAAAATCTAACATCTGGATGAGTAAATGCTTTCATAATTAAATAATGTCTAGTATTATTATCATATAGCTCCCATATTATCTTTCATCTCTCTCATCATGATATACAGCTCTCATATTTAAAATTTAATTGAGAACGATTGAAGAAAGATAAATTTGACTTATTGCATACCATTACCTAAAAAGATTATTCGCACTTTTTAACTTCGATTACCAAGATTTTCCAAAACATCTCCAGCTGCTTTCTCGTAAGCCATCTGTTTCTGACATTAAGATCTTCTACATCAAGTGAAGCAAATGTTCTGGAAAAAATATCTTTTACAAAAAATGAAAATTAAAGGATAATTAGACACACAGGTGCAGTTCGCTTCAAGAACGGAGATTTTCATTTTTTTCTCGAGTCTACGACGAATCTACTGGACTGATCTGCCGCAGACCTTAATTATCACACGGCGTGATACACTAAAACGCAAGGGGTTTACTTTGAAAAACCTATTCAGTCACCCCTTTCTAATGCAGCTGGCAAACACTTAGACAGCTTGGTCTTGGATGCCTTAAGGCAAGCGCTGCGTAGACGTTACTCACTTTGCATTACCCAGGAAGCGCGTGTAACTTGAACATAAGCCACTGACGCGGAGTAACAATGCCCCCGCAACGTTCTACGATCCTATTAGACCAGGACCAACGGTTTAAAGGGGATTCCGAACCACTACAAACATCCATGGCCCGGCGGGACTCGAACACGAAACCTGTGGTACCGAGCGCCAGAGCGCTAGCCACTCGGCCATTCAGGCCTTCTATTCGTTCACTTGAAAGAAAAAAAGAAAAACAACACTTTTGTCGACTCGTCTCTCTCTTCACAAAAAAAACTTTTAAGTCAATCCGTCAAGGAGGGGAGGGGGAGTCAGCTTCCTTCACTTCTCATTAAAGTAGACATTTCTGAACTCGTGATCTATCCCCAATCATGATGGCACAACTCATAGCATAGTTCATATTCAATCTGTAGTTTTTTCGACCTGTGATGGCCACACAGACATTCGTTAATTTCCTCATTATACATAGCATCGAACATCTGCTATCAGATTTGAGTGACAAGTTATTAGTGCAAAACTCTGCATGTAATATAACTACCCAGTAAAACTCGTAAAACCAGCTAACTACCCAGTAAAACTCGTAAAACCAGCTAACTACCCAGTAAAACTCGTATAACCAGCTAACTACCCAGTAAAACTCGTAAAACCAGCTAACTACCCAGTAAAACTCGTAAAACCAGCTAACTACCCAGTAAAACTCGTCTGCTGTGAGGGAAGGAAATGCCAAAACTCTTCTCGTGAGAAAAAAATGCTACAATAGATAACTGGATCTACTACACTACATTGGATTATTACTATTTATTGTGTTAATGGCTCTATCACACCACTGCTTGACGAGGTAAAAAGATAAAAAAAATTTTAACCCGTTTATATAAAGGCAGCAGAACTCACTTTATGCTGAATGTATTTCCAGGTTACTGTATTATTATTAACATTTATTATTTATTGCCAATTGTTTATTTCCGAACAGAGAGGACTGCAAATCACAATTATTTATTTATAAATAATTATTATTTTAAATTACTATATTATTATATATATTAATTATTTTATTAAATCATTATATTATTATATTTAAATTTCTTTAGTTATTCAAATCCTTCTATTAGCTCACATTCTCCGTATATACATATATCTTGTTCAAATTTTCAATCGTTAATAAAATACTTTGTATTCCTCCACTCAAGTACAAATACAATTTTTTTGAACTTGTAATGGATGACACTGGATGTTAATACAGTTTTTTCAAATATTAATTTAATTAATTAATTTTAGTTTTGTTTAGATTTAAGTTGCATATATCTATCAATAGATGGCGCCAGATAAACTTAAAAATTTATTTATAAAGGACTTTCTACAATATTGTGAAAAAAAAAAGGAATTGACTTTAAATTTTTTTTTTAAATTACTTGTTTTATTATGTATACGCTTATCATATTTCAAATGTTCCATAAGGCGAAATTCAAAAGCCAAACAGGCTTATATATATATTGAAAGCTAATGTCAGGATGAGTAAATACTTTCATAATTAAATAATGTCTAGTATTGTTATTATTATTGAATTCAACTATGTGTGATTTGTTTTTAAAAAAAAAAAACTTTTTTTCTTTCTAATGCAGCTGGCAAATACTTAGACAGTTTAGTCTTAGATGCCTTACTGCACTGACGTTACTCACTGTGCATTACCCAGGGGGCGCGTGTGAGTTGAAGATAAGACACGGACGCGGAGTAACAATGCCCCCGCAACGTTCTACGATCCTATTAGACCGGGACCTACGGTTTAAAGTGGATTCCGAACCACTACAAACATTCATGGCACCGCCGGGACTTGAACCCGAAACCTGTGGTACCGAGCGCTAGCCACTAGGCCATTCAGGCCCTTTTTTAAGATAACATTTGGTAAGACATGAAGAATAACACATTTAGTCAGACCAACATGTTTCGAATCCGATTGTACTATCCATGACGTTATTTTTTCCCATCAACACACTAACTTTCGAATCTTATCACCCTTCTTTTAATGTCTTTCTTCCAAAGAAACAGAATAAATTTATATCCATTATTATAAACTTTAAAAATGTTTGTTTTTCCATATAAGAAAGCGTACTGAATTATATGTAATTAATCCATGAATGCTATCCGATACCGTCCACTAGTGGATAAAAAAATGATAAGAATATAAAAAGCTTCTAAACTAACGAAAATAATTTTAAAAAGGAAATGTAAATAATTGAACATGTTGTAAGAGTATAATGGAAAATATACTTTTTCGGCTTAGATATATTCATATGGGGGGGGCTAAATGGCAGAGTGGCTAGCGCTCAGGCGCTCGGTACCACAGGTTTCGGGTTCGAATCCCGGCGGTGCCATGGATGTGTGTAGTGGTTCGGAATCCACTTTAAACCGTAGGTTCCGGTCCTAATAAGATCGTAGAGCGTTGCGGGGCATCCGTGGCTTATCTTCAAGTTACACGCGCCCCCTGCGTAATGCAAAGTGAGTAATATCTGTGCAGCGCTTGCCTTAAGGCATCCAAGACGAAGCTGTCGAAGTGTTTGCCAGATGCATTAGAACAAAAAAAATTCATATGATTCGATAATTTAACTATTACTGGGGCAACAAACTCGATCAAGATAAAACAAAAAGTTGAAGTGAAATAACATTTTGCCTGTATCCAATTATTCAAAATAAATTTTTACGTGTCAGGTATTTTTAACTTTGTATTTTGTTGCAAGTACATGACTTGGATTTCGACTAAAAAGCAACAGTATAAATGTAAATTCCAATTCCTTTCTTTATTCTGTTATGTTATAAAAAAATTTTTTTTTAATTAAATGACTTTCCATATCTATTGAAGTAGTTATAATAATATTACAGCAATTCACCGAGATTCTCATAATAATATTTTGAATATATTTTAAGAGTATTTTTTAAAATATGGGTAAATCTCGCAAGTCCAAAAAGAAAAATAAGTCCAAAAGAAGAAGTCAATCTCCGCTCACAAAAAATGAAACAAGTGCAGGCGAACCACAGTTAGCTAGGTTGCTCGGTTCCTCAGAAGAATCTGATGCACCGAAAGAAATAGAAGATAGCAAAATTGCAAAAAATGATTCTTCCAGCCACACAAAATCTGAAAATGTGACTGCAGCCTCTGACACAACTGGTATTGTATCCAAACAAAATGTAGCACAAAGCAGTTTTGTTCTGCGCACTACAATTAACATTTCACCTAGGAGTCTTTTGTTTGGGCTCTTACAAGGCCGTTATGCGGTTGTGCCCATGTCGGAATCCATAAGGCCATCTAATACCAATCTGCCAGATACTCCCGGCACATCTGGTTACAAACCACAAAAACAGACTGATGCTTCTAAAACATACGATAAGCAGGCCGATAAACTGCCAGGTGCTTCTGCAATGTCTCCTAAGAGATCCGAAAAATTGACAGATGCTTCTGTAATGTCTGATAAGAAATCCCAGAAACTACCTGTATCTCCCAGGACATCTCATAACAAAATCCAGAAAATTATGGGTACCTCTGAGACGTCCGATAAAAAGTCCAAGAAACTGCCTGGTGCTTTTACGGCGTCCGATAAGAAATCTGAGAAAATATCTGTTGCTGACCAGATTATCAGCTATAAAATCGCCTTCAGAGAAGCCGCCCGCTGCTTCTGGAACCTCCGGTAAGAAATCTGAAAAGCAGTCTGCTGCTTCTGGAACATCCGATAAGAAATCTGAAAAGCAGTCTGCTGCTTCTGGAACATCCGATAAGAAATCTGAAAAGCAGTCTGCTGCTTCTGGAACAACCGATAAGAAATCTGAAAAGCAGTCTGCTGCTTATGGAACATCCGATAAGAAATCTGAAAAGCAGTCTGCTGCTTCTGGAACATCCGAAAAAAAATCTGAGAAGTCGCCTACTGGTGCTACTGGAATATCCATTAAGAAATCTGAGAAGTCGCCTATTGGTGCTGCTGGAATATTCATTAAGAAATCTGAGAAGTCTCCTACTGGTGCTGCTGGAATATCCATTAAGAAATCTGAGAAGTCGCCTACTGGTGCTGCTGGAATATCCATTAAAAAATCTGAGAAGTCGCCTACTGGTGCTGCTGGAATATCCATTAAGAAATCTGTGAAGTCGCCTACTGGTGCTGCTGGAATATCCATTAAGAAATCTGAGAAGTCTCCTACTGGTGCTGCTGGAATATCCATTAAGAAATCTGAGAAGTCGCCTACTGGTGCTGCTGGAATATTCATTAAGAAATCTGAGAAGTCGCCTACTGGTGCTGCTGGAATATTCATTAAGAAATCTGAGACGTCGCCTACTGGTGCTGCTGGAATATTCATTAAGAAATCTGAGAAGTCGCCTACTGGTGCTGCTGGAATATCCATTAAGAAATCTGAGAAGTCGCCTACTGGTGCTGCTGGAATATCCATTAAGAAATCTGAGAAGTCGCCTACTGGTGCTGCTGGAATATCCATTAAGAAATCTGAGAAGTCGCCTACTGGTGCTGCTGGAATATCCATTAAGAAATCTGAGAAGTCGCCTACTAGTGCTGCTGGAATATCCATTAAGAAATCTGAGAAGTCACCTACTGGTGCTGCTGGAATATCCACTAAGAAATCAGAGCAGCCACCTGCTGCTGCTGGAATATCCACTGAGAAATCAGAGAAGCCGCCTGCTGCTGCTGGAATATCCACTGAGAAATCAGAGAAGCCGCCTGCTGCTGCTGGAATATCCACTAAGAAATCAGACAAGCCGCCTGCTGTTGTTGGAATATCCGATAAGAAATCAAAGAAGCCGCTTGATGCTGCTGGGACGTCCCATAAGAAATCCAAGAATCTACCTGACTCTCCTGGGAAATCCGATGTGAAATCCAAGAATCTGCCTGACGCTTCTGGGAAATCCGATGTGAAATCCAAGAATCTGCCTGACGCTTCTGGGAAATCCGATATGAAATCCAAGAATCTGCCTGATGTTCCTGGAACATCCGATAGCAAAGCCATGGCACTGACTGATGATCCTAAGTTATCGGACACCAAATCGGAGAAATTATCTAATACTTCTCTATTGAAGAAATTGAAAAAGAAATCTAAAACAACTTCTCTTATTATAAGAAGAACGGAAGCCCTTACTTTAGCAACCGAATCATTTGTTAAGAAGTTAATTGAAATAGATGTACCACGTGTATTTAAAGATAAATATAAACTTATAATGTTTCTTTTATTTATTACTTTGAAGTATGCTAAATCATTAGCAACGACTTTGATAAAATATATGCAGGAAATTAAAGAACTTGAACTAGAAGCTAAATGTTTAAAAGAAAATGATAAACGGCTGCGTTTCGAATGTGAATTAGTGACAAATAAATTTTTTGCTGTTTACTATTTAAAAAAAATACATGAAAGCAGAATACAAGCATGGTACTTTTTCCGGTACATTTTAATTTGTTTTTATTTGCATGTAAGAAATTATAACACTCTGGTAACAGAATTGTAGAGGTACCAAACATTTTGAATTTGTATTTTAGGTGAAGTTTGACTGTGTAATATGAACTCTTTTTTTTAAACACATGTAGAAATTTTTTTGACTACAAAAATTTGTTTTTTTTATCTTTAACAGTTTGCAATGACTTCAATGTGACTTTTAGTATTTTACGATTTAAACATGTTTTTAAAAAATTTTTAAGTGATTATAAACTTTTGGACAATATGTTATATGTTTATATACGTATTTTAAAATTTTTAAAGTGTGTTTAATAAATTTCATGAATATGTTATAGTAGGTTGAATTAACTGTTTATTTTTTGTAAAATGCATGCATCCTTTAGCTTAAATCATAGCTACAGTCCGAGACGTTTTAAAATTAATTTTCTCATACAATTTATGTTAATTTTCTCATACAATTTTTCTTATAAAATTAATTTTCTCATACAATTTATGTTCCCCTGTTTTTTTTCTCAAACTAATCCATTGTTATATTTTTCTATGTCATTGATTTGTATGTAAAAGACTCTTTTATTGTAATATGAGATATATTTTTATTAAAATTCAATGGATTTCGTTTAAATTGTAACATTTATTTCTTGTCAAATATAGTTACCGTTAAAATTCTTTTGAAATGTCTTCTGTCCATCGTCAAGAACTGTTCGTGACATATAAAAGTGGATTTCTAATGGATTTTAAAAAATTGGTGCAGTAAGACACTAACTCAGGGGTGGCGAACCCAAATGCTCTTGCAGGACACTTTGGAAAAGAATCATAACACCGCGAGCCGCATATAAATAGTATGTATCCCCATTTTAGATCCACTATAGACATTTTTATATACTAGATGTTCCAAGATGCACGCGCATCGTGAGTTCCCAGAATATAATCTAATTACTATATGAGGTCATAAATATTATTTTAAAATCAAAGTTAAATTTTTCCTCATAATTTCGACTGTTAATTTTCGAATATATGGATGGGCAAATAATGTGCTTTTTTAATACATTGGTTTTCACTGCGTTGACCATTGTAAAATATATTTTGTAAAAGTGTGATAAATCTCACGGGCCGGAAGAATGTTCAAGGCGGGCAGCGGTTTGGCCACCCCTGCACTAGCTAATGAGCTTTTTATTAGCTGCAGAGATCTATGGTGTGAGATGTTAGTATCCTGTAGAAATTCATGTTAAGACCATTGAAGTAAGAAAGATAAATTTCTTTTAAAATATATATTCCAGAATAAAATTCACAATTACAGTTGAATTTTCTTGGCTGCATTTGTACACTTAAATTAAGTACAGTTTAACAAGTGCAATAAATTTTTCAGCTGATTGTATCCAGGTTTAAGTAATCTCCTGTAGTTCTGTATTTCTATTTGAGATTTGCACTTTTAATGTCATACATAGTAATTATACATAATTACATGAAAATATAATATAATTATACATAATTCTACGAAAATATAATTAATTATACATAATTCTACGAAAATATAATTAATTACACAAAATTCTACTAAAATATTATGCAATTAATTACAGTATTCTACGAAATCACCGGCGGTTGCTTTAAAGAGCGCTAAGTCTAACATGGCTGCAATGAGAGTTTTCATATAGTGTGAAAAATTGGCAAGACGCTAACAACTTCAACAATTACTATACAATTTTTCAACTAATTGGATCCAGGATTAAGTAATTTCTTGTGGTTCTGTATTTCTATTTGAAATTTGTGCTTATAATATCATACGTATTAATTATACATAATTCTATGAAAATATTATGTAATTATACTGTGTATTCTACGAAATCACCTGCGGTTGCTTTAAGGAATTCCAAGCCTAACATGTCTGCAATGAGGGTTAGGGTACAGTGTGGAAAATTGGCAAGACGTCATCTTGGATGGATCCAAATTGATCGGTATGATAGGAGGGAAAGGTACTTTTTTGGGGAGGGAGTTCATTGCGATAAAATAAATTTTTAATGAGAATATTAAATTGCGTCATATTCTACGAAATCACCCGCGCTTGCGTTTGCTTTAAAGAGTGCTAAGCCTAACATGGCTGCGGTGAGGGTCTGAATATAATGTGGAAAATTGGCAAGAACTGGATCCATCTTGGATTGATACAAATAGATCGGTATGATAGGAGAGAAAGGTATTTTTTGGAAGGGGGGCTAATTGCAATAAAATTTTTAATAATGAAAATTTTAAATTGTGTAATATCAAAAATAATTATAATAAAAGGAAAAACTTTTACAGTTTTTTTTTTTTTTTTTTTTTTTTCAAAACTGATTTCTGCCTTGTGAAATTATTCATACCCTTAAAAAGTAATCGATTTGTCCGTTTCCTTGGAATTTGTTTACTTTTCCTCACAATTGGTGATAGAACTACATATGATGCTATCTTTAGCATGATTCCATGTCTATTATTTGAAAGAGAATTGTTAAACCCAAAAATAAGTAACTAAATTGTACGGGTACAATTAAATGTTAAATGCATTAAGGCAAAGTGCAATATTGAATATTGTTCAATATTCAGTTGAATATTGAACACGGACTTTATATTTGTAATTTTTGCTCATCAGTTTCTTAGTTTATTTAAAGACTTTAAAAAAATTACTAAATGAACATTATTTTACCAAATCCACGGTAATGCGATCCACATATCTCTACAATATAACAAACTATTTTTATAGTTTGACCAATGCTTGTGAGGAAAATCGACAAGGTGGACGAATTCAGTCAGAGGGACATGATAGGAGAGTAAGGTAATTTCGGAGGGGTTTTAATCATTGTAAAAATGTAACTTCTAAAAAACTAAAATTATTAAATTGCATAGCATCAAAAGACATAAATTACATAGCATCATCACTTCATGACTATTATTTTATTTTTTGTTATTTTTGGAAAACTGGGCCCCTTATATTTGACTATCACCCCTTTTATACGAGTACCTTTATTGCCATCGATTCACCCATTTCCGCTTTTAAAACGGAAGTATATATTTCCATACAATCTGTATTCGAACTATATATATCATTCATTTTTAAAATGTAACTTTCTTCAAATCCTTCTATTAGCTCACACTCTCCCTATATATATCTTGTTCAAATTTTAAATCGTTAATAAAATACTTTTTATTCCTCCACTCAATATCAAATACACTTTTTTTAACTGATAGTGGATGATACTTGATGGTAATACAGTTTTTTCAAATATTAATTCAGTCATTAAATTTAATTAACTAAGTTGCATTAGTTTAATTAACTAAGTTGCATATATCTACCAATAGATGGCGCCAGATAAACTTAATAAAATGAATGAAAATTATTTATAAAGGAGTTTCTGCAATAGAGTGAGAAAAAAGTAGGAATTCACTTTTAAAACATTTTTTTTTTATATTACTTGTTTGTTTTTTTTGTAAAATAAGCAGATATCTTAACATTATTTTATTCAGATTTAAAAAGTTTAAATTATTACAAAAAAAAATTTTTTTTTTCTTAGTTTACGATCTTGGAATTAAAAATATTGCGCTTAACAGGGGGTAATCATAATGGCGGTTCGCTTTATTTTAAATTAGTGTATGTACGTTTTAAAAAAATTTTGTCTTTTGTTTTAGCAATGTGCAAAGTGAATCGTGAAAGAATGTAATTTATGCATAAACATGATATAAACAAAAAATTCCTTTAGTAGCCTAAATAGTGTGGTTTGTGGCTCTACGATCATTTTGTGCACACTTTGGGCTAATTAGACCGGGACCTACAGTTTAACGTGGATTCCGAACCACTAATAAACATCCTGCTACAGCCAGGATTCGGACCTGAAGCATGTGTCATCAATTGCCAGAGTACTAACCAATTGGCCATCAAGCTGATTTCATTCGGATGTCATCCTTGTGATTGTTCGGCGCAAGTTAAGGTTTGGTTTCTCACTCTACGGTCATTTTTTTGCACTCTTTAGACTAATTAGATCGCGACCTACAGTTTAAAGTGGATCCGAACCACTAACAAACATCCATACCACCGGTAGGATTTGAACCTGAACTGTGTTAAACCGCAAGTTTAACAATACGGTTAAACTGCAATAACATCATTTTTATAACACTTAAATTTTTTTTTTTGCTGAAAGTTTATGTTAAACAATAGTTTTTGATATTTATTATTTCCATAATTTTAGACTTATAAAATAAAATAAAAGACATAAAGATATAATGACGACTATTTTAAATTCTTTTTATGTTTTTTAACTAAATGGAAACTTATTTATGTGAATAAGAGATAAATTGTCTACGTGTCTTCTCTCTTCTTATTTTGTAAAAATAATACTGGATGTCAAAGTGGTTAATTTAAATTCATTACCTACAAAGCCAACTTATGAATCCGAGGAAATCTAAAATAAAATCGGGGGGATTTTTTTCTTGACATCTGGCATTTCATTCAAAAAAGGGCATAGAACACTCAGCAAGATATTCTTACTAAATTTGACATATTTTCCTCACTTCTAGTTTTTAATACCAAATTTGAGTGATCAATGGTAAACTTGTGGCATCAGACTTTAATACTGAAACAAGTATCTCCTCGTCAAAAGCTTCTGGTATGCGATTCATGATATCATCAGACTTTTCTGACAAGTACTGAAAAAAACATCTAACTCTCAAAAAGGTACACTTGTGATATCATTGTGAGAATATCGAATCCAGTTATGGCTTCTAGTACTAATTCCGGAAATACATTGGATCTAGCAGTGGTAACTACCATCAACTCCGAATGTGCATCAGACCTAGTTGGGGCAACTACCATCAACTCCGAGTGTGCCTCACACCTAACTGGGGCAACTACCATCAACTTCGAATGTGCATCACACCTACCTGGGGCATTTAGCACCAACTACGGATGTGCATCAGACATAGCTGGGGCAACTACCATCATTTCCGGGTGTGCATCACACCTAGCTGGGGCATCTACCATCAACTCTGGGTGTGCATCACACCTAACTGGGCCCTCTACCCTCAACTCCGAGTGTGCATCACACCTAGCTGGGGCATCTAGCATCAATTCCGAGTGTGCATCACACCTAGCTGGGGCATCTAGCACCAACTACGGATATAAGTCGGCAGAAACATCTAAAACTAGTTACGAGTTTACCTCAGATACAGATGCAACATATTTTTCTCTCCGTGAAGATCCTCTTATCAATTCAGATACTTCATGTCAAACAAACAAATATTCACCGTTTGCAACCAACAGTAAAAAATTTGATGAGATGAAAATTAGAATTAGTTTTGTTTATGAGCATATATTGGATTTCGAATACCGAACGATACTTAATGAATTCAAAATCTTAGTTTTAAATGAGAATGAAATAAGACGTTTATCTCATGATTTACGTGATGTATTTGAGCGTTATTTGATAATAAATATATCTAACTTAGATGCACGTCTTAAAAGGCTCGTCGCAGTTATTGAAGAAATTGACGATCTTCGAAAGTTACTTAAGTATTTTGAAGACACGGATAGGAGAAAGGAGGAAGAATGTAGGCTTAATAAGTTTCGCCAAATGAGCCTTTTCTATCGTAAATTAATAGAACAAAGAAGAAAACTGAAAATGGATTATTTTCAGTTTTTTTGCAAAGTGAAGTAGGTTCTTTTTAGAATTATATAAAAAATCATTTATTTTTTAATGCTAACAAATTATTTTTATTCCATATTTTTCGAAGTGTTTAGAAGTACTTATGACAAATAGAAACGCAACGATGGTAATTATATTGTATAAAATATTTTTAATTTTCAAATTGTCTTAGCTGTATGCTTACACTAGTTATTTCTTACGTTCTGTAAATATCCTATGTCAGCTTTTATGTAATCAATATTTTGAATTGTATAGCTTTTAATAAATTGCATTTTTAATAAAAAAAAATATAAAGTTTGCTTTTTAAAATTATTTATCAGTTATTCTATGTACATTAGCTACTAGTATTGTATATTTTTGTCAGCAGTTATCTCTATGCTACAATTTTTGTTTGCTCATGGATGATATGCATATACTATAAAGTCTCTTTTTATGCATCAATGAAGCAAACTATACGTTTTGCAAGCCCAAAATAATTTCTGGTCAATGCAATAAACATTCTTCAAACATTATATTAAGACATACTACTGTGCCCAAACAGTAAGACTAATTATATATTTTTTAAAAACCTCCTTATTTATTATTCCAAATTTATTTCATCGAAGATTTTATCATTATTTTTTATTTCATCTTTAGAAGCCAATAATACTGATTTTAACCCTTTTTTTACATCTATTTTAGACCAGCGGTGGCTAACCCGCGGATCACTGGCCAAATGAATATTGAATTGAATATTTTTGCGTCCCGTGAGATCTATCACACTTTTACAAAATATATTTAATTTGGAACGGCCAAAGTAGTGAAAATCAATGAAATCCCCGGCACTTGGCGGTTGCTTCAAAAGAAAGCTAAGCCTAACATGGCTGCAAAGAGGGTTTCCATATAGTGTGAAAAATTGGCAAGACGGTGACAACTTTAACAATTAGTATACAATTTTTCAGCTAATTGAATCCAGGATTGAGTAATTTCTTGCAGTTCTGCACTTCTAATTGAGATTTGTGATTTTAATATCACACATATTAATTATACATAATTTTATGAAAATACTACGTACTAAATTAAACTATATTCTACGAAATAACCCACAGTTGCTTTAAAGAACTCTAAACCTAACATGGCTGCCATGGGGGTTTCCATATAATGTGGAAAATTGGCAAGAAGTCATCTTGGATGGCTCCAAACAGAAAGGTATTTTTTTGGGAGGGAGTTAATTGCGATAAAATAAATTTTTAATGAAAATTTCAAATTGCATGGTATTCTACGAAATCATCCGCGCTTGTATTTGCTTTAAAGAGTGCTAAGCCTAACATGGCTGCACTAACAAATTGACCACCAGGCCGATTTCATTCGGATGTCTTCCTTATGATTGGTCGATGCAAGTTCAGGTTTTATTTGTCACTCGACGTTCTTTTTTTTTGCACTCTTTAGACTACTTAGATCGCGATCTACAGTTTAAAATAGATCCCGAAATACTAACAAACATCCATACCACCGGTAGGATTTGAAAATGAACTGTGTTAAATCGCGAGTTTAACAAAACGGTTAAACTGCAATAACATTTTTTTTGTTGTTTTTTATTGCTGAAAGTTTGTTAAACCATAGTTTTTGATATTTATTGTTTCCATAATTTTAGACTTATAGAATAAAATAAAAGACCTAAATATATAATGACGACTATTTTAAATTCTTTTTATGTTTTTTAACTAAATGGAAACTTATGTATTTGAATAAGAGATAAATTGTCTGCATGTCTTCTCTCTTCTTATTTTGTAAAAATAATACTGGATGTCAAAGTGGTTAATTTAAACATTTTCAAATTCATTACCAACAAACTAATCAATTTTTGAATTCGAGGAAATCTGAAACCAAATATGAGGGGGACAAAAATGCTTTCATGGAATCTGGCATTTCATTCAAAAAAGGCATTTACCACTCAGCAAGATATTCTTACTAAAATTTAAATATTTTCCGCACTTCTAGTGTTTAATACCAACTTTGAGTGATTGTTGGAAAACTTGTGGCATCTGACTTTAATACTGGAACAAATATACCCTCGTCAAAAGCTTCTGGTATACTATTCGTGATATCATGACTTTTCTGACAAGTACTGAAAAAGAAGACACACCTCAAACATCTAACTCTCGAAAAGGTACACTTGTGACATTATCGTGAGGACATCGAATCCAATTATGGCTTCTAGTACTAATTCCGGGTGTGCATCAGACCTAGCTGGGGCATCTACCATCAACTCCGGGTGTGCATCACACCTAGCAGAGGCATCTACAATCAACTCCGGGTGTGCATCACACCTAGCTGGGGCATCTACCATCAACTCCGGGTGTGCATCACACCTAGCTGGGGCATCTACAATCAACTCCGGGTGTGCATCACACCTAGCTGGGGCATCTACAATCAACTCCGGGTGTGCATCACACCTAGCTGGGGCATCTAGCACCGACTATGTATATAAGCCAGCAGAAACATCTAAAACTAATTACGAGTTTACCTCAGATACAGATGCAACAGCTGTTGATCCATATTTTGCTCTCTGTGAAGATCCTTTTATCTATTCAGAGACTTCATGTCAAACAAGCAAATATTCGCCGTTTGCAACTGACGGTAAAAAATTTGATGAGTTGAAAAGGAGAACTGGCATTGTTTATGAGGAATTACAGTATTTCGAAGGTCGAATGATATTTAATGAGAATAAAATCGTTGTTTTAAATGAGAATGAAATAAGACGTTTGTCCCATAATGTATGTGGCATCTTTAAAAGTTATTTGATACTAAATCTATCTAACATAAATGCGTATCTTAAAAGGCTCATCGAAATTATTGAAGAAATTGACGAACTTCGAAAGTTACTTAAGTATTTTGAAGACACGGATATGAGAAAGGAGGAAGAATGTAGGCTTAATAAGATTCGCCTAATGAGCCTTTTCTATTGTAAATCAATGGAACAAAGAAGAAAACGGAAAATGGAATATGTTCAGTTCGTTTGCAAAGTGAAGTAGGTTCTTTTTAGAACTATATAAAAAATCACTTATTTTTTAATTCTAACAAGTTATTTTTATTCCATATTTTTCATAGAGTTTAGAAGTACTTATGACAAATATAAACGCAACGATAGCAATTATAATGTATTATATTAATTTTCAAATTGTCTTAGCTGTATGTCTACAATATTTCTTACGCTCTGTGAATATCCCATGTCTTTCAGTTAAATGAAACATTTTAGCTTTTATGTAATCGTTATTTTAAATTGTGTAGATTTAAATAAATTGTATTTTTAATAAAAAAAATATATAAAGTTTGCTTCTTAAAATTTTTTTATCACTTATTCTATGTAAGGTAGCTATTGTATATTTTTGTCAGCAGTTACCTCTATACCAGGGGTCGGCAACCTTTTGAGTCGGAAGAGCCAAAAATGGCAATTTACAAAATTTCAGTTTTTAAAGAGCCACAAAATTTTTTCTTGCCAACAATAAATAACAGGTGGGCTGAAAGGTTCGTAGGCTGACACACAGATGGCGCTACTAGTATTAAATCTATATGAATTTTAGTTAGCCTTAACCTTCAAAAGACACGTGTATACATTTGACAGCTGTAGCACTATTAGTATGTGAGTTATAGCATTTTTAGTGTTCATCACGTGCAGTCCACTCGATTAGTCTATAGTCACCTGGACTGCGGTGAGAAATGATGGAGCCATGTTTCATCCATTGTCACATATCGACGCAAAAATTCGGGTTTATTACGATTAAACAGTTCCAAACACTGCTTAGAATCATCAATTGGTTGTTGTTTTTGGTCGATTGTGAGCTCGCGCGGCACTCACTTTGAACAGAGCTTTTGCATATCCAAATATTCCTTCACGATATATCCAACACGTTCCTTTGATATTTCAATCAACTTCACTTTACGGTTATCAGAAATTATTTTGTGGACTTTTTTGATGTTTTCGTCGGTAACATCCTCTTTGGGGCGTCCACTGTGTGCATCGTCGTCGGTGCTCATTTCGCCTCGTTTAAATTTGGCAAACTACTACTCTACGGTTGATTTTCCTGGTGCAAAGTCCGAATAATGTTTATCAAGCCAAGCCTTGGCTTCAATAGTATTTTTTTCGCCAAAAAGCAATGCTTTATTAACACACGAAATTCTTTTATTCCTTCCTCACATACTAATAGTGCAACAGCTGTCAAATTTATACACGTGCCTTTTGAAGGTTAGGGCTAACTAAAAAGCATATGGATTTAATACTAGTAGAGCCGATCTAATAATATTAGCACACCTGTTAGTACTCGCATAAATATAGTTTTTTGATAAAAAAAAAAAAACTAATCTATTTATTCATAAGAAAAAATATCTATTTATTCATTATATCATTCTATTTATTCATTATTAGATAATTACATATTATTTAAGTAAAAAATTAAAACAATTAAACATTTACTTACAACACTAACTTGTACTTCAATAACAAACAATTGAACAAACAAATTCAATGGGAGCGATGGCTTTGCATGGTTATTCACGTAGAAAATTTAAACTTTACTAAACAATGTAATTTGTACTTAAAATAAAAAATATATATATAACATACATTTGAGCAAACAAATTCATTGGGAGCATTGGCTTTGCATGGTTTTAGACAGTTTGGCTCATAACTTGTTGCTTTAAGTTTCAAACACGACTCTAAATTTTCATTTATTAGTTGGCTTCTTACTTTACTTTTAATTATATTCATGCAAGAGAACGCTTGCTCGCACGAATATGTCGCTCCAAAGATAGTCAGCACTCCAAATGCCAACTTCTTCACCTCACTGTAGCAATCTGGAAGACTATTCCATGCGTCGAATATAAGTGCCTCAACTCGCGGCATTTATTTTAAAGCTGTCCCCTTTTGTTGCGTTACGTACATACATTTCTGGACCTCCAACTCTTCCAACTTGCTTTTCAACTCTGTACATTTTCCACTCCACAAAGCTTTCCTTTTTAAATCGATCAATTGCATTTATAGCGATCCAGTATCAATTCCAAATGGCTCAATGTGGATTTCGTTATTATTTGTGTTGAGAGGATTTACTATGAATGCTAGAGTGGTTTTGTTGGTTTTGAATTGCTCAAATCTGTCAGCAAATTCATCTTTAATTTTTTTTTATAACTGTGCTGAAGTACCTCGTGTCAACAGTTGCTCTAGTTTTATTACTATATTGCTTTAGAAATTGAAAATGAAGTAATTTACCGCTCTGAATATCTTCTGCAAAAAGAATTAATTTTTCTTCAAAACAAACAATTCTTCTACCAAAACTTAGGCTGGGTTTCCCTTTCCTTGCAGTTTTAGATTCAGCTCATTTAATTTCGCTGTGATATCCACCATAAAGTAAAATTTTAGCAACCATTTGTCGTTCTCTAATTCAGGGTTACCTTACCTTTGGAAAGCCATCGCACTTTATTGTGAAGAAGGAGGTCGGAATACTGAGTCTCCATTTCTTTTAAGAATTCTTTAAACTGACGATGGTAGAGTGCTTTTGACAAGATGCTGTTAATAATCTTGATTACAAAATTGATGACATCAATTATTTTGGCCGAAAATGTTTGGGCACAAAGCGCTTCTTGGTGTATTATGCAGTGAAACGTAAGAATTTCGTGGTTTATTTTGCTCTGAAAAATTGTTGTTGCCTCTTTATTTTTTACTGTCATACTTCTGGCTCCATCGGTTGCTATTGAAATGATTTTATTTAAATCGATCTTATTGTCTTCAAGGCGTTTTTGCATGGCATTCGCTATATCTTCTCTTCTAGTTTGTCCCGAGAGCGGTAGCAATCCTAGAAGTTCTTCTTTTGGACCTTGGGAAGACATATACCTGACAAAAATTGCAACTTGTGCTGTGCCTTTTATGTCGCAAGACTCATCTATAGCAAGTGATAAGGCAGAAGAAAGTTGAATATCTTCCACCTGCAAATATGTTACATTTGAAGACATTTTAGCTATCTTATCTTGTACTGTTTTAGCGGATAGTGGCAAATCTTTGATTTTTTTCAAGATTCCTGGTTTGTTTTTGAAATCACGAAACAGTTCTTCAGATTCACATATGAAGCAATCTTTGACATACTCACCATCTGTGAATGGTTTACTTTACCTAACTTTACTTTGGTTTTTTATTATTATTATTATATATATATACGTACATACATAACTTTGGGAAGATAATTCGCTTCTAACTCTTTTACTTGAAACAACAAATTATACGACACGCCAAAGCACTGATGAAGACGCCAAATTGTCTTGCGTCGGAAACGAATTAAAACCTACATAGAAACATCCGACGACGGCATCATCCGAGAGCTTCCGATGGACTGACGACAATGACGACGCGTGTCACCGGGCAGGGGTGCGGTGAAAAGCTAATACAAGTGGCTGAGAGATAGAATCGTTGCCTAATCCTCGTTAATCGATTCAGAACGATTCTTAAATGTTTTTTTTTTTTGTGATAAAATAAATAATATTTGAGTAGGGAACTAAAGAGCCGCAGCTTCACATCCAAAGAGCCGCATGTGGCTCGCGAGCCACAGGTTGCCGACCCCTGCTCTATACTATAATTTTTGTATGCTCATGTATGATATGCATATACATAAAGTCTATTTTTATGCATCAATGAAACAAACTATACTTTTTGAAAACCTAATAAAATTTTTGGTCAATACAAGAAACTTTCTTCAAGGCATATTGCAACTTTTAAGAAATATTATAAAGCTGACTTGCCAACTAGAAAATGAGTTCCTAACAATTAATCATGTACGAAAACAATTTGCAACTTTTTCCATTAACCAAATCAATCCAACAACCAAATATTGGTCTTATTGCATCCGTCTGTATTGCAATAAGACCAATATTTTTAAATGCTTATTAAAAAAAGGTTTCGTGTGGTGCGTTATTAGCAAACAGACTGTTCAATATTGATTTTTAAAAATGAATTCATTACTGTAGCATATAATGTGTTGGGAAAGGATTTCAGCACTTTTAGGCTTGATTATCTACATGAATTCTTTGTTGATGATGTCTTTTGTGACGACCAGCCACTATCACTACAAAATAAAGACCAATATTTTTAAATGCTTATTCAAAAAGGTTTGATGTCGTGTGTTGTGTTATTATCAAAAAACTATTCAACATTGATGTTTATAAATGAATTTCTTACTTTAGCACATGATGTGTTTGGAAAGGATTTCGGCACTTTTAGGCTTGATGATATGTTTGGAAAAGATTTCAGCACTTTTAGGGTTGATGATGTGTTTGGAAAAGATTTCAGCACTTTTAGGCTTGATGATGTGTTTGGAAAGGATTTCAGCATTTTTAGGGTTGATGATGTGTTTGGAAAGGATAAAAATAGATAATAAGTTAAAAAAAAGTTGTGTTTGGAGAGAATTTAGGCACTTTTAGACTTGATGATCTAGATGAATTCCTTGTGGATGATGTCTTAAGTGACAACCAGCCTCTTTTACCACAAAATTGATAAGAGGAAGTTTTTAACTTTGCAGATTATTAGAAAGACATTTCAAATTATAAGCTGCAGAATTATATGTATGTATATCATTAATTACATAAAAAATATAATCATTGCCACAAAGTTTAATTGTGAATTAAACTGAAAAAAAATGAAGTTAATGATTAGCGAAAAGATTTATTGAGGAATCTTGTTGGATAGTAATTCGGCTAATTTACACACACTTTGATGCAACTACAAATTTAAAAAAAGCATCCTCATGGGCATCTGGTGTAACCAGTTCCTTAATTCCAATTTTGTTTCACTTAACTGGTTTCTCCTAGTTCATAAGTCCAAAGCATATCCATCTCAAAATGCATCTACGTAAAGTACATTCTTTTTATTTGAACTAGTTAATTGTTCAGTATCTTGCCTATCCTCCAAATAACTATGCGTATTGAAATGTTGAGAGTTTTGTAACATCCAGAATTTTGTCATGATTTCCTTGAAGGAAAAGGAACTGTATTTCAAAAGTACAATCTTTTTATTTCAACTAGCTAATAGTTTAGGACTAGCGCTCCATCCTCGGTGTCATAGGTTTCGGATTCGCGACCCGACGCATCCATGAATGTTTGTAGTGGTTTGGAATTCACTTTAAATCGTATATCCCTGTTTAATATAACTGTTGGGCATAGGGCTGACAACTCTACCCTGTAAAAAGAAACATCTCCTGTCTCGAAATCTGTCATTATGTGGGCAGTCTTGAGCCATCATGACGGTAGTGACCAAGAGTTAGTTATTGTTTAGTGTCTTGCCTACCTATCAAACATCCATCCGTATTGAAATATTTAGGTTATTGTTATAACAAGAATTTTACCTTGATTTCCGTTCAATCAAAAGTTTGGCTTGTCGCTCTACGGTCATTTTGTGCACGCGGGGGCCAATTATACCGGGTCCTACTATTTAACGTGGCTTCCGAATCCCTAATAAACATCCATGCCACGGCCAGGATCTGAACCTGAGGCCTGTAGTACCAAAAGCCAGAGCGCTAGCCACTTGGCCACCAGGCCACTTCCGAGCAAAGTAACTGTATTTTAAAATGTAAAAAAAGTCAAAATCTGTACAATTATCATTTGGATTTTTTCTAATCATTACTACACTACATCACATCACAACAGTTGCGCCTAGAGCTGAGATGCCCTTAACAGCTTGAGGAATGATGTCAGAGAAATTGCGCTAAAGAAATGTTGAACAGATACACCGAAATGTGTCATCTAGAGGTAGGTCACCTGTATTTCCTACCATTCCAGACCAATTAACGATCATTCAAACATACAAATTTATCATGCCCGTCTAAAGCCTGAACCTGGAAAGTTTCAGTTCGAATTCGCTTGTCTGAATAAGCGTGTGTGTTATATTAATACTAATATGCATAAGTAATTTAGATGGGGCCATGGATGGCAAACAAGTTGGAATATAATGTTCAAAAAATGCTAATGATTTTGATAAGTTTATTTAATTTAGTATTGTTCTATTGGCTTTAGTTGATGCCGATAGCCACCACAATTTCTGATGGTGGAGTATTTAGGCTTTTAATCGCACAACTCTATTAAAAAACAAGTAATATAAAAAAAATTTTAAAGTCAATTCCTACTTTTTTTTCCACTATATTGCGGAAAGTCCTTTATAAACAATTTTCCTTCATTTTTTTAAGTTTATCTGGCGCCATCTATTGATAGATCTATGCAACTTAAATCTAAAAAAAAACTGAAATTAATTAATTACATTTAATTACTGAATTAATATTTGAAAACACTGTATGAACATCCAGTGTCATCCACTACACGTTCAAAAAAAATGCATTTGAACTTGAGTGGATGAATAAGAAGTATTTTATGAACAATTGAAAATTTGAACAAGATATATATAGGGAGAGTGTGAGCTAATAGAAGGAATTGAAAAAGCTCAGTAATATCACTTGGCGTACAATCAGAAACATTTTCACCTCAAATGCAATATATGTATGCACATTATATGTAATTATTGGACACGATGCCTTTGCGGATAAGCTATATTTAGACAGGAATGAATTGGGCACAAAACAAAGAATGTTTAAATACAGAATTAGTGAAATGAAGAATGGCTGAAGATGTTACGATGTCTGTTCATTATATTTAGTTCAAGAAATCAGTCATTAAAAATACTTAAAGGTTATATGAAATGATTGATGCATCTCTTGTTCTTAGATTTTATCAACTCAAAAAATATGCTAAAAAAACAATTTGAGTTCTTGATGCATTTTTTTCCCAATTCCTACTATTAGCTCACACTCTCCCTATATATATCTTGTTAAAATTTTTAATCGTTCATAAAATACTTCTTATTCCTCCACTCATGTTCAAATGCATTTTTTTAACTTGTAGTGGATGACACTTGATGTTGATATTAGGTAGGGAGCTACGGTTTAGAGTGGATTCCGAACCACTACAAATATCCATGGCACCGCCGGAACTAAAACCCGAAACCTGAGGCTCTGAGCACCAATCATATATAAAGATCGATTTGACAAAATTCAAATTTGGTGCAACACTAAATCTCAAGAATGTCGAAGGCACCGTTTTGTGATCTATTTCAATAATTAGTAAAAGAACCTTTGACATAATTATCTTAATCCAATGCAGATTTTGTTGAAGCAATTACACAGATAGTTTTCTCTACAGAATGATCTTTCATGATTTTAAGTAAATTAAATGCACACTAATTGGTTTCTTGATTAATTATAGTACATATTTTGTGTGAAAGATTAAACGACAGGGTTTTTCGCAAAGATGCGTAGAACGCCATTTGTTCTTCATTCTCTTTAAATTACCAGCTCACATGTGCCACACATCATATGGATAAATGCAATTAATATAGTGGATATAAGTTTGGTTTGTTGGTCTACTGTCATTTTTTGAACACTTTGGACTTATTAGATCGTGACCTACAGTTTAATATGGAACAACAATTTATCCTGAACATTTCTTCAATCTTCAAATGTGGAACTGAATTCTTGTGTACCTGGAACTATGTATATAACTTCCCTTCTAATTTCTTCAAATTTGTGGTTTTCTTTTCCTGATATGCTCGGATAAACTTTCAGCGGCTTCCAGGTGAGTCCCTCTAGTCGGAGGACATTTTATTTACTCTTTTACTTTTTGTTTACCATATTGTAGGACAGGCTTAAATGTCTAATTTAGATAGTATGAAATGTTACGATGGTTGCAACAATTTCTAGGAATTGCAATCTATATACTTGTTGCATATCTCTCTGATTTTTGGTGTTAAATAAGTTCTGTTTAATTGAATTTAAACTGGGAGCTCTTCAGTTCCTTGCTTTTTCAGCCCGTGGTCTTATTTCTTTAAAAATTAGAGGCAATACCAGAACTTCTTTGCCAATTTGTTCTGTTTATTATCTGTATTTATTATTCTAATGAATTATCCCTGATGGGATTTTGCGGGTAAGACATCCTTTTTAATTGTTCTATAAGACTTTAATATAAGTATTATATAATAATAATTAACATTTGTACTATATAGATCTTATAGCGTACATTGGTATTACTTTGAGATTTAATAAACTTTAAGTTTTATTGTTTTACAATTATTGATGATATTGCGTTTATACTGCTTTATCGGTTCTATATGATAAATTATATGGTAACAACTGGAAGCTTCCTAACTAGAAAATTGATGTTCATATTTGTATAATAGTGCTTAATGTGATTATGTAAGTTAAGACTTTGAATTTAATAATAGCCATAATAGGACGATCGTTGTGAATACCAGAGTTAATGGAGCTATACATTTTAAGAAGTGACTGATTTGTATCAATCTTTTTCCTACCCTTTAACTAAAAGTTTTCGTATCTATTTTGTGTTGGTAACTGGCGTACTTACCAATTGCTCTTGCTGGGTGCGTTTCTTTGTTACAATAGAGTTAAGATCTATTCATTTCCAATCCAGATAGTGTGGAAATAAAAACCCGATTTAAGTTAATGTCTGTTAATTTATAAATTATTCCGAGATTATATATAGCTTAAACTTTAGATGTTTGTAATGATTTAAATAATGCTAATGTAATTAAATGCATATACATGTTTACTTTAATTACTAAAATACTAATAATTATTTAATTTTAATTTTGAAAAAAATCTCTCCGAAGTTTATGTTAAAGAAAAATACTATGCAGCTAACAATCTTTTTGTTGATATTTCAATCCTATATTCTTATTTTTGCAATTCAAAAAGCTATTTAAAATTAATAACCTGTAATTTGTACTTGTAAAGATGCTGCAGCATTTTAGCTTCAGATGTATGTAATACGTAATTAACAATGTCATGCATTGTTTTATTTATTAAAAGTATTGTAAATAGTTCTGTTTTTATATTTTCGTCTAGAAACTTATATTTAATGTAAAAATTATATTAAAATATTATTGCAAATATAATCTATAAGGTGAAATTATTTATGTAGTTGAAATTTAAAAATGTAATAATTGTTTTTAAAATGCAATTTTTTTTAAAATTAAAGTACACTATTAAAATAAATTTTCTATTCTGGTTTTATTCTATTTATATTATATACAGACATTTTGAGATTTTCTTAGTGGTAAGCTTTTACATGATAATTTAAAAAAATTTTTATCTTAAAAACATCATCAAAAAATGTAATTAAAAATTCATTCTTTCTAAATTTCTGTATATGCCTGTTGATTACATAGGTAACAATTAAAATAAGTAATAGAAGACAAAAAAAATGTTTAAGTCAATTCCTACTTTTTTTTCATTATATTGCAAAAAGTTCTTTATAAATAATTTTCATTCATTTTTTTTAGAAAAAATTCTCTCTCACATACACACTTTCCATCCTTCTTACTAATTTATCCACATGTTTCATTTTCAATTTTGTTCCCTCCTTGACTCAGACTAGAACCCAGAATGAAAAAAGAATCTGAAAAAAAAATTGTTTTCCAGCGATCTACACGTTTCGCCACTGACGGTATTTATTCCTAAATTTATATCCAGCTAAATATCTTATATAAGAGAAATTTTTTTTCATATAAAATTAATTAAATTTAATTAATGAATTAATATTTGAAAAAACTGTCAAACATCAAATGTCCTCCACTGCAAGTTTAAAAAAATGTATTTGAACTTGAGTGGATGAATAAAAAATATTTTATTAACGATTGAAAATTTGAACAAGATATATAAATATACATAGGGAGAGTGTGAACTAATTGTAGGAATTGAAAAAAGAACTATAAATTTCAGATTTTACTTAAAAATTGGCGAGCATAATTGGTTTTGATAATTAGAAACTAATGTACCATCAATGAACACGAGTGATTTTATTTTTGAAGTTTAGTTTTATGAATAATATATTATATATTGATATTTAAAACTTTAAAAAAAGGAAATTTTTTTTATTTAAAAGTATATCACAAAATTACTTGATGTAAATAATTTGTTTTAATTATTAAGTCTAATATTGAACTATTTTTAATTTTGTTAGCTCTTCTTTTACTTTTATGTTGATTAAAAGTACTATAGAAATAGTTTCCATTTATTAACCTACTTCTGTTGATATTTTTTTATTTCTATTTTGTATTTCATGTGATTATTAAGAAATAATCTTTAAATTGTGCTTGTTACTGTAAAGAAGTTATTTTAAAATATTACATTATTAAAAAATGCTGAACTATATATAAAATATATCAATTTCATGCCCTCATGCTTTAACGAGCCTATATTTTGTATAGATTTATTTATCTGGTTAGTACGTTTAATATTTAAAATCGTGTTTTATAGTAAATTGAAAGTGCACATTGATTAACTAAATGTACTGTGAAATAACTATTATATATTTGCTTGTTTATTTTGAAAATTATTCTTTATTGACAGAAACAACATGAAATAAATTTTTATTCATTTTCTTTCTTAATATTATTTTTTTAAAAGATTTGGCTTATTTTTGTATTTACCCTTTTTTTTTTTTGGGGGATTAAAACTTTCTGCTAAATCTCTTGTAATTTTTCTCTTAATAAAGTTAAAAATTCTTATTATATAAAATCTTTCGGCTACTTGCAAGTTATAAGGTTAAGTTATAATATATAAATAAATCATTGCATTTTCTATTTTTGAGGGTCCTGATGGCGGAGTGAATAGCGCTCTGGCGGTCGGTACCACAGGTTTGGAATTTGAGTCTAGGCAGTGTCATGGATGTTTGTAGTGGTTCCGAATCCAATTTAAATCGTAGGTCCCTGTCTAAGAGGATCGTAGAGCGTTGTGGGAGTAGTGTTACATGCGTCTGTAGAATATCTTCAAGCTATACGTGCCCTTTGGATAGTGCTAAATGAGTAACAGCAACGCAGCTTTTGCTTATGGCATATAACCTACCTGTATCTGTATTGCCAACTGCATAGAACGACGACATTTTCTATTTTCCTTGCACGTTGCATGCGAAATTATCAATTTATTTTATACATCTTCATAATAAATTGCAAGTATGAATAAGTTTACAACGTTGTTTCTTAATAAATGTTTCTTTCGTTAGAATAGTGTTCTTCATTTAAAAAAATGACATTGTTGGATTCAATTTTAACATTCATATTATTGGTTTTCAAAAATTCAGCTAATGTTTATTCCTTTTTTTTTTTTTTTTTTTTGGCCATATTTAACTTTTCTAATCCATTTCTTAAAGAATATATTTTCATTTCGGGTCTTTTTTCCCCTTCTGTATTGAGTTTTTATTTCATATTGTATAAATCTATACATTTTTTAAGAAACTTTTTCCAATAAAATACAATTCAGTTGAAAAATTACTATCATATATTTAAATAGATAGAAAAATTAAAGAATTTTTAGTATCTTTTTTTTCTTTAAATTTCCGTGTGCTTTTATTATTCTTTACACATTTTGACAATAAACTGAAATTTATTGAAATTCATATTACATAATCATTTTCAGATTTTATTAAAAAATTGATGAATATAATTTGTTTACTGAATGACCACGACTGATTTTAAACATCTTAACTTATTCGTCCCATGACTAATTTTAAGAATATGTTTTCCTTTAATTTGAAACAGAAAGAAGAATTTTTTTCATTTAAAGCGTATAATAAAATTACTTGCTATAAATAATTTGTTTTAGTTATTAAAATTCTGATATTAAATTTATTTATAATAACTTATTTAAACTTAAAAGTACTATACAAATATTTCCATTTATTAACCCGATTCTGATATTTTATTTTTTTTATTCCAATTTTGTATTTCATGTGATTTTTAAGAAATAATCTTTAAATTGTGCTTGTTACTATACATTTTTTAACTGTATAATATTTTTAAATAAGCTATGATATATATGTATCAAATTTTAACCTATATTTATATAAATTGGAGATTAATGTAATCAGATTTGCTTATCTGATAGATATAATATGCTTTAAATATATATTCCTAAAACTAGACTTGAAAAATAAATCCTGTTTAAAATCAGTAGTGTTCATTGATGGCACATTAGTTTCTAATCATCAAAACAAATTATGCTTGCCAATTTTTAAGTAAAAACTGAAATTTATAGTTACGTTTTTTAATTGTTACATATATATTCTTCAATAGGCATATAAAGAAATTTCGAAAGAATGTATTTTTTAAGGTAGTTATTAGAGAGTTTTTGCATACCGTACGTTAGTTACCGTAGGACGTCCGTTAACTTTTTCTCCCTAGCGCGCATGCTCAGTTTTATATATATTTGCTTGTTTATTTTGAAAATTATTTCTTGTTGTATGTTGTTTTCTTAAGTAAAGAATACATTTTTATTCATTTTCATTATTAAAGATTTGGCTTACCTTTTTTGAGTGGTGAGATTACAACTTCCTGCTAAATCTCTTGTAATTTTTTGCTTTTTATTTATTTTTTTAATGACGCTAAAGTTAAAAATTCTTATTGTATAAAATATTTCGACTATTTTCAAATTATAAAGTTAAGTTAGAAAATGTTATGATTCATTATGATATTACATTTTCCTTTCATGTTTCACTCGAAATTATTAATTTAATTTATACATCTTTATAATAAATTGCAAGTATGAATAAGTTTGCTACGTTATTTCTTCATAAATATGTTTGTTTCATTAGAATATTGTTCTTTATTTAATGAAATGGCATATTGTAGGATTGAATTTTTTAAAGCCAATATACATAAATATGACTAAAAGAGGAATAACCAGATTAAAGTTTTCCAATCCATTTCTTAAAGAATAAATCATGTTTTTTTTTCCTACTTCTGTTAATATTTCTTTTATATTGGAAAAATGTTACTTGTATTGATTTATACAATATAATACGATAATTTTTCAATTCAATGGTATGTTTAAATAGATACTAAATAATTAAAGAATTTCTTCTGACGTATGTCTTTATTTTTCTTTACAATAAACTTCATATTACATAACCATTTAATAAGATCAGGAGTTCATTAAAAAATATAGATCATTTTCCTTCATGTAGCATTCTTCTTTTCTTTTAGTCAACCTTAAAAAAAATATTGAATATAAATACTTATCACAATTACACATTATTTATTTTATTATATTTAAGGCTAAAGTTAATTTATTATTATAATACTTACTGGCTCATCTACATTTATGTAAACATAAGCTGATGAATGTGGTATAAATCGACATTATAGTCCGTTGATCCATTTCATAACCTGGGATTATAAAATTGAGGCGTAGGATTGATTTGAAGGTGCACATTTTTTTTCATAGCTTCAAAGTACGATACACTATCGGAAACTTTTATGATTTGAATTTTTTTTTTGGCCGTTTTTCATGGAGGTCACAGTTTCTGATACTCCATTAGCACACACTTCCTTTGTCCAAGAACCAAATAGTTCAGGCAATTTAAAATAATGCAATAAAATAATTAATCCAATGTATGTATATATGCAAGCATGCATGCATTAGATTTTACTCTTTATTGTTGGATAAAACCATCCTGCTAGATGAAACATTTGTAACATGACGGAAATCTAACAGAGGTTGTGTAACAGCATCTATGACGCAAACTTTATATTTTGCAAGTTATTTTGTAAAATTTTTCTACGTAAAATTTGAGATAACTGTTTTTGTTTAATTTCTTTTAATATTTTTCAATACAGATAAACGCTTACGACCTTTTCTTCTTGGTTGATGGAAAGAAAAAAGGGAACTGGGCACTTGGTGAAAAAATGTCCATCCCGTGACTGCCGTAATTTGCACAGATGAAGCAGCGCAGTACAAAAAGGTTGCCCGCTTGGTACCAGGAATCATTCTTGGAGTGATTGGTCGTCTTATGTAAGAATTTGTTGCTGATAAATGTTGAAAATGACAAATCCAACACAAAATCTCTCAGGGAATCAGATATTTTAATATTTTTGGACAGGCTGTTTCAACAATGGTTAAAAATGTCTGTTCAAAGGACTATAGTAAAATTAACTCCCAGAGATCCGATACGATTTTAATATACAAGATGATCATCCAATATTCACTACTATAGTGCTTGTATCAGATACTACAACTGAAAAGATTGACAGAAATTATGAAAGTATTACAGTCAAAGAAATTGTTTTCTTTCTTAAGTACATGTATAATCATTTTCCCCCGCAGTCGCATAAATTGCTGTGGTGTTTTTTCTAACATGAAAAAACGTAATCGTCCAGCACTGAAATAACTTGATTTTAAATTGTGAGCAGAAAAATGTGTTTAATTTTTGCGCATTTTTTAAATTAATATAATATTTAATATTCATTACTAATAAAACTTATAGCATCACTGTTACCATAAGAATGTCATAAGAATTATTTGCTTCCAAATATTAATGTGTGGATTGTGAAAAACATCATTGCCCAAAGACATGTTGCGTATGTCTTCACATGAGGATGGTAGGCTAGGCCTTGTTCTGAACACCTCACCCCACTGGGTAAGTCCTGACTACTAGGGACGGCGCTATCGGTGGCCACTCAATCATGTCTGACTCTACCAGTAACTCTGCCTCTTTGCAAGACATCCTCGAGTTGTGTACGAGTTAGGGCCCAACTCACAGAGCGACATAGAATAAAGTATGTGTTCGTGAAATCCCCGAGATCTTATTCTTTCGATATTTCGTGTTTGAGCAATGAAAGGTAATTTGTTTTACTTTGAGATGATTATTCAAAAATAAACTATCTCGATCATCCAATATCCAATACTAGAATGCTTGTATCCGATACGACCATTGAAAGTATTACAAGAAAAACACTATAAATTTCTTTGAAAGAAATTTATTATCATTTTTTCCCTTTTCAATTGAACGACGCAGTTATTTCGGAGAAGTCCGGAAGAAAAAAATCTCAAGGGGAAGAAATACTTTTTAAGACTCGTGCGGACCCCGAAAGACAACCATCTTTAATTGCAGGCTCTTCTATAGAAACAAAATAGATCTGTGAAACAGCTTCTATAATTGCCATTATAGAAAGGACTATCGTATAATTAGCTCCCACAGATCCGATATGATCTCGATCACCCAATATCCACTATAACATTTGTATCATATCTTCAAATTAAAACATAATTTCAGTCAAAATCTTTTCAAAGTCAACGATATTCATTCAACTTGATAAGAGGACTTAACGTAGAAGTTATTACGAGCACATGGCAATTTTTTTTACAATTTGTTAGAGCACTGTTTTGATACGTGCTCACTTACAATTACTACTTTGTAATGCCTAAATTGATTATTCAAGGTTCCATGAGAAATGTTACTATTTTATGCAACGTAAAGAAACACTATATTACATAGCAAACTAATATGTTTTGCTTAAAAATGGAGTATTTAGCAGATGCCATTTTGATTAAAACCAGGGGCGAAGTAGTCAACTATATACATATATAATATAAAAGTGAAACTATTTCCATGCTCCCTACGATTTGCCACACTATCCAACTAATCACCATGAAATTATTTACCTCTTATAGGAGCCGGTATTACAAAAAAAAACCTATTTAGTTTTTTTTAATTAATTAAAACAGTAAATCACAAGATCAAGCCTATGAAGTGACGATTTTAGATAAGATATTTTAAGTTAGCTAGCTGGTTAATGGACAAAAGCAAGGAACTTCCTTGAAATTTTTAGTTCTGATATTAGTCAATGACTATTTTCAAAGACTTAATTTTGGGAGTCGGAATTACAAAAACAAAAGAAATTTAAATTTAAAAAAATGGCGTCAAATTACATCCATCCACTTAAGATTCTTTGATATCGGTGCCACTAGTTAATATTGATGATTTGGAAAGGGGCAGAAAGATTAAGTCGACCATAATCCATGGAGGTTGTTCTCGTAAAAAATTGTTTACTAATGCTACATCTAATTATATGTAATATAAATCTCATGATTTAATTTTTTTTTTTTAATTATGATTGTGTCAAGTGAAAGCAAATGATATTTCATGGTACTGGTAGGGCCCCCTAGCTAGAATGATGTTAATGCAAAACTATATTATCAATGATTTTAATCTGAAGGTGTTTGATCAAGGTTTTTTTTGCCTTAACCAATTTCTAAATAATAAATCTAATGCTTCTATTTTAATATGCCTGACTATTTATTCCTGCACACACACACGGTATTGTCGTTTGGGTAAATTTTGGTTTCCTGCGTTTTGTTTGAACACAACGCAGTTGATTTCCAGATATTGTCAGATTTACCATTCGAGTTTAGACGTGGAAAATTGTATATTTTTTGTCTTTCTCTGGCATCAGTCGACACGCGTGTTTCGAGTTCTTAAATTTTGTCCCGATAATAATAGAAAAAAAAAATGTTAGATAGCTGCACGGCACCACTAACCCTGTTGCACGGGGACCGGTTCGTCAGTCTCACAAATTGAGAATAACTCCTTTCTTTGTCCGCCCGAGTGTGGATTGGATTTTGAACAAAGGCATCTTAAAACATGTCACCCTGTATGAAACCTGTACAGTCCAGATACAATTTCTTGAAATTGACCGTGGACCCGGAAGAGGACCACATGCACTAGAAATCAGCTTTAGTACAACAAAAAGATTAATTCAAATTTTAATTTGAAGAATCGCCCCGTGAGGGTAGTTACTAGAGGACTACCTTCCTGCACAAACCACGACCCGATCATGGAGACCATAACGGTCCGTGGATTCAATATCATTAAGTTCACACAGCTATCGAAATTTAATACAAAACAACCCATGCATCTCTTCTACGTTCAAGTAACCAACTGCTTGAACATAGAAGAAATCTATGGGATTACCGAAATGTTCGGTACCCGCGTTTCAGTACAGGGAGGAATTACCCCCCGCCCCCTCAGTGCTTCCGTTGCCAGGGTTTCTGGCACAGCAGTGAAATCTATCCCCTTCCACAGAAATGTGTGAAGTGTGCAGGTAACCATGCAGCTAAAAGACTGCAACCCAAATCTTGAACAGTGTAATCTCAAATGAGTCAACTGCTCAGGAAACAATGCAGCGAACTGGCGACAGTGTTCCCCGTTTTTCCAAAAGAAAACATAATTTTCTTCTAGGAATAAATTTTTATTGTTAATTCTAAATTATGAAATAGAGATGAGAAGATCCTTTGTCTTTGGTACTGTTTAAAAACAATACCTTCGGCCTTGTGTCAGTTCTCAGTGATATGTCCATCTCTTTTGATGATATTTTGATAAATGAGGTTCAAAAGTATCCTCACTTATGATTTGAGAAATGCAAATCATAAAAATAAATTTATGAGAGAATGCCTGGCAGCAAATTGGATTTGCCACGGAAAGAAATGGCGAGTAATTGTATTTTTGCTTCTGTATAATACATCTTATTAATAGTATTAATGCTTATTTTAGGCTTAAAATTATTACATACACTTTTACATTGTATATGAAAGAACAAATTTCTATGAAATTGTGCCATGGTGTTACATTTGTTGCTTGTGCTTATGTACATTCAACATAAAATATTTATTGTTTAAAATTTTGAATTCATAATCAAAAATAATTAACATAATATTATGCTCTTATAAAGCATTACATGCACGAATGATTATGTCGAGCTTAAGAATATTGCATAATTCATAATAACTATTTAATACAATTTTTGAATTCATATTGAGTATATAATCAAAATTTGTGCTGTACAGGTTTCCATGTCTTTTATGTACGTAACATTCAATATAAAATCTTTATCGAAACAATTTATATAGTTTTAGTAAGTTATAGTGATGTGAAAATGTAAATTGATACATTGTTTCAGCTAAAAGTTGTAAGGACAGATTTAAGTATCTAAGAGACAGATACCGTAAGGAAAAAAATTTAATGAATTTGACCAGTGCGAGTCAGAGCAGAACTAAAATTCCGTGACCATTGTACAGTGACATTTCATTTCTGGAGCCATACCTCCAAATAAAAAGATACTTCATTCAATTTCAAAGTATTTATATATTTTATTAGCTCATGGTCTAATTTATTAACACAGGAATAATCAGATGTTCAACAAGTGTCGTTTGAGAGGTTATATTCTATAAACATAGAAAAGTGTAAACATTTTTAAAGGATATATTTAGTGAACTGTTGTATTGAGTTATATTTGATTAAGAAACTTACTAGCTTGTGCTCACATTTATATCAAGAAAATAAATTTTAAAATCTCCGTTTTTCAAAAGTGTGAAGTACAGGCAAATAATGTAATTATTAGATTTAATGATAAGGGTTTCTAAACTGTATTATAAAAGTTGTAAATTGAATAACATCGAAGTAAAATTTTCTTGAAAACAATCCACAAAAGTATAATTTTTTTAAAAATATATTCAAAGAAAGCCCCAAGTTATGAATTCTTTATGAAGTTCATTTTAATTATATTTCAACACATTTTTGGATTTTTAAAATTAATTTTTTTTCAAAATTCCTTCTTTCAATGACATGTTATTTTAACATTTCTTTCAGATGTAGAAAAAGAAAGTTCATTCATTGAACAAGCACAGCCTCCAAGAAAGAAAAGATTAGAACTATACGATAGGGCCTTTGAGAAGGTGTGTCACATGAACGAAACGCACAACATTGAACATTTTATGGAGTTTGCTGCGGGATGCATAAGGAAATATCCCGATGCAAAACAATTTGAAGCCATAGAGGCATTTTTTAGTATTTTAAGTAAAATGAATAAAGAAATGTCATAAAAAGGTTTTTATATTTAATTCTAAGTACGACATATGTAAATATGAGCAAGCATTTTTAAAGCTTACTGCTCCAATTAAATAATTATTTTTGAAATTAAAGTAATTATATCGGCTGCATATCACTATCTACACGAACCACATGTAAATTACATAAATGCAATCACCGGCTAGATTTAATCTAGCTGTGTAATAAAGAGCAAAGGATTTAAATTTAATAATTTGTCATTTAATTTCTTTTTCAGGTATATTAAAAATTCAACTTTATTTTGTAATCCTTTAAGAAAATTATAATTAAGCAAAAGGAGATGTGGCGAGAATTTTTCTCACCCCAAGAACTCCTCAAACACACAATCTTTGCCCGGACTTGGTTAAAATGCTATGGATCTGTCTTTGCTGATAACTTGTAATTCTCCTGAAATGTTTAGGCAGGGTACATTTCCTTTTTTGATGAATTCAGGAGTGGCAGACGACGCCACCTCCTGCTTGAAAGGTAAAGAGAATGAAATCTATCAAACATTTAAAATTGATCATGGTAAGGAAAATATGTTATATACCAGCTCGATCATATCAGACGAAGGTATGGCAGTCATGATGTTCAGAAACGTCTGATCTTGCTCCTGCGTTTACCTGCTTATGATTATTATTCGGTTAAACTTCCGACAACTACAACCCTCGCAAGTTGCGAGAATTTATAAACCGGTTTTTCTTCCGCCCGCGAACCCTCCGACTTTTGAACAGAATCACCTCGCCGCTGATAAACAAACTCCCGCAACTGATTCCGGACTATCCTGAGAGCGTACTATCATTTGTCTACAATTTTGGATTTGATAACAACGGCACAAAATGATACCTCGGACATTTGGTTCCGCCTCCCCCACCGACATTAATGATGGTCTTCTGCACATCAACTACATCGCCATTTTGAAAATATTATCGATCCTCAACCGCGTTAAATATCTTAACCAGGAAAAAACTGCCCTGTTCCATAAAAAAGATGAGAGTCCTTCGATTAAAGGCTGAAGCCGACAAACTGCTTACACAAGTTCACGAGAAACGCAACCAATTTGGAATCAAAATTCTCAAAATTCCAAATTTTGATGAACTCGAGGCAACTTCAGCTCGAGCCGTTCATAATAAGCTCAAAAGGAAAAAAGGAGCTTACAGAAAACACCAACATAGCATGTATCAAAATAGTGCTCCAACAAATTGTAAAAAAAAAATACCCACTTTGTACATTACTTTGTAATGCTTAATTGATTATTTCAAGTTCCATGAAAAATGTTACTATTTTATGCTACGAAAAGAAACAATATTACGTTACAAACTAATACGTTTTACTTAAAAACGGAGTATTTAGTATATGCCATTCTCGATTAAGACCAGGGGCGATTAGTATTAGTGTTTCAACTTGTTCTCTCAATTAGTTTGTTTACACGAATTTTTGCATTAGACGTCTTGCGTGGTTTTCGTTAAAATGGATATACTTGAACATCGTAGAACTTTTCACTTTAACCTCTTATTTCTTGCTCTCATGGCATGTATCAAAATATTGCTCCAACAAATTGTAAAAAAAAAATGCCCACTTCATTTACTTTGTGATGCCTAAATTGATTATTTAAGGTTCTATAAGAAATGTTACTATTTTATGCAATAAAAAACATAGCATTTTGAACATAAAAGAAACACTATATTACGATACAAATTAATCTATTTTGCTTAAAAAAAAGGATTTAGCATATGCCACTTTTGATTAAGACCAGGGGCGAAGCAGTCATCTATATACATAATAGGTTGGCTGAAATGTTCGTATGGCTGACACATAGATGGCGCTACTACTATTAAATCCATATGATTTTTATTTAGCCCTAACCTTCGAAAGAAACGTGTATAAATTTGACAGCTGTTGCACTATTAGTACACGAGTTACAGCATTTTTAATGTTCATCACGTGGAGTCCACTCGGCTGACTGTCGGAAATGGAGCCACGTTTCATCCATTGTCACATATCGACGCAAAAATTCGGGTTTATTACGATTGAACAGCTCCAAACACTGCTTAGAATCATCAATTCATTGTTGTTTTTGGTCGATTGTGAGCTCGCGTGACACCCACTTTGAACAGAGCTTTCGCATATCCAAATATTCATTCACGATATGTCCAACACGTTCCTTTGATATCTTTAGGGTCTCAACTATCTCAATCAACTTCACTTTACGGTTATCAGAAATTATTTTGTGAACTTTATGTTTTCGTCGGTAACAGCCTCTTTAGGTTGTCCACTGCGTGCATCGTCCTCAGTGCTCATTTCGCCTCGTTTAAATTTAGCAAACCACTACTCCACATTGATTTTCCTGGTGCAAAGTCCGAATAATGTTTATCAAGCCAAGCCTGGTTTCAATAGTATTTTTTTTCGCCAAAAAGCAATGCTTTATTAACACGAAATTACGATTAAGCGTTCTGTTGAGCAGTAATAAGCAAAGTAGAAAATATTTTACTTCAAAGATTGCGAAAGAAAAAGCAGTATTGCTCATTCAAACAGAGGATAACAATCTATGTTGCATGAAAGCACTAGTTTATTTATTAGCACGGTAACCTTCCTTTTTATTGTTAAATGATTTATTTTTGTGATTCAATGAACTTTATTCCTTAAATAAGACTGGGACACGTTAAAAAAACAAGTATAGACCACAAGAACCTGGATATTATAATACTGCTAAGCAACGATTTCGTTGCTCCCTAAATAGTAAAAATAATTAGGTTGAAAGGTAAAAAAGGTTAAGAGAATGAAATCTATCAAATATTTAAAATTGATCTAGATGGTAAGGAAAATATTTTATTTACTTATTAAATTTTTAATTACATTATTTTACTTATTAAATTTTTAATGTTTGTAAAAAATTGCCATTGACGCATGTTTTTTGGAGCACACAGTTATTATAATCTGTGTTGCATTAAATCACTAGTTAATTTAGTAGCGCATGTTAGAAAAAACACCACAACAATTTATGCTATGAGAAAACGTAATCGTCCAACACTGAAACAAAGAGCTGAAAATTGTAAGGCTTTCCTTTGGGCCCATGTACTTTCCAAGAAGTACAAATCTTTGAAGAATATTTGGATATACACATTCCATTTTTCTGCTGACAATATAAATCAAGTTAATTTTCATATTTTTTTTTTTTTTTACTAATATAATATTTAATATTTTTTACGAAATCAACTTATAGCATCACGGTAATCATTATGATGCCATAATATCGCTAAAAATATTCTTTGCTTCGAAATATTAATGTGTGGATTGTGAAAAACTCAACAAACATTGCGAATAACATGATACATGTCCACCAGGCCTACCACAAAGAATGCGAATATTGCAATAGACTTCGTGTTTCACAAAGTTGTTATGCACACAAAGCCGTCACAGGAAAACAAGAAAAATCTGCGTGTTCGCCTTTTTCTGGACTTTCGGACTTAGCTTAATGATTTTCTGCACATTAACTACATCGCCAATTTGAAAATATTATCGGGCCTCAACCGTGTTAAATATCTTAACCAGGAAAAAAATTGCCCTGTTCCATAAAATAGACGAAGGAGTCCTTCGATTAAAGGCTGAAGCCGACGAACAAGTTCAGGACAAATGCAACCAATTTGGAATCAAAATCCCAAATTTTGATGAACTCAAGCAGCTGCAGCTCGAGCTGTTCATAAGCGCAAAAGGGAAAAAGGAGCTTACAGAAAACAACATAGCATGTATCAAAATAGTGCTCCAACAAATTGTAAAAAAAAAAAAAAAAAAAAATGCCCACTTCAATTACTACTTTGTAATGCCTAAATTGATTATTTAAGGTTCCATGAGAAATGTTACTATTTTATGCTACGTAAAGAAACACTATATTACGTTACAAACTATTATGTTTTAATTAAAAAGGAGTATTTAGCATATGCCACATTTGATTAAGACCAGGAGCGAAGCAGTCATTTATATACATGTAATATAAAAGAAACTATTTTCATGCCCTCTGCAGTTTGCCACACTACTCAACTAATCAAGATGGAATAAACCAACCATCTCCGAAGAAACAAGTAAAAAGAAAGCGGACGATGAAGGCTTTTATCCTCCTCGACACCTCACGAAGAAACCACCCTCTGTTGCAGTCTCCGCCTCCCATCCAATCACAGATCTCTTTGCTCCTGTCGGGAATAATCATTAAAAAAAAATTTCGGAAATATTCCTTTCCAAAATGAACGATTTTGCGGTCTCTGACTAAGTGATAAATATTTCCAACTGAATACTACTAAACTTTATTAGGCGAGTAATGACATCCGTTGCAGTAAGATCTTTTCTACCCTTTATCGGTGTTAAAAGGTATGCCCGTTGCATACATTACATCTGCTACTGATTGTTATTTATTCCAAAAATTGGTTTCATATCAGTATCTATTTATACACAGTCCAGCCACATTAATGTGAAAACCACCTACTTATGATGTCAATGTGACATAACCAGTCACAAAAAGCAGGTGGCAGCATATTGTAGTGGAGTGTATATAAAGGACGTCTTCGGGCATCGGAACGCATTTCAATCGTTGGCGTAATGCAGAAACGTAGCCATTTATCCGACGTCCAAAAGAGCATGATTATTGGCTTTCGTGCCAGGGGTGGAAGCATTTCGGAAACGACGGAGGTGAACGAAGGCTACGGATATGTGTTCAGACGCCTGGTTAATGCACGTATGCTGACTGCTGTTCATCGGCAACGAAGGCTGGAGTTTGCACGCCAGTACCGAAACTGGACGTCCACAGTTACAAACTTTATTTGGCATACTTTGCAAGCAAGTTATTTCGTAAAATCTTTCAAAATTTGAGGCAAATGAGGCAGTTTTCCGATTAATTTCTTTCCATATTTTTCAATAGGGATAGCTGCTAAGACTTTCTTCTTGGTAGATGGAAAGAAAAGGAAAACTCTGGCCCATTGTGAAAAAATATGTCCATCCCATTAATGCCGCAATTTGCAAAGATGAAGCACAGCAGTACAAAAAGGCGATACCACTGTGATGACTGCTTGATACCAATCACTCCAAGGGAGAATTTGCTGCGAAAGATGAAAAATCTAACACAAATCACTTTGAGATATTTTAATATTTTTGGACAATTATAGGAGCTGTTTGACAAATTTTTAGCCATAATTTAAAGGACTATCGTAAAATTAGCTCCCACAGATCCGATACGATTTTTATATACAAGATAATCATCTCGATCATCCAATATCCACTACTATAATGCTTGTATCAGATCTTCAAATTGAAAGTATTTTGACTGAAATTATGAAAGTATTACAGTCAAAGAAATCTATTGGTTTCTTTAAGTACGTGTATAATCATTTTTCCCGCTTTTCAATTGAACGTTGCAGTTATTATTTCAGAAACAAAAAATGTCCAGGGTTAGACATAATTTTTAAAAACTTGTGTAGACCCTGAAAGGCAACCATCTTAAATTGCATGCTTTGTAATAGGAACAATAGAAGTTGTTTGACATATTTTTAACCGTTATTGGACAGACTACCGCATAATTAGCTCCCACAGATCCGATACAATTTTTGTATACTGGATGATCATCTCGATCAACCAATATCCACAACCAATATCCAACCAATACCCACCAGACTTGTATCAGATCTTCAAATTGAAAAGATTTTGACTGAAATCATGTGTTACAATCAAAGAAATTCTTTCAACTTGATAAGAGGACTTAACGTATAAGTTATTACAATCAAGCGTTCTGTTGGAGCAGTAACAAGCAAAGTAGCAAATATTTCACTTCATTTTTTAAACTAATATAATATACACTTACAGCATATAATAAGTTATATATAACTATTATATGCTATTTAATGATGCTATAAGTTATATATACATACACTGAAGTGACAAAAGTCATGGGATAGCAATATGCAAATTTTCAGATGGCAGTAGCATCGCGTAGAACAGGTATAAATGCGCAGTGCTTTCATTTCTGTTCAAGTTATTCATGTGAAGAGGTTTTGACGTGATGATGACCACACGACGGGAATTAACAGACTTTGAACGCGGAATGTTAGTTGGAGCTAGACGCATGGGTCATGCCATTTCGGAAATCGTAAGGGAATTCAACATTCCCAGATCCACTGTGTTAAGAGTGTGCCGAGAGTATGAAATTTCAGGCATAACTTCCCACCATGAACAGCGCAGTGGTCGACCGCCTGCACTTAACGACCGAGACCGGCGATGTCTGCAAAGAGTCGTAAATTCTAACAGACAAGCAACACTGCGTCAAATAACCGCAGAAATCAATGTGGGACGTACAAGGGACTTGTCTGTTAGAACTGTGCGGAGAAATCTGGCTTTCTTGGGCTATTCCAGCAGAAGACCGACTCGAGTGCCTTTACTGACAGAACGACATCGCTTGCAGCGACTCTCGTGGGCACGTGAGCATATCGGTTGGTCCCTAGATGAATGGAAAACCGTGGCCTGGTCCGATGAGTCACGATTTCAGTTGGTAAGAGCTGATGGAAGGGTTCGAGTGTGGCGCAGACCCCACGAAGCCATGGACCCAAACTGTCAGCAAGGCACTGTTCAAGCTGGTGGTGGCTCCGTAATGGTGTGGGCTGTTTTTTCATGGCATGGACTTGGTCCTCAGGTGCGACTGGACCGAACATTGACAGGAAATGCTTATGTTCGGCTACTTGGAGATCACTTGCAGCCATTCATGGACTTCACATGTACCCAAACAACGATGGGATTTTTATGGATGACAATGCGCCATGTCAACGGGCCACAACTGTTCGCGATTGGTTTGAAGAACATTCTGGACAATTCCAACGAATGATCTGGCCACCTAGATCGTCCGACATGAATCCCATCGAGCATTTATGGGACATCATCGAGAGGTCTGTTCGTGCCCAAAATCCTGCACCATCAACGCTTTCACAATTATGGACGTCTATCGAGACAGCATGGCTCAATATTCCTGCAGAAGACTTCCAACGACTTGTTGAGTCCATGCCACGTCTAGTTGCTGCACTTCGCCGGGCGAAAGGAGGGCCGACACGATATTAAGAGGTATCCCATGACTTCTGCCACTTCAGTGTATAACTTATAGCATCACGGTAACCATTATGATGCCATAATGTCGCTAAAAATATTCCTTTCGTCGAAATATTAATGCGAGGAATGTGAAAAATACAACAAACATTGCGAATAACATCATTGCCCAAAGGCATGTTGCGTATCTCTTCATATATGTCCACCTGGCCAGCCACAAAGACGCGAAGATTGCAAGATTGTGTTTTACAAAGTTGTTATCAGGCACATAAAGTCGTCACAGGAAAAATCTCTTTGCGACAAGATTCAACTTTTTTCTTCTTCCTCCGAGCTTTCATAGTACTCAATATATTTATATTTCAGTACTATGAAAGTACTTTTCTTTCTTGATGTACCAATGCAGAATATGCTGCAAAGTAATTAAGAGTAATGAGAAGCGAAAAATTGCATTGCTGTAGAACAACAAAGTGTTCGTCATGTAAGCAGTACTTGTTTGCTACTAAATTCTTTTGCTATTTACAAAAAATTTCTCCAAATCACCCGAATAAACATTTATTTTAAAACTGAACAATCAGCTGGTGAACATGATGTAAATTTTGCACTGCACCAATATGCAAATGGGGCTGAAAAAGCATTTTCTGGATATTCAGCCTGTGAAAACTGTTGTACATGCCTGTTTACTCCAAAACACAGAGGTTTTACACCAACTGAGCATAACTTGTAAAGGTGAGTATTAGTCGTTGCTTTAAAAATATAAATCAATATTACTTTTATCTTGTCTCTTTTACAGCTTTGATAGGCAGTTCATTATGGAGTTGATTTTAAAAGTTGAGAAAGCTGAAAGTTGGTCCACTCCGAGCGGCGTATTGCAAACCGGTTTTAGGCGAACGTGGTGAGGCAAGTGATTGGTCAAATTTTTTCATTTACATCTTCTCGCCTCAGTGGGCACGAGCCTTAATCCTTCCTTTCATAAAACTCTGACCATAACTATCTTAACTACTGCGCAATCGTCTAAGTGAAAGTTTATAGGTAAGTTACAATGTACACTACTGTCCATTAAAATAGCTGCACCAAGAAGGCGGCATGCTACAGACAAATTTAAACGACAGGAAGAATGTGCTGTGATATGCAAATGATTAGCTTTTCAGCGCACGACCGCATGTTGCCGGTATTGTGCGGGATCTTCCTTGATACGGAAAATGTTCGGCTGTTGCCCCGGCCTGCATATTCACCAGATCTTTCGCCAATAGAAAAGGTCCGATTCATGGTTATCGAGCGACTGGCTCGTCACCAAACGCCAGTCAAGCGACCTCAAGAATATAGCAGTGAAAATTGAAGGCAAGATTTCGTTTCAGAACTAATGCCGTTTTGTTTTCGTCAATTAGGATTTATTTGCTTTGATACATCTTTTCAAGGGTGATGCTTAATGTGTTTCAAAATCTATTTTTAATTAAATGTAAGCAAAAATCACAATAGAATGTGCCGTTTGATTTTTTTCCCTAAAACAGCAGTTTATTTAACATTATTCATTCCTTACTACGAAAAAGACCTAGTAAGCTCACGAAGAAAAAAATATATTGTACATGAAAAAGTTTTTTTCATGATAAAGTAAACTGCAAGAAAGTTCATATTGTTAAAGAAATTCCAATTTTTAAAACAAACACGTGTTCATAGTCGAGTATACTTCATGGATGAAAACGGAAACATAAAAGCAAGGGTTTCAGCGAAACTCGACGTTTATTAACGTAACAAGTTGACAAGTCGAGACAATGAAGACTTAACAAGTTGTGTTCTTTCATGGGATGTACCCGAAACTTCGCTTCGGGTACATGAATATCTGAATCATGAATTGAACATGAATATCTTGTAGTCGGGTAAGTCTCTACCGAATATAAGTAAGCCGCATTGGCAGGGCTATGTGGTCTTTAAAGACCGTCAGAGATTCTCGGATGTCACGAAGGCCTTTCCAGGTGCTCATGTTGAAGTGGCTCATGGGTCGCCTGCAGAGGCTACGAGTTATTGCCAGACAGTTGGTGATTTCATGGAATATAGAAGATTACCGTCTGTTAAACGTACATCTAACGCATTTGCGGATGTGCTTGCTGCGGCTGAAAACGGTGACACTAACTCCATTAAGAGTGAGTATCTGGGGATATTCATCCGCTATTAAGCGAATATACTTAGCTCTTAAATTTCGAATCAGAGATAAATGGTTCTTGTGGAGTATGGATATGTGGTCAAACAAGATGCGGGAAAGATGCCTCTGTCAGAAACCTGGGAGATGTATACATGAAGAATTTGAACAAATGGCGAGACGGATATAATAATGAACGTTTTGTATTATTGTCTGCTGTTGAACCTGACAATGGTAAATGATTAGGATATTTTTTTAAAATATGGACTGATAGATATGCCTTTTTGGCTGAGTTTAAAGAGTCAACGATTAAAATTCGCGCAGATAAATTTTTTTGTAACTTCTAACTTCATGTTGGAGCATGTTTTGTCTGGCGAGATATTGGCGGCATTGAAGTGTCACTTCAGCATAATCAATAAGTATACTGGCGAGAAAAAAAAAGTTTGTATTTTTGGCCACTTTTGATTTTTAAACTTTATTTCTTAAATAGGACTGGGATAAGTTAAAAAACAAATATAGACCACAAGACCCTGGATAATATAATGCTGCTAAGCAACGATGTCGTTGCGCCCTAAATAGCAAAAAAATAATTAGATTGAAAGGTAAAAAAGGTAAAGAGAATGAAATCTATCAAACATTTAAAATTGATCTAGATGGTCAGAAAAATATTTTATATACCGGCTCGATCATATCAGACGAAGGTATGGCAGTCATGATGTTCAGAAACGTCTGATCTTGCTCCGGTTTTTTTTAATAGATAATCAGCAGAAATAAGAAAACTTTCTCTTGAGTTTACCTTATGATTATCGTTCGGTTAAACTTTATACTACTTAACTCTCGCAAGTTGCGAAAATTTATTAACCGGTTTTCCTTCTTCCCCGACGACTAGGGCTACAGAAGCGACCTTCTTTCGCCCGGAAAGCTTCCGACTTTTTAACGGGGTGAATTTAACGGGGTGCCCACTCTGTGGAACATCTTCATTAATGATTTATTAAAAACTAATTTTGGAATTAATGTTGAAATTCAGGCTTACGCAGACGACATTGTCATTCTACTAAAAGATACTGCTACTTACCTATTTAAAGACAAATCTCAAAGACCACTTAACATTATTAACGACTGGATGAATAACAATTATACCAAAAGCAACTTTATTATTCTTGCAAACAAGAAATTCACCCATATCCCTTCTATAAAAATAAATAATAAAATTAACTACACTAAAGAACTAAGGTATCTGGGACTTATCTTGGAAACCAAACTCTCTTGGGGCCCGCATTTAGACTATACCAAAGACAAAGTTATTAATGTTCAACATAAACTCAATAGATTCGGAAGGGCTACTTGGGGCCTTAAGCCCACTGTAAAAAAAGAAATTTATGAAAAAGCAATTGAAAAAATAATAATATATGGATACCAAATCTGGTTTAAAAATTCGGTAAAATAAAATATTAAATTAAAACAGATACAAAGGATTTGACTTCTTAACATTACTAAATCTTATAAAACAGTTTCCACAGATGCACTTAATGTTCTGGCGGGAGTTATCCCCATTGATATAAAGCTAAAAAGTTTAATTAAACTCTTATCAAATTACTGAAAATAACGAAATTGTGAACATAGATAATATCAGTATTACAAATAACCAAATAGATAACAATATAATTGACAATTATCCACCCTGGAACATTAACACAATTAAATGGAACCACTTTTCCAATAACTATATTAACACTATATTCACAGATGGCTCCAAGAGAGATGAAAAAACAGGATTTGCGATTGTAAATTTTAAAAACAATGAAATTTTTTACTCTAAAAAAAGAATTAGCAATTATGCTACTGTCTTCACTGCAGAACTATTGGCTATAAATGAAGCAATTGATTATATAATAGTAAATAACTTCCCCAATACAATAATAGTTTCTGATTCAAGATCGGTCCTGGATGCCTTAGGTAATGCTAACAACCAAGATACTAACATCCATAAATTAAAAGAAAAAATTACATCTTTTAAAGGCAACATTAATTTTGAATGGATCAAGGCCCACGAGAGATTTGCCGGAAATGAAATAGCTGATCGTTATGCAAAGGAGGCCACCCTGAATGACAATATTGACTACTATGTTAAATACTCTAAAATTCAAATTAAGAATAAAATTAAAAAAGATTAGAAAGGAGTGGCAAATTTCTTGGAATAATTCTATGAAGGCAAGAGATCTTTACCTTATTTTTCCAAACATTAACATTAAGAGAGTCTGTGGGGACTTCCTATTGAACCAAATTTTAACTACTCACGGAGCCTTGGCGTCTTACCAACACAGATTCTTCGGGAAACCGGAGATCTGTGGTTGCGAGGACGCCAAGGAAGATAGATACCATTTGATTTTCAATTGCAAGAAGTGGCATGAACCAAGAAAGAGGGAGTTCCCCACAGATTATCACAATCTCTCTATTAGAACCTTACTTCATAACAATAGATCTAGAACCCTAATTAGAAGAATGGTTGAGGAGAACTTCATGGAAATTATGAACAATCTGGAGGGGTAGGAATGTTCTCCCGGTTTGGACTTTGTTGTCTTTCGCTCCTCTGATATTCCTGTTTTTATCTTCCCGGTTTTTAATTTCTGGCTTTTAGCCCTGTTTTTAGCTTCTACTTTTAGCTCTGTTTTTAGTTCCTGATTTTATCTTTCCTGATTTTAGCTCCTGTTTTTAGTTCTGTCTTTTAGTTTTTGGTTTAAAAAAAAAAAAAAAAATCTCTCTCCTGTGTTCCTGTTCTCCAGCTATTGTTTATCCTTTTCAAAAAAAAATAATAATAAAAGGGAAGGAAAGAAAGGAGGAGAGGTGGAGGAGAGAAGTAGAACATTGAGAAAGGAAGACTTGGCAGTTGCAGGAATGAATATTGTGAAGGGAAGAAATTCCCTAATATTATCTTGCTATGTAATTATTGATACTTTAAAAAAGAAAATAAATAAATAAAACTTGGCGCAGCCCTCTTCCTCCAGTTTCAGTGGACAGTTGATTTTGATCGCTTTTATTGTGAATGTTTTTAGCTCTTCTTGCGACTCTCGACCCAGTTTTTTGGCTCCGATTAAATGGATCCAGTTTTGCATCTTATTAGTAAGCACATGGTCTTACATCAAGTGTCAAAAAGAAAAACTCTCTGTACAAAGCAATTGGGAATCTATGTACTTAATATCAGAGCAGGTTGCTGTCGCGCGGCCGGTCTGAGGAACACGAGTGCCTGAGGGCGGTGCGGAACTATTCTTTTGAACTTAACGGGGTGACCTCGCCGCTAATGAAGAAACTCCCGCAACTGGACTGATGCCGATCTATCATTTGGCTACAACTGTGGCTTTTACAACGACGGCACAAAACGATACCATGAACATTAGTTCTGTCTCTCCCACCGACAATGATTTTCTGCAAATACATTACATCATCATTTTGATAATATTATCAGGCCTCAACCGCGTTAAATATCTTAACCAGGAAAAAACTGCCTTGTTCCATAAAAAAGACGGAGTCCTTCGATTAAAGGCTAAAGCCGACGAACTGCTTAAACAAGTTCATGACAAATACAACCAATTTGGAATCAAAATTCTCAAAATCCAAAATTTTAATGAACTCGACGCAACTTCAGCTCGAGCCGTTCATAATAAGCTCAAAAGGAAAAAAGGAGTTTACAGAAAACACCAACATAGCATGTATCAAAATAGTGATCCAACAAATTTTAAAAAAAAATGCCCACTTCAATTACTACTTTGTATTGCCGAAATGGATTATCTAAGGTTCCATAAGAAATGTTACGATTTTATGCTACGTAAAGAAACACTATATTACATAGCAAACTAATATGTTTTACTTAAAAATGGAGTATTTAGTATATGCCATTCTTGATTAAGATCAGGGGCGATTAGTATTAGTGTTTCAACTTGTTCTCTCAGTTTGTTTACACGAATTTTTGCATTAGATGTCTTGCATGGTTTTCGTTAAAATGGATAAACTTTAATATCGTAGAACTTTTCACTTTAACTTCGTATTTCTTGCTCTCATGGCATGTATCAAAATATTGCTCCAACAAATTGTAAAAAAAAAAATGCCCACTTCATTTACTTTGTGATGCCTAAATTGATTATTTAAGGTTCTATAAGAAATGTTACTATTTTATGCAATAAAAAACATAGCATTTTAAACATAAAAGAAACACTATATTACGATACAAATTAATCTGTTTTGCTTAAAAAAAGGATTTTGCATATGCCACTTTTGATTAAGACCAGGGGCGAAGCAGTCATCTATATATATAATAGGTTTGCTGAAATGTTCGTAGGCTGACACATAGATGGCGCTACTACTATTAAATCCATATGATTTTTAGTTAGCCCTAACCTTCGAAAGAAACGTGTAAAATTTGACAGCTGTTGCACTATTAGTACACGAGTTATAGCATTTTTAGTGAAGTTACAGCATTTTTAATGTTCATCACGGAGTCCACTCGGCTGACTGTCGGAAATGATGGAGCCACGTTTCATCCATTGTCACATATCGACGCACAAAATTCGGTTTTATTACGATTGAACAGCTCCAAACACTGCTTAGAATCATCAATTCATTGTTGTTTTTGGTCGATTGTGAGCTCGCATGACACCCACTTTGAACAGAGCTTTCGCATATCCAAATATTCATTCACGATATGTCCAACACGTTCCTTTGATATCTTTAGGGTCTCAACTATCTCAATCAACTTCACTTTACGGTTATCAGAAATTATTTTGTGGACTTTTTTTATGTTTTCGTCGGTAACAGCTTCTTTGGGAAGTCCACTGCGTGCATCGTCCTCGGTGCTTATTTCGCCTCGTTTAAATTTAGCAAACCACTACTCCACATTGATTTTCCTGGTGAAAAGTCCGAATAATGTTTATCAACCCAAGCTTTGGTTTCAATAGTATTTTTTTTCGCCAAAAAGCAATGCTTTATTAACACACGAAATTATGATTAAGCGTTCTGTTTAGCAGTAAGAAGCAAAGTAGAAAATATTTCACTGCAAAGATTGCGAAATAAAAAGCAGTATTGCTCATTCAAACAGATGATAACAATCTATGTTGCATGAAAGCACTAGTTTATTTATTAGCACGGTAACCTTCCTTTTTATTGTTAAATGATTTATTTTTGTGATTCGATGAACTTTATTCCTTAAATAAGACTGGGACAAGTTAAAAAACAAGTATAGACCACAAGAACCTGGATATTATAATACTGCTAAGCAACGATTTCGTTGCTCCCTAAATAGTAAAAATAATTAGGTTGAAAGGTAAAAAAGGTTAAGAGAATGAAATCTATCAAATATTTAAAATTGATCTAGATGGTAAGGAAAATATTTTATTTACTTATTAAATTTTTAAGTACATTATTTTACTTATTAAATTTTTAATGTTCGTAAAAAATTGCCATTGACGCATGTTTTTGGGAGCACACAGTTATTATAATCTGTGTTGCATTAAAGCACTAGTTAATTTAGTAGCGCATGTTAGAAAAAACACCACAGCAATTTATGCTATGAGAAAACGTAATCGTCCAACACTGAAACAAAGAGCTGAAAATTGTAAGGCTTTCCTTTGGGCCCATGTACTTTCCAAGAAGTACAAATCTTTGAAGAATATTTGGATATACACATTCCATTTTTCTGCTGACATTTTAAATCAAGTTAATTTTCATATTTTTTTTTTTTTTTTTTTTTTTTACTAATATAATATTTAATATTTTTTACGAAATCAACTTATAGCATCACGGTAATCATTATGATGCCATAATATCGCTAAAAATATTCTTTGCTTCGAAATATTAATGTGTGGATTGTGAAAAACTCAACAAACATTGCGAATAACATCACTGCCCAAAAGCATGTTGCGTATGTCTGCACATGATACATGTCCACCAGGCCTACCACAAAGAATGTGAATATTGCAATAGACTTCGTGTTTCACAAAGTTGTTATCATGCACACAAAGCCGTCACAGGAAAACAAGAAAAGTCTGCGTGTTCGCCTTTTTCTGGACTTTCGGACTTAGCTTAATGATTTTCTGCACATTAACTACATCGCCAATTTGAAAATATTATCGGGCCTCAACCGTGTTAAATACCTTAACTAGGAAAAAAATTGCCCTGTTCCATAAAATAGACGAAGGAGTCCTTCGATTAAAGGCTGAAGCCGACGAACAAGTTCAGGACAAATGCAACCAATTTGGAATCAAAATCCCAAATTTTGATGAACTCAAGCAGCTGCAGCTCGAGCTGTTCATAAGCGCAAAAGGGAAAAAGGAGCTTACAGAAAACAACATAGCATGTATCAAAATAGTGCTCCAACAAATTGTAAAAAAAAAAAAAAAAAAAAAATGCCCACTTCAATTACTACTTTGTAATGCCTAAATTGATTATTTAAGGTTCCATGAGAAATGTTACTATTTTATGCTACGTAAAGAAATACTATATTACGTTACAAACTAATATGTTTTAATTAAAAAGGTGTATTTAGCATATGCCACATTTGATTAAGACCAGGAGCGAAGCAGTCATTTATATACATGTAATATAAAAGAAACTATTTTCATGCCCTCTGCAGTTTGCCACACTACTCAACTAATCAAGATGGAATAAACCAACCATCTCCGAAGAAACAAGTAAAAAGAAAGCGGACGATGAAGGCTTTTATCCTCCTCGACACCTCACGAAGAAACCACCCTCTGTTGCAGTCTCCGCCTCCCATCCAATCACAGATCTCTTTGCTCCTGTCGGGAATAATCATTAAAAAAAAATTTCGGAAATATTCCTTTCCAAAATGAACGATTTTGCGGTCTCTGACTAAGTGATAAATATTTCCAACTGGATACTACTAAACTTTATTAGGCGAGTAATGACATCCGTTGCAGTAAGATCTTTTCTACCCTTTATCGGTGTTAAAAGGTATGCCCGTTGCATACATTACATCTGCTACTGATTGTTATTTATTCCAAAAACTGGTTTCATATCAATATTTATTAATACACAGTCCAGTCACATTAATGTGAAAAGCACCTTTGATGTCAATGTGAAATAACCAGTCGCAAAAGGCAGCATATTGTAGTGGAGAGTATATAAAGGATGTCTTAGGGCATCGGAACGCATTTCAATCGTTGGCGTAATGCAGAAACGTAGCGATTTATCCGACGTCCAAAAGAGCATGATTATTGGCTTTCGTGCCAGGGGTGGAAGCATTTCGGAAACGACGGAGGTGAACGAAGGCTACGGATATGCGTTCAGACGCCTGGTTAATGCACGTATGCTGACTGCTGTTCATCGGCAACGAAGGCTGGAGTTTGCACGCCAGTACCGAAACTGGACGTCCACAGTTACAAACTTTATTTGGCATACTTTGCAAGCAAGTTATTTCGTAAAATCTTTCAAAATTTGAGGCAAATGAGGCAGTTTTCCGATTAATTTCTTTCCATATTTTTCAATAGGGATAGCTGCTAAGACTTTCTTCTTGGTAGATGGAAAGAAAAGGAAAACTCTGGCCCATTGTGAAAAAATATGTCCATCCCATTAATGCCGCAATTTGCAAAGATGAAGCACAGCAGTACAAAAAGGTGATACCACCGTGATGACCGCTTGATAAAAGGAGTCATACATGAGACGACCAATCACTCTAAGGGAGAATTTGCTGCGAAAGATGAAAAATCTAACACAAATCACTTGGAGATATTTTAATATTTTTGGACAATTATAGGAGCTGTTTGACAAATTTTTAGCCATAATTTAAAGGACTATCGTAAAATTAGCTCCCACAGATCCGATACGATTTTTATATACAAGATAATCATCTCGATCATCCAATATCCACTACTATAATGCTTGTATCAGATCTTCAAATTGAAAGTATTTTGACTGAAATTATGAAAGTATTACAGTCAAAGAAATCTATTGGTTTCTTTAAGTACATGTATAATCATTTTTCCCACTTTTCAATTGAACATTGCAGTTATTATTTCAGAAACAATAAAAAATGTCCAGGGCAAGACATAATTTTTAAAAACTTGTGTAGACCCTGAAAGGCAACCATCTTAAATTGCATGCTTTGCAATAGGAACTGTTTGACATATTTTTAACCGTTATTGGACAGACTACCGCATAATTAGCTCCCACAGATCCGATAAAATTTTTGTATACTGGATGATCATCTCGATCAACCAATATCCACTACTCTAAGACTTGAATCAGAACTTCAAATTGAAAAGATTGACTGAAATCATGTATTACAATCAAATGAATTCTTTCAACTTGATAAGAGGACTTATACGTATAAGTTATTACGATCAAGCGTTCTGTTGGAGCAGTAGCAAGCAAATTAGCAAATATTTCACTTCATTTTTTAAACTAATATAGTATATAATATAACATATTATATGCTATTTAATGATGCTATAAGTTATATGTATATATAACTTATAGCATCACGATAATCATTATGATGCCATAATATCGCTAAAAATATTCCTTGCATCGAAATATTAATGTGAGGAATGTGAAAAATACAACAAACATTGCGAATAACATCATTGCCCAAAGGCATGTTGCGTATCTCTTCATATATGGCCACCTGGCCAGCCACAAAGATGCGAAGATTGCAAGATTGTGTTTTACAAAGTTGTTATCAGGCACATAAAGTCGTCACAGGAAAAATCTTTGCGACAAGATTCAACTTTTTTCTTCTTCCTCCGAGCTTTCATAGTACTCAATATATTTATATTTCAGTACTATGAAAGTACTTTTCTTTCTTGATGTACCAATGCAGAATATGCTGCAAAGTAATTAAGAGTAATGAGAAGCAAAAAATTGCATTGCTATAGAACAAGAAAGTGTTCGTCATGTAAGCAGTACTTGTTTGCTACTAAATTCTTTTGCTATTTACAAAAAATTTCTCCAAATCACCCGAAGAAACATTTATTTTAAAACTGAACAATCAGCTGGTGAACATGATGTAAATTTTGCACTGCACCAATATGCAAATGGGGCTGAAAAAGCATTTTCTGGATATTCTGCCTGTGAAAACTGTTGTACATGCCTGTTTACTCCAAAACACAGAGGTTTTACACCAACTGAGCTTAACTTGTAAAGGTGAGTATTAGTTGTTCCTTTAAAAATATAAATCAATATTACTTTTATCTTGTCTCTTTTACAGCTTTGATAGGCAGTTCATTATGGAGTTGATTTTAAAGTTGAAAGTTGGTCAACTCCGAGCGGCGTATTGCAAACCGGTTTTAGGCGAACGTGGTGAGGCAAGTGATTGGTCAAATTTTTTCATTTACATCTTCTCGCCTCAGTGGGCACGAGCCTTAATAATTCCTTTCATAAAACTCTGACCATAACTATCTTAACTACTGCGCAATCGTCTAAGTGAAAGTTTATAGGCAAGTTACAATGTACACTACTGTCCATTAAAATTGCTACACCAAGAAGGCGGCATGCTACAGACAAATTTAAACGACAGGAAGAATGTGCTGCGATATGCAAATGATTAGCTTTTCAGCGCATGACCGCATGTTGCCGGTATTGTACGGACCTTCCTTGATACGGAAAATGTTCGGCTGTTGCCCCGGCCTGCATATTCACCAGAGCTCTCGCCAACAGAAAAAGGTCTGATTCATGGTTGTCGAGCGACTGGCTCGTCACCAAACGCCAGTCAAGTGACCTCAAGAATATAGCAGTGAAAATTGAAGGCAAGATTTCGTTTCAGAACTAATGCCGTTTTGTTTTCGTCCATTAAGATTTATTTGCTTTGATACATCTTTTCAAGGGTGATGCTTAATGTGTTTCAAAATCTATTTTTAATTAAATGTAAGCATTAATAAAAGCATTAATTAATTAAATGTATTATTGTCCTGATGTTGAACCTGACAATGGTAAATGGTTAGGATATTTTTTAAAAATATGGACCGATAGATATGCCTTTTTGGCTCAGTTTAAAGAGTCAACGATTAAAATTCGCGCTGAGAAGTTTTTTGTAACTTCTAATTTCATGTTGGAGCAAGTTTTTTCTGGCGAGATATTGACGGCATTGAAGTGTCACTTTAGCATAATCAATAAGTATACTGGCGAGAAAAAAGAAGTTTGTATTTTTGGGCACTTTTGATTTTTAAACTTTATTTCTTAAATGAGACTGGGACACGTTAAAAAACAAGTATAGACCACAAGAACCTGGATATTATAATACTGCTAAGCAACGATTTCGTTGCGCCCTAAATAGTAAAAAAAATTATAAGGTTGAAAGGTAAAAAAGGTTAAGAGAATGAAATCTATCAAACATTTAAAGGTGATATAGATGGTACGGAAAATATTTTATATACCGGCTCGATCATATCAGAGATGGGTATGTCAGCCATGATGTTCCGACACGTCTGATATTGCTCCGGTTTTATTAATCGTTTTCTTATTTCTGCTAATTATCTTTCTCTTGAGTTTACCTTCTTATGATTATCGTTCGGTTAAACTTTTTACTACTAATCTCACGCAAGTTGCGAGAATTTATTAACCGGTTTTCCTTCTTCCCCGACGACTAGGGCTACAGACGCGACCTTCTTTTGCCCGGAAAGTCGGGACTTTTTAACGGATGACCTCGCCGCTAATGAAGTAACTCCCGCAACTGGACTGATGCCGATCTAACATTTGGCTACAACTGTGGATTTTACAACAACGGAACAAAATGATACCATGAACATTAGTTCCGTTTCTCCCACCGACACTGATTTTCTGCACATACATTACATCACCATTTTGATATTATCAGGCCGCAACCGCGTTAAATATCTTAACCAGGAAAAAACTGCACACTGCATTCATTTATATTTACTGGGACGTTACCTTTGCTCACTTATATGTTTCTTAATATCCATGTTTTTCATCTAGTTAGGAGTTTTAGGCTGTTAAGGTTCGTTTCCAGCGAGGCGTTGACCAATCACAAGCCCGCCGCTTGAAGTTGCCTCTCAAATGCTTGCCGCGTAACTGTCAACCTACACTAGCATGGCTTTCATCCTAAAAAGTCAAGCGCAACTTCCTTCTACGAACTTAGAAGCTTGGTTGGCTGGTGTTTTATGACACAACAGCCAGATTTTTCTATGCTGCGCCGAACGACAGTACTTTTTAAATTCCTGTAAAATGAATTTGTTAAAAGCTAAAATGCCTGTTTCTAGAACAGGTAAAATGCAATAAGAAGTAAAATCGGATAAATAATGAATCAAAATTTATATAAAATCCATTAAAAGTAGTGCCGTTAAACATTGTCAATTAAAAGCTTGGTGGAGGAGAAGGCGAGGAGTGTGTCTGCATCATCTCACTGGATGTTGACGGCGCATTTCATAACGTATGGTGCCCGAAAAGCATCTTTGATGTGCTGGTGAGTTATCCAAGTGAGCGATTTATGAGAACCAGGCGATGCACCTCAAGTGCAAAACTACTAGAGGATACCCACAAGGGTTTTGCAGCGGACCTTTGTTTTGGTTTGATTGCAGACGAACTGCTACTGATAGTTATTTATTCCAAAAATTGGTTTCATATCGGTATCTATTTATATATTGAAGTATTTTCATTTCAATTACTGTTCCGATTGATTAACGTGCAGAACATGTGCATTTTTGACTGCTGTTTGCCACGTAAAGAAGAATATATTTTATAACATAATTTAATTTTTCAAAAATCATGAATATATTTTATATATATTTGCATATTTTTTTAATTCTTAATAACTAATTTCCCGATAACAAGCTAATATTTAACCAGCAAAACTATAATCCTAGAAACATCAAAGTGAAACAACGCGCAGTATTTCAGCGTTGAATCAACATTTCGTTAACTTTCCCGCTATAATGTAATGTTATAAAAAAATCTCAAGTAACTGGGAAATGCTCAATTTTTGTAGTATGTGGGTAAAATGAAAAAGTTCTCGGCCTGACACAGATGGCGCACCAATCAGCAAAATATTGTTTCCTGTCACGCGTCATTAAGATGACAAGTTTCAACTTGTTCTCTCAGCTAATGCAAAAATTCGTGTAAACAAACTAAATGTCTTGCGTGTGTTTTGTTAAATATTATATTTATATATAAACTTGTATAAATAAAATTATTTAAATATAATATTAAAATATTTTGTTTATACATAAACTTTAATTTCGTAATTCTTGCTCACATAGCATGTATCAAAATAGTGCTCCAACAAATTGTAAAAAAAAAATGCGCACTTCAATTACTACTGTGTGATGCTTAAATTGATTATTTAAGGTTCCATGAGAAATGTTGCTATTTTATGCTACGCAAAGAAACACTATATTATGCTATAAACTAATGATATGTCTTGCTTAAAAAAGGAGGAGTATTTAGCATATGCTACTTTTGATTAAGAGCAGGGGCGAAGCAGTTATCTATATACATATATAATATAAAAGTGAAACTATTTCCATGCTGCCTACGGTTTGCCACACTATTCCAGTAATCACAATGGAACTATTTACCAGCTGAAAACGGCCATTGCTCCAAAGTGTCATATTATCGCAGAAGATCAGGACATTACTGGAAAAGGTAAAAGACCGGGCTTGCTTGTCGAACACAATAGCTGGTATTCACTAGATGAGACTTTTCTCAGGAAGTTCTGCGCCCAGTCTTTGTGCAAAAAACTTTGCGTTAGTGATACGATCAAGTGGTCTCGGGACATATACAAGGGACACCGACAATACCTTGAACATACAGATGAAGAACGAGAAGCGAAGAAATGTAAATGTTCCTGTATATAATTTGTTATTACATTTGTGTGTTGTAAATAAAGGGCTATGCCCACCATTAGGAACCATTAGCTCTTGACCGGCTCAAGAAGAAATGGGGACTTAAATTATAACACCTGCAGTAAGGATAAACATGCAGTAAAATTTTACACAATTTCCAACATAATATTACAGATGGGATGTCGACATGTTACGTAAATGTTCAAATTGATTACGGAACTCTAAAAAACAAATATTATCGAAGTTGGACTGAGTAGTGGTAAATACGTTTTTAAAACAAACTCGTGTTCATATTCGAGTTTATTCTACGGATGAAAACGGAAAACTACAACCAACATAAGCAAGGGTTTCATTGAAACCCGATGTTTATTACGCTTTCCATAACAAGTTGTGTTCTTTCATGGGATGTACCCGAAACTTTTATTGTGGTGAAAAAACCTGTTTTTTAACCACAACGAAAACAGTACAAGCATTCAGCCATTATTTGAGAGAAAGGATACATTTTCTTTTCTGCCTGCAAAAGTAGTCCTCAATAAAGTACAATACATCACATTATTGTAGTATTTTAACGCAGTTTCCGACTATATGACAAAGAAACTTATGGCGTATACCTTCACAGAATATGTGATCTACGAACTAACTAAACGGCGATTTTAAATTTGACGCACCAGTTGGACCAAGTGAACTTTTTGAATCTTTATGCAAATGTTTAATAATAATTAATATATTATATTAATATATACAGTCCAGTCGCATTAATGTGACCACCACCTACTTTCGACGTCAACCTGAAATAACCAATCACAAAATGCAGGTGGCAGCACATTGCAGTGGAGTGTATATAAAGGATGTTTTAGGGCATCGGAAAGCATTTCAATCGTTGGCGTAATGCAGAAACATAGCAATTTATCCGATGTCCAAAAGGGCATGATTATTGGCTTTCGGGCCAAGAGTGGAAGAATTTAGGAAACGGCTAATTTTGTGAACTGTTCGCGTGTCGAATTAACCTATACTTTATTTTTTTTTTTTTAACGTTTAAAAAAATAACATTAAAAATACTTGAATATATAATGTAAAACTGCGCCAAAAAAACAATGATTTTTCTTTGGAACTTTCTTTGGATTTTTCTTTGTTCACAGCGCTTTGGTTTTCAATAAACATGCCTCTCATCCTCCAATATAACAGGTGGGCTGAACAGTTCGTAGGTTGACATATAGATGGCGCTATTAGCATTAAATCTATGATTCTTAGTTAGCCCTAACCTTCAAAAGACACGTGTATACATTTGACAGCTGTTGCACTATTAGTATGCGAGTTATAGCATTTTTAGTGTTCATCACGTGGAGTCCACTCGGCTGACTGTCGGAAATGGAGCCACGTTTCATCCATTGTCACATATCGACGCAAAAATTCGGGTTTATTACGATTGAACAGCTCCAAACACTGCTTAGAATCATTAAATTCGTTGATTTTGGTCGATTGTGAACTCGCACTTCGAACAGAGCTTTCGCATATTCAACTATTCATTCACCACTATGTCCAACACTTTCCTTTGATATCTTTAGGGTCTCAGCTATCTCAATCAACTTCACATTTACGGTTATCAGAAATTATTTTGTGGACTTTTTTTTATGTTTTCGTCGGTAACGGCCTCTTTCTGGCGTCCACTGCGTGCATCGTCCTCGGTGCTCATTTTGCCTCGTTTAAATTTAACAAACCACTTCTCTACGATTGATTTTGCTGGTGCAAAGTCCGAATAATGTTTATCAAGCCAAGCCTTGGCTTCAATAGTATTTTTTTCGCCAAAAAGCAAGGCTTTATTAACACACGAAATTCTTTTATCCATTTTTGAAACTAACAAGTTGTTTCACTGAAAGTGAATCATTATTCCCGCTATTCAATTGAACGATGTAGTTATTATCTTGGAGAAGTCCGGAAGAAAAAATATGTCAAGGGCAATTAATAATTTTTAAGACTCGAACATTTTTACAGGATATAATTTAGTGAACTGTTGTATTGAGTTGTATTTGATTAAGAAACTTATATGCATCAAACGCTATGGATACCTCTCAGGTTGTTACTAGAGAGGATCTAGCTAACACAGAATTTCTGATGAACCACCTGGCTCCCAGACGTCTCTCGGAACCCACAATAGAACACTAGCTCTTCTTGGAAGAGCTTTTGAAAGAAGCAGCAACAGTTATGGACAGAATCCATAAATTATCCAGCGCTGTCCAAAATATTCTAATTTTTTAATTAAACTTACTTTTAATTGTTCGTGATTTATTTTTGTGATTCAATGAACTACTTTATTCTTTAAATAGGACTGAGACAAGTTAAAAAAACGAACAGACCTAAACAACCTGGATACTATAATGCTGCTAAGCAACGATTTCGTTGCGCCCCAAATAGTAAAAAAATAATTAGGTTGAAGGGTAAAAAAAAAATTAAGAGAATGAAATCTATCAAACATTTAAGCTCCCACAGACAAGATAATCATCAATATCCACTACTATAACCTTTGCATCAGATTGGAAAGATTTTGGCTGAAATTATGAAAGTATTACAAAGAAACTTGATAAGAGGACTTAACGCAGAAGTTATTACGATCAAGCGTTTTGTTGAGCAGTAAGAAGCAAATATTTCACAGGAAAAATGGCGAAATAGCAATATTACTCATTAAAACAGATGATGGCAATCTATATTGCAGTAAAGCAAATTTTTGTAGTAGCACATGTTAGAAAAAACACCACAGCAATTTATGGCATGAAAAAACGCGTCTTCACATATGTCCACCAGACCTGCCACAAAGATGTGAAGATTGTAATAGACTTTGTGAAACACAAAGTTATCACGCACACAAAGCCGTCACAGGAAAACAAGAAAATTTTAAACTCAAATATCAAAGTCTGTCTACTTGCCTCCCAAACTAATCTAGAATTGCTTTAAAAATTAACATATTCTTTATTATTTTTGAGGTGGAGAGAGGTCGGCATTTGACAGCAGTTGCACTATTAGTACACGAGTTATAGCATTTTTAGTGAAGAAACTTAAAAATGATTCGAGTTTCGCAAAAATTCTCTTTTTAAAATAGATTAAAACCAAGACTCATTTTACGGTGGACGTTTGTGCATTCAAATTGTTTTATTGAAGATGGCCAAAATACACAAGGATATAGCGAAGAAAAATTGACGTTGATTTTTTCTTCTTGTATAAATTTTTATTACAATATTAGTTTTTATTTAAGAATACTGTGTTTATCCTATTGGACAGAAATAGATATTTTGGTTTTATATTTTGCCGAGTAATACCACCTCGTATATTGCATTTACCACTTCGTTGGTGCTCTCGGCAGCTGGTATCATTCGAATGAGTCCTTTCTGAGGAAATTCTGCTCCAAATCATAAATCAACACTTTCCAAGACTATGTTAAAACACCACCAAGTGGTCAAGAAATATTTACAGAACACTTGACCGGTCACTAACAGTTCTCCGAAGATGGAACTCATCCTTCCACAGAAGCCGAGGAATATAAACAATTTTTCTATTAGTCTGTAAATATTTTTGCATTGTTTATATTTGTGTATGTATATTTTGTAAATAAACGGCAGCGGCCTACGACTGGGACTTTTCTCTTGGCCGGAATTCTACCATACCAAATTAATGCGATTCCCACGTCCTGAGTATATAGCTAATTCGAACTTAAATGTGACTAAACAGCAAGCACCATAATCCTTCCTTTCATAAAACTCTGACCATAACTATTTTACCTATAAACTTTTACTTAGACGATTGCGCAATAGGTAAGTTACAATCTGCACTACTGGCCATTAAAATTGCAACACCAAGAAGGCGACACGCTACAGACGTGAAATTTAAACGACCGGAAGAATATGCTGCGGTATGCAAATGATTAGCTTTTCAAGGCACGACCGCATGTTGACGGTATTGTACGGACCTTCCTTGATACGGAAAATGTTCGACTGTTTCCCTGGCCTGCACATTCACCAGAGCTCTCGCCAATAGAAAAAGGTCCGATTCATGGTTGTCGAGCGACTGGCTCGTCACCAAACGCCAGTCAAGTGACCTCAAGAATATAGCAGTGAAAATTGAAGACAAGATTTCGTTTCAGAACTAATGCCGTTTTGTTTTCGTCCATTAAGATTTATTTGCTTTGATACATCTTTTCAAGGGTGACACTCCTTAATGTGTTTCAAAACCTACTTTTCATTAAATGTAAGGAAAAGTCATAATGGAATAATGTGGTGTGTGTAAACTATTTGCCATTATAAATGACGACAGATGGCGCCACGAACAAGGAACTCTTCCATAACTTTACATCCTGTAATTCCATATAAGGCTGTTGTCTTATACGGGGATTCGAATGCAAGAGCAGAAAAAGGAACGCGACGGAGTTGCTGATGGCGGGCGGTTGCTCGAATAAGTATTTGGGAAGGGAGTAAATATTTTATATATCTATACTGAAAGTTGTGTTTATTAATAAGGAAAGAAAAAGATAACATGTAATTTTTTTCCTAAAACAGCAGTTTATTTAACATTATTCATTCCTTACTACGAAAAGGACCTAGTAAGCTCACGAAGAAAAAAAATATATTGTACACGAAAAAGTTTTTTTCAGAATAAAGTAAACTGCAAGAAAGTTCATATTGTTAAAAGCCACCAATTCTTAAAACAAATTAGTGTTCATATTAGAGTATGATCTACGTATGAAAACGGAAAACTACAACTAACATAAGCAAGATTGGTTGGTTGATTTGTATGGTTTAACGGTACAAGAGCGAGATTTGGCTATGCTGCGCGAAACAAGGTAGTAAAAAGCAAAAGGCAATCAGCAATAGAGTTAAATTCGCGACTACGTGAAAGCATTATTAGAAACAATGAACATAAGCAAGAGTTTCATTAGAAGGTGGGGAATAAGTTTTTAAAACAAACTCGTGTTCATATTCGATTATACTTTATGGATGAAAACTGAAACATAAGCAAGGGTTTCAGTGAAATCCGACGTTTATTACGTTTCCCGTAACAAGTTGTGGTCTTTCATGGCATGTGCCCGAAATTTCGCTTCGGGTACATGAATATCTGAATCATGAATGGAACACGAATATCTTATATTCGGTAGAGACTTGCCCGTCTACAAGTAAGCCGCATTGGCAGGGCTATGCGGTCTTTAAAAACCGTCAGAGATTCTCGGGTGTCCCGAAGGCCTTTCCAGGTTCTCATGTTGAAGTGGCTCATGGGTCGCCTGCAGAGGCTGTGAGCCATTGCCAGAAGGATGGCGATTTTAAGGAGTATGGAAGATTACCGTCTGTTAAACGTACATCTAACGCATTTGCGGATATGCTTACTGTGGCTGAAAACTGACATTAACTCCATTAAGAGCGAGTATCCAGGGGTCTTCATCTGCTATAAAGTGAATATACTTAGCTCTGTAAAATTTCGAATTACAGAGTTAAATGGTTCTTGTGGAGTATGGATATGTGGTCCACCAAGATGCGGGAAAGATGCCTCTGTCAGAGACCCGGGAGATGTATACATGAAGAATTTGAACAAATGGTGGGACGGATATAACAATGAACGTTTTGTATTATTGTCTGATGTTGAACCCGACCATGGTAAATAGGATATTTTTTAAAAATATGGACTTATAGATGAAATGCCTTTTTGGGTGAGGTTAAAGGGTCAACGATAAAAATTCGCCCTGTATAAGTTCTTTGTTAATTCTAATTTCCTGTCAGAGCAGGTTTTTCTGGCGAGATATTGGCGCCATTAAAATCTCGCTTCAGCATAATTAATAAGTTTACTGGCGAGAAAATAAAGCGCCAAGAAGGCGTGTTAAACCTTGAAATTAAGCAAGATATTTTATCATTGGAGGATGGCATGGTGAAAAAAGACGTTTGTATTTTTAACCACAATGAAAACTATACGAGTATTCAATTATTATTTGAGAGGAAGGATACATTTTGTTTCTGCCTACGAAAGTAGTCTCAATGAAGTACAGTACATCACATTATTGTAGTATTTTAACGAAGTATCCGACTATGTGAAAAAAAAACTTCTGACGTATATCTTCCCGGAATATGTGATCTACAAACTAACTAAACAGCCTGATGGCAGTTATGAGAAATGGCATAAAGATTCAAAAATTTCACGTGGTTCAACTGGTGCGTCAAATTTAAATTGTACCAAGTGTTTAAAGAATAATTATTTTATTTATTATTAATAAATTCATTCGTGATGAATATTTTACTTTTGTGTACTTGTTTATTTCCAAGTGAACAAAAAAAAAAAAAATTTCGAGAAACTCTAAATTGAATAGGATAGGAGCGAGTACTTCCAGTTAGAGAAGTCAGATGCCTTCAATGTTGAGACTTTATATACGGAAGGCTACAAATCAAGTGAAGGCACAGCGACAGCATTTTGCTCCTTCAAAAATGGAATTAAATTCTCAGAGAGGATGGGTAAAACTCCCGTTTTTATAGCAGATCTAATAGCCATCCGCGAATCAATTCGACAAGTTTCCCAAGAAAACAAAAATATGGTCTGATAACCCCTCTGGATTATTAGCTTTTAAATCCTTATGCACCACAACCACTCGCAAGGAAAATTCAGTGTTATCTCCACTCCAATAAACAGATGAAATTGGGTTGGATCAAAGCACACATCGGACTAATTATCCCAGACTAAGTGCAAATCTTCCCTTTGTCAATGTGAAGGGATTAAATTTATATTTTTCTTAACTGCATGAGAATATTAATGCATATCAGGTATTTATAAACGATTCTGATGATAATTTTCTCGTTTAATTTACCCTCCTCCAGCAATTTATTTTTACCATCCGTTCTCAATGTTCAGCTTCTCATTTCTTTCATAAAGCAATAAGGAACGCGCCTTTGCAGGAATAATTGCCTGCGGGACTATCAAAATTCCATGCATATCAAGAAAAATTTCCATACATTTGAGAAGGGAAATAAGTTTAATATGCTTATTTTCATTCTCCAATACTTATTTCCATTGGAGAATAAAAAAAAGCATTTTGAGCAGTCCCTTCTCTCAAAAAGATCAGAGAAGTCGCTTAAGCCATATATGACATTGCACTATTATACAAGAATCCGGCTCGATCGTATCAGACATGGATATGGCAATCATGATGTTCAGACCTGTCTGATCTTGCTCCTGCTTTTCGAATCATTTTCTTCTTTCAGCTGATTATTTTTAATCTCTCTTGAGTTTACCTGCCTATGATTATCATTCGGTTAAACGTCCGACTACCACAACTCTCGCAAGTTGCGAGAATTTATAAACCGGTTTTTCTTCCTCCCCGACGACTATTTCTACGGACGCGACCTTCTTTCGCCGGGGAACCCTCCGACTTTTTAACGGGGTGACATCGCCACTAATAAAGAAACTGGACTGATAGCGGACTATCATTTGGCTACAACATTGGATTTGACAACGGAACAAAATGATACCATGAACATTAGTTCCGTCTCACCCATCGACATTGATTTTCTGTAGTAATTACATCGCCATTTGGATAATAATATCGGGCCTCAACCGCGTTAAATATCTTAACCAGGAAAAAACTGCCTTGTTCCATAAAAATGACGGAGTCCTTCGATTAAAGGTTAAAGCCGACGAACTGCTTAAACAAGTTCCCGACAAATGCAACCAATTTGGAATCAAAATTCTCAAAATCCCAAATTTTGATGAACTCGAGGCAACTTCAGCTCGAGCTGTTCATAAGCTCAAAAGGAACTTACATAAAACACCAACATAGCATGTATCAAAATAGTGCTCCAACAAATTGTAAAAAAAAAAATGCCCACTTCAATTACTACTTTGTAATGAAATAGATTATTTAAATAAATTATAGATTATTTTATTTCTAAATAGATTATTTAAGGTTCCATGAAAAATGTTATTATTTTATGCTACGTAAAGAAACACAATATTACGTTATAAACTAATATGTTTAACTTAAAAAAAGGAGTATTTAGCATACGCCATTCTTGATTAAGACCAGGGGCGATTAGTATTAGTGTTTCAACTTGTTCTCTAAATTAGTTTGTTTACACGAATTTTTGCATTAGATGTCTTGCATGGTTTTCGTTAAAATGGATAAACTTTAATATCGTAGAACTTTTCACTTTAACCTCGTATTTCTTGCTCTCAAGGCATGTATCAAAATATTGCTCCAACAAATTGTAAAAAAAAAATGCCCACTTCAATTACTTTGAGATGCCTAAATTGATTATTTAAGGTTCTATAAGAAATGGTACTATTTTATGCAATAAAAAATTGTTTTAAACATCAAAGAGACACTATATTACATTACAAACAAATGATATGTTTTGCTTAAAAAAGGAATATTCAGCATATGCCACTTTTGAATAAAACTAGGAGCGAAGCAGTCATATATATGCATATATGATATAAAAGTGAAACTATTCCATGCTCCCTACGGTTTGCCACACTATTCAACTAATTACCACGGAATCATTACACAAAAATATCTATTTAGTTCTATTTTTTAATTAATTAAAACAGTAAATCATCCTAAGATCAAGCTTATGAAGTGACGATTTTAGATAACATGCTAGCTAACGTAAAATATCTTAATGGACAAAAGCAAGGAACTTCCTTGAAATTGTTGGCTATTCTGATATTACTCAATGACTATTTTCATAAGCTTAATTTTGGGAGTCGGAATTACATAAAACAAAAAGTTTTAATTTAAAAAAAATAGCGTCATAATAAATTTATTACGTTTATCCACGGAGATACTTTGATATCGGGTGCACCAAGTTAATTTTCCTGCCCCTTTCCAAAATCCTCAATCTTAAAGTCGGTCATCATTCCATGGAGACTACCTCTCGTAAAAAAAAATTGTTTAATTATAAAAAGTGACAGAATGAAGTAAAAGAAGTATTCCAATTCAAGAAACGTCTATTCACGAGTATACTAGCCAGGAGAATCGCATCGGAGGCAGCTTTCAACGAGATTCAGCGCAGGTTCGTACCATGTGATATTACAGAGAACTCTTGTTCGCTCGCTGTCTCAGAGAAGGGAGCACCCAGAGTGATGTGAAGGCGATAGTCCTGCTCGAGTTCGCCCGGGCTTTTGACTCGGTAGGACATGAGCACATATTCACTGCTCTGGACCGTTTGGGTACGTGTGATGGGTACTTGGAAATTTGCCGATGTGTCCACGCGAAAGCGTGCAAACTCCTACAAATAGGTGGCGTATTTTCCGAACCAATTCATTTCAAAACAGGTGTAATGCAGGGGAATCCGGTTAGTACCGAGTTGTTAAAAGGCAGCAATCGGCCCACTGATTTGCAACCTGCAAGAAATCGGCGACGGTATCAGGCTCCGAGGGGATCCCGAGAAATTGGGTTGCCTTGGCTTCGCAGATAACACGTTTGTCTTAGCGGAGAGTGGGATGGCCAGGCAGTTGGCCATTGTGTTAAGACTTTTGCGACAGCTTTGGGATAATTAACATGATTTTATTTTAAATAATATTTCCGAGAAAGTCTCTAGCATCTAGTCTTTAAAGATGGCCAATGATTAATGACGTATAAACATAGCTGAGATACGTGCAACTCCCGACGATAAGCGCAGGCCTTGATGATGCATAGTATTTAATTTGTGCAAGTATAGTTTGGGGAAAGTCCATGGTCAATTTCAGGAAATTGCCCCTGGATACATTCGTTTGAAATCGACTTTAGTTCAACAAAAAGTCGAATTCAAATGCTTTAATCTAAAAAAAGATCGTCCCGTTAAAGTAGTTATCAGAGGACTACCCGCCTGCACGAAACACGAGCCAATCATGGAGGCAATAAAGGCCAGTGGGTGCAATATCATTAAGTTCACACAACTATAAAAATTTAATACAAAACCACCCATGCCTCTCTACGTTCAAGTAGCTAACTGCTTGGACATAGAAGAAATCCGTGGGATTACCGAAATATTCGGTACCAGCCTTTCAATTGAAACGTACAGGAGGGGGAATCCCCCCCCCCCCAGTGCTTTCGTTGCCAGTGTTTCTGGCATAGCAGCAAGGTCTGTCACCTTCTACAGAAATGTGTGAAGTATGTAGGTAACCATGCAGCTAAAGACTGCAACCCAGATCTTGAACAGTGTAATCTCAAATGTGCCAACTGCTCAGAGAACCAGGCGGCGAACTGGAGACAGTGTCCTCATTTTCCCAAAAGAAAATAGAACCCTAACTTAAATCAGCCCATTAGGCAAGCTGTTAATACTAAACCCACACCAACTCTTATTAAACCCAGTACTCAGTCGTATCCCTCTCAAAGGGTCACTAGCTATTCTGATATTGTCACGAATAAACCCGCGATCCATCAACCGGCTTATAACCCCCCCTCCAATGGGAGAACGAGCCAATTGTAACTCAGCCTCCATACTATCAGACACTTCTATAGAGGTGATCAATGAGCTTAACTCAGATCATCTGCCAGTCATCACAACACTAGATTTAAATTGTAGCCTAGCTAAGTCTACACAACGTAAAGCTACTAACTGGCACAATTATACACTACAACACACGACTAAAATTAATTCTATCGAGGAAGCAAAACAAGCACTAAATACATTCACAATTTTGAAGGCTCTAGACAATAGCTCTAAGCCGAACTTCAATCAACCGGGAATAAGTTACCCCCAGATATCAAAAACATCAAAAATAGAAACATCATAAGAGTTTGGCAAAGATCAAAGGTCCCATCTTGCTCTCTATTATGCTAAATATATAATATATTGTCTAATCTCCTGAGCTATGGTTCATATAAATCCTCTATAGTTTTAACCCTTTTAAAAAAATTCTGATACTGTAACTCTTTTATGTAAACTCCTTTAAGTAAATTTTTAATTAACACAAGGTGCAGAACTTTTCTCCCCAGGTGGTGCTCCTTAAATAAAACAACCTTTGCGGTTTTAACTCTTTCAGCATAAGAGTGAGCAGATTGTGTAGTGATAAATTTTTTTTTGCTTCTGCATAAAAAAATAATCAGGCAGACTATTTGGATTTCTTTTTCGATAAGCCATTGAGGACAAGATTTTGAATTAGATAAGTGGGATTGATGATAGCTGAAACATCTGAATGAAGATTGGCAACTTGTGTGAGTTTGACCAGTACAGGAACAGTACGTTGGAGAATGCTTTCATTTTTCTAAAAATTGGGCCAACATAAACGATTTGGCTGCAAATGTTAAAACTAAATGTTTAGCTGGGATAATGTCTGTCACATTTAATGATAATTTTGCAGACATGAGTAATTATTTATTCTAATAATCCCTCCAAGATCTTGGAATTGCTGCAACTGAGAAGGTCGTTTTCTGAAATAACTCTAAGTAGTGTTTAATGTTCTGTTAGGTAAAACTGATATTGGCCGATTCAAAAAGTTTTAGCTAGAAGCAGGGATTAATTTGCGACGCGTTAGCAATTTCAATAAAAATATTCCAAGATTTTAACTTCTTCACTGATTGTGGAATACCCAAAACTCCACGAAGACCTTTTTCTATGACAAAAGGAGACTTAGAAACAACATTCACAGGTATGGATAAAATGAATCTAGTATTTTTCAGAAGTGATCAATATGAGATGTAGTTGTCCATCGCCGAGGCACATTTGTTTAGAGAGATAAGTCATAAAATGAGAACAAGATTCCTGCAATGGTATCTTAGACAAGAAGTTCTCTTAAGCAAGAACATCTTTCTCCTCACCCAAAGCTGTTGGTCCTGTTACTTAGAAGAGCAAAATATCCAATAAAATGTCTTCAGCTGCGGATCGTTGCGCTTCCCCAAATGCAACAAGATTTTCATAAATTATTTAAACAACTAAATATGTAAACCCTACCAAATATTTGCTTTGAATCTAATTAATTTCTGAATCCCAATTGTCTAAATTATGATTAATTATCACAAAAAAAATGTGATGGTCATTAATTTTAAAAAAATTAAATGACCATCAAGATTTTTCATCATGAAAATTAGACCACTGTTCATCAAGAAATTATGAATCATTCAGAAGCAAAAAAATAACCACCATAGCACGACAGTTCATACCCATAAACATTTTTATCAATGTTTAATTACTTAGATAAAACAAAAATTGCATTGAAAAAAATCATTTCTTTTTCAAAATATTAACGAATCAAGTTCCAACAAACTTATAAGCAAACAAAATTATCAAAACTTTACAATAGACAAAATGTAGTAGATTTAGCATTACCCAGGGTGCACCACGAGGAGGCCTACTACTTTACACCCCATAAAACAAACACAACTTATATCTTAAGTTATTTAATTGTTAGAGAACTCAATCCTTATGGGATATATTATAAAATATAATAATTAAATTTTAAATTATTACTATGAATATAAGTTAAAATAACTACATAGATAAAAAAAAAAAAAACAGAAATAAAGAACATCAAAATTTTTTTTTTTTAAAGTCTTAAACAGTTTATGACAAAACCTTCATCATACCTTCCCACTTTCAAAATGCTGTAAAACACTTGTGAGAATAAGTTCAAATTTAAACTAAAGATACTTGTAGGGGAAAGCATAAGACATCAAAATTTCCAAAATGCATCAATAGATGGCATAATATCCCAGCAGCATAAAGAAAGTGAATTCAGCTACCGGCGATATTTTGAATCGAAATTATGACGGCTTTGGCACGAGTTGCACATTAAACCAACTGTACTGTTAAATGTGCTTGTTTGTTTCGGTTTTTGATAGAAATGAGTGGAGAGAGTAATGGGCCTTGTCGGTCCACAAAATGTTCCACAGCCAAACATTGTCCACTTTCATGGAAGCATGAAATTCTAGAGAAAACTTGTCTTATTGGCAGGGAGCAACTCCTAAACATAGGTTATTTTGTACGGATAGCAATGCAGGATGTTGCGTAAAATTTTATGTGCCATGCTTACAGTTTGAAAATCTGGCTATTCCCTGTGCACTGTGGGTTTGCACACTACTGTTGACATTAAAGCAACCGATTTCCTCCCGCTGCTAATTTCACTACACAAAAGACCCTATCTCTTCGAATTTCTTAATCATTTTCTACAAATCCTTGGTAGACATGGGAAAACAGCCGTTTTCATACCCTTTGATGACAGAATTTCTTTAAAGCTGCTAGCACACAGTCCATCTTGTAAAAGATCTTCATAAGCAGAGCACGATAACTCATTGAGACTCTTCAGAAGCTGCTTAGTGGCAATGCCAGGAGAACGCCACATTGGAACTTTTTCTAATGCCATATCATTTCCCCCTTCAAGCATATTCGGTTCATATTTCAACATAAAAATTTTTATGTACTTCATAGTTAGTCTCAAAAAATCTCCAAAAAAAGGAAAATTATGTATATAATTTTCTTCCTTTAATAGTTAATAATCACTGTGTAATTATAAATACCTCTAACAAACCAATTTGCCACTTCATACATACATACAATGGTGATTAAAAAAATTAATTTGTTAATGAATTTAGAGACTGAATTTTCAAACTGCAAACTTAGATATGGAAGATCTCTAATGCAACTTGTACTATAAAAATGACTACTATAATAATTGCACTGAATTTTATAATCCATAATTATTTTTGATCTGATTTGAAAGTAGTTATTTTCTTATAACAATGCCAAAGCAAAAAAAAAAACAGTACTTTTTAGAGCCAATTAAAAAGAAATTAAATTTTAAAAGCCGAACATTAAAAAAAATTTCTTAAAAATAAGGATGAATATGAAATTGACAGTTAATGTCATTTAAATAATCAATTTCACAAGGAGATTAAATCTCTTGTAATAGTTACTGTAATCTACCTTATGTATGGATAGGTAAAAAATGCCATTTTTTTTATTCTAATTATTCGTAAAAAGTTCTCATTTGTACATCAACAAATCTGCCAATTGTCAATTTTGTATATTATTCTAAAGTTATGTTAATTTATAGAAGTTCTTTACTACCTAAAAATCATTTCATTAAAAAATATTAAAAAAAAAAATTAAAAAAAAAAAAAAAAAAAAAAGGATCATTTAAATTTATAAAAATAAGGGGAAACTAAACAAACTTTTACAAACTGGTTTTCTCAAATAATGAAAAGGACTATGAGGTATTTATGAAATTAAACATGAAAAAATGGAAATAATGCAAGAAATAATTTCATTAAATTTTGAATACAAGAAAACTTATTTTTGAGATTGATAGACGGATTAAAAGGGCAAAGAAATAATTAAAGAAATAATATAACACTGAAATTTACATAATTAAACTTAAAATTTACATTCATTCATCAAAAATACTTGTATAACAGATTCAATAAATATTAAAGTATAAACAAAGATACTTACCTTTCATGATGGAAATAGATTTTTCTTTGCACAATCCCTACCTACTCCTTTAACATTCTGAAATCATAGAAATATAATGTATAAATTTTGTAATTATGAAAGTTCTTAAATAGCATTCATTAAAATTTTGCATCCCATTATCACCAACACTTAAAACTAAAAAACATTGATTTATAAACTGGAATACTCAGAGCAATACCTGGGGTTTGCTTAAAATTTAGACTCACAATTACTTGCAAATGTATGATTGTGTATCTCGTGAGTGTTGGTTCTCTCATTGATTGCTTATCTTTACTTTTGGTTTGCATACCTAAGTACATGGGTAGATAAAAAATAAAAAACTTGTTTTCCCATATCAAAACTTCAGCAAACTGAAAATTTACTGTAATAACAGAATGCCATTCAATCCAAAAATATGAAATATTTTTAAATATCCTTGATATGTATAGAGAGACACTATAGAGACAAAGGACACTTAATTTAACAGTTATTATCAAAAATTACTATCCAATTATTAGTCCATGAAAGTAAGGAGTGAGCCTTTCTTCATCTGTTTTTCAAAATAGATTGATAAACAATTTCTTAACATTGCATTCTAATTACACAAAATGCCAGGCCACATTTTTATCTTGTATGGCAGAGGTCTTCACCAAAGCTTCTAAATTAATATCACATTAAGTTGTTATTGGTACTTTTACAGAAATCATTTCAAGATTAATAATTTCACCACTAATAAGTTTGTGCTTTGAAATTCATAATAGGATGTCAAAAATTCACAGATTCAATTGATAAAATGAATCATTTTTATGACAAATTGTGTAAATTGTTTTCCTTTTGCATAAGATAATTAACCATACTTGTACATTTTTTTTCTATTATTTAAGAGGGTTAATTATCTTGTAGACAATTTTGAACTACATCTCAGAAAGAATTTTTCACAGCAAAATAAATATTTGGAAAACTTAATTTCCCATTTATTATTGAAATTTTCATCATTAAAAAAATGCTATAGAAATCTAAACAGTTAATAATTTTAAGGGGCTATGTCTGGACTACAAGACATACTTAGAATTTCTCATTGCAATTCATTCAGCTTCTGATGTGCCATTTGGATGGAGTGAGGTCAGATATTTTATTAAAGAATCTAATTTATTGAGTAAGTGGTTATTTAGCAAGTAAAGTTGATTAAATTTCCAAACTACGAGCAGCAGATGCCTGTGATAATAGTTTGATTCACAAGCAATACAAAATAAACTATTCCTTCCATATTCCATGAAATGCAAACCTAAATTTACTTTAGATGCAATCTTCAGAGAAAAACATTTCTGCTGTAAAGCTAACCATTACCTTTTTATGAATGTTTGCATAAAGATAGACTTTTCATCTCCAATCACTATATGCTTTAAAGTATTACATTACAGTTCTTGGTGTAAAAAAAATGTACTTGTTGCTGACAGTTTTGAACCGTAAACTCATGTGGAACTAAAACAACTTTCCTGCCATTTTTTATTGTTATTCCATACAGTACAGTTTATCAGTTCTCTACTTGCTTTATGGGGATCTACCTCTATTGACCAACTACTACACTGTTCATCTTCAAGATTACAATTACCTTCTCAAAAATTTAAATCAATGTTGAACTTGATTGTCACTTACAGATCCTGAATGCACAGAAGAAATATTCCAAATTGCTTCTGCAGCATTTCCACAGAGCCTGAACTCAAAAAGTATATGGAGAATATACAATTTATCATATTCCTTGCTTTCCTATGAAATAAAGATTAAAATATAAATGCAATGGAGTATAGAATAAAAAATATAATACTTTGAAAGAAAACTTTTTTTAAATGGTATCTAAATAGTATTTAGGTATTTATAACTACTTGGATTTAGGCAAGTTAAAATTCTGTAGTACTTAACTTTACTTAATATTATTAAAAACATAAAATTTATTATTTTTTATATTAAACAGCAAAGTAAATATAGTTAAGTGAAGAAAGAAATGGCTGACCAATTAACCATTTTTAACTATCTGATGGCGAAAAGGAGAAAATGGCAGTTATTCATTTCTGTTTCAATATGTGACAAGACAAAAGGCTGATAAAAATCTTACAGGTGGTAACCAGCTCCATACCTATAGAAATTTATTATTTTCAAAAAGGAATTTAGAAATATTTTAGAAATTACGAGGAATGGCATATCCTTTAAGGACACAATGATGAAAAATACTAGATGATAAAACTTAGTAATAAAAAATATAAGATAAGATAATTTATTAACTGGGAAAAAAAATTAGTAAATAAAAATTATTGATATGCAATTTTTCAGAAATATTAAAAAGCTTAAAATAACAAACTTTACACATTAACTATAAATTTTACTCAATTCAATTACGTTGCAATTAAGTAATTTTGAAATACCATTTACAATTAAAAATGTATTTCATATGAAAAAAAGCATACAATAACAAGGACACAAAAAATTTCAGTTTTATTTCTCATTTAATACTATTTTGCAACATGATCAACAGCATTAAATGAAATGGAAATGCTGTTACCTTTTAAGACTAAAATGAATACAATAAGAAAACAGTAATTCTGTCATAAAGTCACTAACTTTTTACAGCTAAAAGAGAACATTTTACTATTTAAAATTTTCATAGCAAATCATAGCTTGATCCCACAAATATATACAGTGAACCTCAATATTAAGTATACATCTAAACATGTAACATGTCTTTACCTAACAAGCTAAATTTTGCTGTAAGAAAATAGTGTTTTGTACTGTTATTACTATTTGTTCTCTTCTAATTTGTTAAGAAAAAATTTATAAAATTCAATCTATTTTTTTTAAAAAACCAATAAACATTAAAATGCCAAGATACACCATTCTATCCAAAATGCCATCGATGAAAGTAAATTCTCCGACTCCTACTTCCATGCAGCTCCAAACGAGGTTAGATTCACCTCCACACTGAACTGTTTTTATGATGTTCTTAGAATCTAGTTCTTTCCCAATTTCCCTCCACAATTTATATCATCAGTCACTCCTGTATAGATTGAATTTGCTCTCATCGAAGAGCAGAACAGTGTTTCAGAATGATTCCAGTTTTGAAATAAGATTTTTAAACTAATGAATAATTTCAAAGATTTGACATAACTAATGAGTGGCTTTTTTAATGGAGTACAGCCATGAAATCCTGCATTATATAAAACACATCCAACAGTTTCAGCTGAAACGCTTCTTCCAATTTCTGAGGACATTGAAGATGCAAGTTTTAGGGTGTTTAACTTTCCGATTTTTCTTTACTGAATGTATAATCTTTCTCTTTCAGTAGTGGTGTGTAAAATTGTAGTAGTGTTTAAAATTTTCTTATGACCTCTTCCTCGAATATTGGCCACAAATCTAGACTTCCAATAATTTGGAATTATTTTTAAAGCCCTTTTATTATAATAGATTTTTTTTAACAATTAACTTTTATTACCACAACCATGACATTTTTCAATTAACGACGCAATTTCTAGAACAAATTTGCCATCTTTTGATGATTTCATGACTAAACTTTCCTTTTTAGAAGTTTCCCTCCTACGGCTCATTATGAGATTTTAAGATGGAAAAACCATTATTACGTCTATATTTTTCAGTAACTGTAAAATACTTTTCTTTTAAAAAAAAGAGGCAAGAAACTTACAAATTCTTCAAATGCATACTCAATTTTGTGGCACCGTTTTTCAGCAAATTTTCATATCCATTTCTTTTAAGAAAAAAAAGGAAGGAAGAAACTAATTTTTTTGCTCACATAGCAGGAGTCAGGTCAAGAGTATCGACACTGGAAAATTCGCTTATTTCGAAGTAAAGTTAGTTTATTATTCATAAAATATTGCAAACTTTCGAGATTCAAATGTTTAATATTGAACTTCACGCAATATAAAACGTAATATTTCAAACTTCAATTTTGGGACCCACTGTATATATTATTCAATTTTCTTTTCATTGCTTTTCTTCATCAATATATATCTGAAAAGCCATAAATATCATCTGAAATATTAAAACGACTATTTATCATTCATCTTTATTAAAACTTTAATTGCGAATTACTTTTATAATACTATGCAATTTTTAAATTTAAATAAAAACTGAGAAAATATCTCTGGAAATTCAATGCAGTTCGAATAACTTTTCTGTTACCTAATTCTGGGTAATATAAATCAAACGTGACATAAAATTTATCCCTGACAATAGTTTCGAAATGATAGAAACTCTAATTCTACAAAACGCAATTCTACCTAAACCTAATACGGGTATTCTTTGAGCAATGAATTTCGTCGATTGCAATAAAAATTTACAGCCAAACTTACCTTCAACTATAGAAATATTAATTTGACGAACTTCATTTAGTAGATACATTCTATTTATTGCAACACAGAACAAACGAAACTTATTCGTTAGAACACCACACTTAAAACCGATCACTTCATTCATGTGACTGCATGTCAGTGTGGTCACAGCGAAAGTGTTGAGGAACACGCTGCTGGGTTGCAACTACAGAATTACAAATTCCGAGAGGCTTGTGTTCTAGAACTACCACGTCATTATTATTACTACATCTTGCTTAAAAATATACAATACAAATTTTGTTATTTATTTTTTCAAAAATTTAGTTATTTGTTTAATTTTATATAATTAAAACTGCATAAAAGACAGAATATTAAATACTCTCTTAAATTATAAATTTCAGAGCGAAGGTACTGAAAAATATGAACATTAATATCTTCGCAATTTCGGGACATACAACTAAAGTTGCATTTTCTGATATATTCAATGTGTTTTGTAAAAGATATATTTTTTTTTTTACCATACAAAATTTCAATAAGCATTCTATCCAAGAACTACCATTTTAAGGAATTGGTTCAAGAATTAATTTCAGGGGGAAAAAAATACTGCTACTAATAAAGCAGCTCATAATGCTTTGGGGGAAAAAAAACTGTTAATAAATTTGATTCCCAAAACTTTAAAAAAATAAATAGATACACTATTTTTTATGCTGATGTAACTAAACAATGACTTGCAATTTGATTTTGTAGCGACACCTATTGATGTAAAATGGAATACAAATTGAACGACTTCTACTTTCACTGTTAAAAAAGGGAATTTTCCCGCTAGAATAAAAATAGAACGTAGTAAGCGTTCGAAGTAGAATAAACATGTCGTAATTGTGAAAATTGATTATCGTCTTTTATTTTGCCGTCTGGATTTTAATAACACTACGCAACCTTTACAATACCGCCACATACTTGGTGACCCGTGAATTGTTTGCAAACAGTGAATTATTTACAAAATGACTGAATCTCATGAATCGGCGAAAAAAGATGAAGTAGCGCGGGTAAGTGTCAAAATACTTCCTTTTTGGGCAGAAAAACCAGAAATATGGTTTTTTCAAGTTGAAGCACAGTTTTCAATTTGTGGAATAACAGCCGAGGATACAAAATTCAACTACTTAGTTTCGCAATTAGAACCGAAATTTGTTGAAAGTTTGTGGGACATTATAAGTGATGATAATAGAACAAAATATACCGCTGCAAAAGAACGTTTGCTGAATACTTTTAAAGAAAGCGAAAATAAGCGTCTTCAGAGACTGCTGACAGGACTTGATTTGGGAGATCTTAAACCCAGTCAACTTTTACAAAAAATGAGAAACCTGGCTACTGACGGAATAACTGATAAGGTGCTAACAACATTATTTCTACAAAAAATGCCTGACTCCGTGCGGAAGTGATGAAGGAATTGAAAAACTGGCATTAATGGCGGATCGTATTCTTGAAATGCAACCAAAACAAGAACTTTACCGCTTAAGCAATAATGTTTCACCAGGATCAGAGGCCATAACTGAGTTACAACAACAAATTACATCTTTGGAAAATAAACTTGAAAAACTGAGTGTCACAAGGAACTCTCGTTCCCAAACAACAAATAGCGGTCGATACTCTTCTTCTCATCGAAGTACGTCTCGCAATCGCTCTTACAATCCTTCTGACAAATACTGTTATTACCATCTTCGAAAACAGATGGCCGACTTAAAACCATACCAATCCAAAAACAAATGTAAACAAAAGATATTCATTCCAAAAGATTTGTACACATGCTCACATGTATTTCTGCGAATTGACAGAGTTAAAAAACCATTAGAACCCCCATATGAAGGACCCTATTTGATATTGCAAAGATCCTCGAAAAACTTTCTTCCATCAATTAAAAATAAACAAGTTAATATTTCAGTGGATAGATTAAAACCGGCATATGTGTTACAACCTAATGAACTTCTGAATCCAACATCATCAAATGATCATACATCTGTGCCGAGTGAACAAACATTTATACCGAGTCAGCAAGTTGTACAACCAAATACAACAACACGTTGTGGAAGACAAGTAAAACTTCCTGTTCGTTTCAATGACATTATTGACTTTTCTTCAAACTTATAATTCATCCATTCCATTTTAAAAATTAATTTGATTTATTGTATGTAATTGTTTAAATGTAATTGTATTTGTAATTATTTTGTGCAATTTAAATTTGTATCAATGTGTATTTGTTCGCTAATATTTGTATAGATATATTAATACTTCTATCATTTTCAAAGTAACGTAACTTTGTTACTGGTAGGGGAGTGATGTAGCGACACCTATTGATGTAAAATGGAATACAAATTGAACGACTTCTACTTTCACTTTTAAAAATGGAATTTTCCCGCTAGAATAAAAATAGAACGTAGTAAGCGTTCGAAGTAGAATAAACATGTCGTAATTGTGAAAATTGATTATCGTCTTTTATTTTGCCGTCTGGATTTTAATAACACTACGCAACCTTTACATTACCGCCACAATTTCGCAATCTCATTAGAGATCGCATATGTTCAAAGAGAGCTTTTAGAACTTTTATAATGGGAAAGACAACTTTTATTTAACGCAAAATATGAAAAAGTATAAAAATAAATCTTTAAAACGATTTCAAAACAAATATTTCAGCAAGAGATTCATTGTTCAGAAACTTACAGTTTAAGAGACCATAATTAAGGCAATTTTTTGTTCATCGTTAAATTTTGGCAAAACACAAAATCGAAACTTTAAGTATAAACATAAAAATTGCATTTGACTCAAAATTAATTTTAAGGTTATTTTCGTCACAAATTCTCAAGGTTATTATTTTAACTTAAAAAATATATCTTTCCTATAAAAACAAGCACGTGACAGAATAATTTGGTTTGCAATAATTTGGTTTGAATATTTGGATTTAATTGTGCGAAATCTATAACAAAGAAAATCCTTGTTTTTTACAGAGTGTTGCTGATTATAGGATATGCATAATATTTTATTTTAATGTACACATGATTCATAGAAAGAAAAACACCAGTATTCGTAATTCATTTTGTAAGACATAATACGATCGTGGGTCAAAAGTACTTACAAAATATCATAGATGACACTCTTAATATCAAAGCAATCTTATTTTCGACTAGTATTATCTCTCAATAAACCACTGTCAATATTTCAGTCATATTCGTTGGATGGTTCTATTTTTACGAACAGCTGGACAAAAGTATGTGCTGCGTTTACTCACCCTTCGGAAAGGGGCCTGTTGGCAGAGTGGCTAGCGGTCTGGGCCTCGGTACCACAGGTTTCGGGTTCGAATCCTGGCGGTGCCATGGATGTTTGTAGTGGTTAGGAATCCACTTTAAACTGTAGGCTCCGGTGTGTTTAGCCTAAAGTGTGCACAAGATGACCGTAGAGCTATACATCAAACCACCATTTGGAAAACAAATGCAGTCATATTGTCCATTCAATTGTTGCCGCAACCATCGTACCAAATTTGACATAACAGACTTTTTGCTCCTTTTTTTTTCTATTAAAAATAGCTCGCAGGGAAAGATTAATTTTGGACAAGTAAATCATCGCCAAAACCTATGCTTATTTTGAAGATCTTATTCTTTGGATGGTTTGAAGAAATAGGAGAAACTCTGTACAAATAGAATCGAATTGAAAGGGTACAATGTTTAAAAATTAAAAGGCATCAACTTAAATTGTTTTACTATTCTTTTGAAAATACTTGTTGACCCGCTTCGTACAAGTGTGTGATTATGATTAATCCTCAGTGTCCTGCAGTGCGGTACGGGAAATCCCATGAACAGTCAACTCATGGATGGAGGGAACTGGGGTAGCTTCTGTTGTGATGAGCACCCGTAGGTAGATGTCTGATATGACTCCATGTCTATCTTACAGTCATACGAGACCGGGACTTACGGCTTAAAATGGATTTCGAATCACTGCAAACATTCATATCACAGCCAGGACTCGAATCCGAAATTTGTTGCACTGTAGTACTAGACACTCGGCCATTCAGGCCCGCCTTCGTATAAGTAGAAACCACTGCACTTGATTGATTATATCCGCACTCCTAGAAACTAAACAATTTAATCAAGTGGAAACCACCACATATAGAAGTTAACTGTTTAGCCATATAAACGTGCTATGATATTAAAATCAAGTTTTTAATCCTTTTATGGATGGTTAAAAATATCTCGATCGCTTTGAACATCTTCAAGATATTAATGCTATATTGTGTCAGAAAGTAATGAATATGAGAGAACTATTGAAAAGTGATATCTTACAGATACGTGAGACATTTGTACGACGTGTTGCAAACATTCGATATTCAGTTTTAACTCATATATAGATTCCGTTGTGGAAGTTAGGCGAAGCTGTAACTTGAATAGATTCCCTTATTATTATGCAGGAAGAGAAACAAACACATATTGAATGTCTTTTTGTGAATTTTAGACATGTTATAGATTCTCTAAGCAAATTAATACCCAGTATGCGAAGTATCAGATTTATTTTTTAGCTATAGACAAATTCTGAATCTCTATAAAATATATTATGAGGATTATACTCACTGCATGTTACTAGGTTTATTCAAATATGTATTGGTGTAAGTTCTAATTGGGTAATGTGGTTTTTTTTCTATATCTTAAAAGTTTATATTTTTCAATCAATTTTTAACAAGTATTGCTTGTTCTTTATAATATTTCGTCTGGGACCTGATGGCCGAGTGATTAGCGGTCTGACGCATGGGGCCACAGGTTTTGAATTCGAGTCCTGGCGTGGATGTATGTAGTGATTCGGAATCCACTTTAAATTGTAAGTCCCTGTAAGTAGACTGTAAGTTAAATATGAACGTAGAGTGTTATGGTGATAGTGTTACTAGCGTTCGTAGCATATTTTCAAGCTATTAGTGCCCCCTGTGTAATGCTAAAGGAGTATCAGCGTTCGTTGGTGCAGTCCACTTTGGACTGTTCACAGGGAAGTGGTCAATACGACCCAGTCTTCAACGTAATTAAAAAAAAATATTTCGTCTCATTCATATTATTTATAAATGCATGTATTATTGCCCAATAGTACTCTTGTTACTTTGATAGAGAATTAATTACTTCGCACTCATTATAAGCATATTTTTCCGTTTAAGGCTCGTACAGCTAATTTATGTTATTCTTGTGCATAAATTAGCTGCAAGAGCTTTAAATGGCTTTAATTAGCTCTTTAATATTCAGCTTTCAGTTTTATACAGAAAATCTCAGTAATTATGTCTTATAAATGTAAATTAAAACCATCATATTACTTTAACGCTTTTAAGTTTGTAAAGTTAATGTTTCCATTTCCACATTATATAATGTTGAAATCTAGATTTGGGAATGTACTCTCATTATATGTTTTAAATTGTGCAATCTGCAGTTTCTTTATAAAAAAAAACAACAGGTATGATATATTTCGTTATTGCTTGATTCGCAGCCTAAAAATGTCGTATAATAAACAGACACGGATATTAGCTGTTGTGTGACATCCCACTTGGTAGACATCTAGACCAAGATGATTAGATCTAGATTTTTCGTTATTCATTATATTCTACTCTTGCTGAGCAAATTATCTCCACAGATTTTATCTGTTGTTATCTCTGACTCACTTCTTATAATTGTATATTGAAGGCGTCTCTGTGACTTCTGCCTACATTCTTTTCCAATGTCAAAAAAACAGACTTGAATGTTTACGTATTAGATCATGGCTTTAAATTATGTGCGATTTATTGCTAATTAGCCCGTGTAGCCTGACGTTGTTCGACTTCAGAAATTAAAACTTATTAACTCATTTACATAAGACATATTTTGGTAAGATTTATATAAAAAACAAGTTTATTTTTTCATTGCTAATGAGTATCTGAGTAAAATGTATTTTAATGTGAATAATGAAACAATAGGTTGTTTATTTAGTTTTGCAAAAATATTAAGAAACACGTTTTTTTTGTTTTGTTGTTGTTGTTGTTCTAATTCAGCTGGCAAACACTTAGACAGTTGTCTTTGATGTCTTAAGGCAACTGCTGCACAGACGTTACTCACTTAGCACTATCCAGACAATGCATGTAGCTTGAATATAAGCTACGGAGGCGGAGTCGCAATACCTCGGCAACACTCTACAATCATATGTTAGACCGGAACCTACGGCTTAAAGTGGATTCTGAACCACTACAAACATCCATGGCACCTCCGGCAAACCCGAAACCTGTGGTAACGAGCTCTAGCAACTCGACCATCAGACCTCCCACTCTAAAGTAGTTCGATCTCAAATTAATCCCAACAATGTTAAGTAACTCGCTTTATACTCTTTATACTAAGCTACTGACTAGGACTTTATACTAGCTACTAACTAACTATTATTTAAGCTACTACTAACTTTATACTAGCTACTAACTAATTAGTATTTAACCTACTACTGACTTTAACAAGCTACCAAGTTAGTTAAGAAGAGTAATTGATCGCTTAAAATGAAATAAAAAGCCTGGATATATGCTTTACATGGGAAAAAAAAGAAATACTGCAAGTAATTAAATTATATCAGAGATTAATAACAAAAAAAAAAAACTATTTCCAAAAACTGAGGAGTCAGTAAAGAAAGAGTAGAAGACGACATGTGGGATTGATTAGACTTAGTAAAAGAATGCCATATCGCTAATTGTAGACTTTGGAAATCAAACGGCGTATCAGTTGTTATCAATAGTATTCTAAGAATGAACATGTTTACTTTAGAAACACAGAGTATTTTAACTATGCATAACCAGTTTTTCTTAACTTCCCACTGAGGAAAACATGCTCCCTTCTAAACTATGGCTATCAAATTTCGAACATTCAGTGCAGAATTCCTTGTATTCAATTACGATAACCTAAAGGAGTTAGTAACATACTAGGGGTTGCAACATTGGCGACTTATTCGGTGATACAGGAATCTAGGATTACATTAGAACATTTTTATTATTAAAATGGCAGTTTAAAAAAAAAAAAAAATTGTTTTATATTTATTAAACAAAATTTTAGGTTGTTCCATTTCAGCGATTAGTATGTTTTACTTAGTTTTGCATCAGCTTGTCTATGAACAATACAACAGCGTAAATACTAACTTGAACCATTAAAAATTCGCCCATCACGAAAAGTCGCCAAATTTGTGTGAAACCTAATTTGTAGCAGTCCAGCAGATTGGAAGAAGTAAATACGAATTTTCTTCGTTTTACACTCATGTCCATAAATTAAGGATAATGAAGTTCAGGCAAAGAAAGAGACAGAAGCAAATGGAGCAAATTTCAAAAAAGAACCTATTTACAAAAAAACAGTATAATATGGTTAGTATGATGGTTAATATGGAGTATGTCTCCCGGACGATGCAATACAGGCCTTACAACGCCTAGGCATGCTGAGTACCAAATTATCAATCTGATCTTGGGGAATATTACACCACTCATGAAGCAATGCCCTCCGAAGTTCCGGTTGACAGGTGGGAGGGGGTTGACGGGCTGCAATTCGACGGCCAAGCATACCCACACATGCTCTATTGGATTCAAGTCCGGTGAGTATGCTGGCCAATCCATACGGGTGATATCCTCCAATTGAAGGCATTCGCCTACAATGTTTGCACGGTGAGGATGGACGTTGTCATCCATAAACAGAAATTCAGCACCCACGGCGCCCCGAAACAAACGTACATGTTGTTCCAGAATGACATCCCGATAGATGTGGCCTGTCATCGTTACACTCTGAACATGCAGGTCAGTTCTGGAACCAAGAATAATTCCTTCCCAAACGAGCCATCCAGCACCACCATAACAGTGTCGTTCAATGGTGTTCTCTTGGTGGTAACGGGTACCTGGCGCTCTCCATATGAAAGTCCGGCGAGAATCAGACTGCAAACTAAACCTGGACTCGTCGGAAAACATCACACAAGACCACTGTTGCGGTGTCCACAATGCATGCTCTCTACTCCAGGTTAATCGCAGACGACAGTGAGTTGCGGTTAGTGGAACACATCTGACAGGCTTACGAGCATATAGACCAATGTGCCCTAAGCGTCTGTACACGGTCTGCCTTGAAACTGTCGTACCGGTAGCTGAAGAGAGCTGACGAGACAGGTCTGATGCTGTGCTCCGTCTGTGTCTTTTGGCAGTAACTGCTAAATACCGGTCCTCATTCGGAGTTGTAACTCGGGGGCGACCTGTGCTATAACATCTACTCACATTATCATCATCTTGGAATCGTTGCCAAAGCCTGGAGATGACACTCCAGGCGATTCCAAGTTCCGCGGATACTTCCAGTTGGGTGCGTCCACATTGCAGTCGTCCGATAATTCTACCACGTAAAAAATCAGCCAAATGCTTCCTTTGTGCCATAACTATGCGATTATTGCACTGAAAGGCTTTTAAAGCGCTTGTGAACAATTTTACTTCTTTGCTACCATTCCTTATATACCCCTCTCTTACACTCTCGTCATTGTGACGTACTATCCGCGCCCTCTGGTGGTTTCCTGTAATTTGCATATTCTTCTTCAAGATGTGTGTGATAATTCTACAGGTGAAATTTTTATTTTAGAGTTCAATTTCTGTTTGATTCTGAATTATCCTTAATTTATGGACATGAGTGTATTTAAAAGGTGAATTACTTCTAATAAATTCTTCTTCTCTTTCATTGGCGCTAAAGCCCCATGGTGGGCCAAGGCCGTCTGCTTACTAGCAGATTTCGAGACAGGAGATGCTTTCTTTTTAAGGAGTAGCTTGGTCAGCCCTACACTCAACGTTCTACGGTCATTTTTAGACCGGGGTCTACGGATCACTACAAACAACCAGGTCACCGCCGGGACTCGAATCCGAAACTTGTGGCACCGAGTGCCACAAAGCTAATCACTCGGCCGTCAGGCCCTAATAAATAAATTAGTTTCTAAAATTGAGTATTATCTAAATTTTACTAAACTGACATGAAAACAAATTTAGTTGTCGCGGTAAACTAAAATTCTTTGTTTAATTAGATAATTAATCTTTAATAGATATCCAGCTAAGACTGCATAATTTTTAATTTAGTTTCATGTATTGGATTTCAACCCCAGTTGTCTCATATCTTAAACTTAACATCCTTTCTTCCCCGCAACAGAATTCGCTTTAACGATGGAGACAGGCTACTAACTTTTGAAAAGGGATAGCATTTGAGGTTTCCCTTTTAGGGCCTAATGAAAGAACCATTTAGCCTACGAGTTTTTCATTCTTATGCCAGATATAACACAACTTTCGTTTAGGCTGCACTTGGAAACTTTCTATCTAGTTCTCTATCCTCCAAACCCAAGGCGACCTTATGGCTAATTGGCTAGCGCTCTGGCCTTCGACACCACAGGCTTCAGGTTCTAATCCTGGTGGTGGCATGTATGTTTGTTAGTGTTTCGGAATCCACATTAAACTGTAAGTCCAAGTCTAATTAGCCTACAGTGTGCAAAAAATGACCGTACAGCGACAAATCAAATCAATTCTAAAATAATTAGGTATTTTTTGGATTAAGACCTTCCTACCCTTTACTTGAAGGGCAAGCAGAAGAACATTCTGGCTTACAGATATCCGGCTGAGAGTGTATAATTTTCAATTTAGTTTCGTGTATTAGATATCAACTAAATCTCTTTCTCCTCCAAATCCAAGCTGCCGGATGGCCAAGTGGCTAGCGCGCTGACCGTTTTTACACAGGCTTTAGGTTGGAATCTTAGCGGTGGCATAGATTTTAGTTAGTGGTTTGGAATCCACTTTAAACTGTAGTTCCCAGTCTATTTAGCCCAAAGTGTGCACAAAATGAGGGGAGAGCGACGAACCAAATCTCCCTGTACTCAGTGCTTGGAATTTTCACTGTATGCAATTATTGTGTTAATTCGAAGTATAAGCAAGGAAGTACATTGATCAAACATCAAGTTGTTATATTCGTTTCAAAACATAATATTTATATGATAGAATCTGGGGCCTGAAGCTCTGGCCCTCGCTGCCATAGGTTTCGGGTTCGAGTCCCGGCGGTGCCATGGATGTTTGTAGTGCTTCGGAATCCACTTTCAGCCGTAGGTCCCGATCTAATATGCCCGTAGAGCGTCACAGAGCCCAATCAGATTTCTTCTCACCCACATCATTCCCAAACTGTAAAGGGACAACTCAGCTAGACACAGTGGTGTGGTGTAGTAGTAGTAGTGGTGGTGGTGGTTCGGAATCCGCGTTAAACTGTAGGTCCCGGTCTAATTAGCCCAAAATGTGCACAAAATGTCCGTTGAGCGGCAAACCAAACCAAACAAACCCAAATCATCATCCACCAAGCCACTTCGGCTCCTGCATTATTTACCTATTATTTTTCCGAGCACCAAATATTAAGCCTTTCGAAGACAAGACTGTAATCCGTAACATTTTTAAAAACCAGAAATCAACCGTAATCTAAATCTCATTTCAGAAAGAATTGATTTTCGGTGTATGAAGAAATTCAATGAGGGCTCCACATTCTTTTAATTGTAAATGCGATTATTATCGTTCGATCCATGATCTTAGTAATAAGGAAAACTGTAGGTCCCGGTCTAACTAGCCTGAAGTGTGCAAAAAATGACCTTAGAGCCGCAAACCAAACTTCCAAACACAAATCATCATCCACCAAGCCACTTCGGATGCTCTATTATGCATCTATTATTTTTCTCGAGCACCAAATATGAGACCTTTCGAAGACCAGAAATCAACTGTAATCGTAACTTTTCCAAAACCAGAAATCAACTGTAATCGTAGCCTTTTAAAAACCAGAAATCAACCATAATCTAAATCTCATTTCAGAAAGAATTGAGCTTCAGGGTATGGATAGATTCAATGATGGCTCCACTTTCTTTTAATTGTACATGTGATTATTATCGTTGGATCCGTGAACTTCGTAATGATCTCTGCACTGCAAAATTAAAATTTAAACACTTTATCCTCAGGAGTACAAATGTTGAAGAAATATATGATGGCATAGACAAACTTTTCCATGATGAAATGAATTCTGTGTATCCTCTATATGAAAATGTTGCCGAAACTGTTAAACAGGAGTTTTACAATAACTTAAAAACCTTTAAATGCGGAATTGACAAGCATATAAGATCCATGCGAACCGTTATTGCTAGAAGTCGTAGGGAATTTGAAGTTATTCTGGTATTTTTAAATGACGAAGAGCTATCTCTGAAGTATGCCAATATTCTTGGAAACATTGTAAAGAATTTCGATAGATATGTGTGGTTATTTGGTACGTTGTTATCTATTATTCAGGAAAAATTTCATGAATATCTTTCTTTTTATAATGAAACGAGGGAGAAATTTAGAAATTTCAGGGCCAAATCCAATGTGTAATTAATATGAGAAATGGTCTGTATTTTTGTTTAAAATCAATGTACTGTATATTGTTATTGAAATGAAAATCTCGATGACAGGAAATTCTATGTACTCAATTATTCAGTTGATTATATTTAATGTAATTGCAGCTTATTAAATATAGATTTGTTACATTTTAATGTTTATTGATTATTTTTTTGCAGTTACTTATGATCTACATCATCCTTCAACACCACTTTATTATCAATCTACACCATCAACATGAAACCGTTTTGTTGAATATTTCAACCCATGTCTTGTCGCCACACCAGTGAGAATTCAGATTTGTGCGTTGTTTAGGAAATTACAAAAAATAGCAACACATTAATAATGTACTGTGTGTGCTCCTTTTTTCAATTCCTTCTATTAGTTCACACTCTCCCTATATATATCTTGTTCAAATTTTCAATCGTTAATAAAATACTTTTTATTCATCCACTCAAGTTCAAATACATTTTTTTTTTCAACTTGTAGTGGATGACACTTGATGCTGATACAGTTTTTTTTTCAAATATTTATTCATTAATTAAATTTAATTCCTTAATTCAATTTTTTTTTAGATTTAAGTTGCATATATCTACCAATAGATGGCGCCAGATAAACTTAAAAAAAATGAATGAAAATTATTTATAGAGGACTTTCTGTAATATAGTGAAAAAAAAGTAGGAATTGACTTTAAAATTTTTTTTTTTTATATTACTTGTTGCAATTATTATTAAGGGCATTGCGTTCCCCCCCTCATCTTTTGCACTACAGGCTGTAAAAATGGCACAAAAATGGAATTTTTTTTTTTTAATATTTGAAAATAAATTGTTTTAGAATATTAATTTTTTCAGTTGCGTACAGATTTAACGTTATTGAATGCAAATAATTTGTAACTGAATGGTGTATGAATATATTGCAATATAAAAGTTTGAACATTGTTCCAACTGCTTATTAGAGTAATATACTGAACAAGTGTATTTGTAATTTGTGCCTAACTGTAATACTAGAACATCACTTTACGATGACAAAGGTATTTTTTTGTTCTAATGCAGCTGGCAAACACTTAGACAGCTTGGTCTTGGATGCCTTAAGGCAAGCGCTGCACAGACGTTATTCACTTTGCATTACCCAGGGGGCACGTGTAACTTGAAGATAAGCCACAGACGCGGAGTAACAATGACCCCGCAACGCTCTACGATCCTATTAGGCCCGGACCTACGGTTTAAAGTGGATTCCGAACCACTACAAACACCGATGGCACCGCCGGGATTCGAACCAGATATCTGTGGTACCGAGTGCCAGAGCGTTAGCCACTCGGCCGTGAGGCCCACGATGACAAAGTAAATGGCCCAAACAATGAAGGCGTGAAGTCTCTCAAAATAAAATGACACACCAAACCAAACCATACGTTACATGAAATTCAGTTAAAAATCGGGAAACTTTGCTCAATGATTTTCCGCATAGGGCTGCTTGGTGAACGATTCAGTGGATTAATGACAATAGATACCATTTTGTTTAAGAACTTCCACAAATCCTGCCACTGTCCCTGTCATAGCTTCTGCTCCATCATCCACATTGCAGTCATTTTAAAAATCATCCGTAATCCATAACAGTTTTATTGACATCTTCAAAAATATCACTGATTTTAACTGATCCTTGTAAGGGCCCTAAATTTAACGTTTCCTCCATAATTGTAAAATCTTTCTAAGCGCAAAGAATAAAAACTAATAACTGACTGACGTCTATTTGGTCAATATTTCCATGGAAGCATATTGAGGCAGTATTTACATTCTACAAAAGAAATACATAGGTTTTTTGGAAACATATTCATCCATACCATCTATTCGTCACGCCACTATTGAATGAAATGGGGCTATAGATTCAAATATTTCCGCCAGTTTATGCTACATATAGCCATGGTAACTGCACATTTTTAAATTAAAATATCATCATTGAATGGTTTTGGTTTGACACTCCACGATAATTTTTTTAAAACTTTGCACTAATTAGAACCTACAGTTTAAAGTGGATTCCGAACCACTCACAAACATCCATGCCACCTTCAGGATTCCATATAATTTCCTTCCCTTCAGGAAGCCTCTATTACCAAAGGCTAGAGTGCTAGTCAATCGGCCATCTTGCCACTTTGGCTTTTTGGTTTTAGCTAATTGTAGAAAAACTTAATAAACAAGGTTTGTCAGCTTTTTGTGATCTTCATTAACTTAAAAAAAATACTTGTTGGTTGCAACAGTTTTCTTTATGCACGCCAACAACCGTTTCTTTCACTTTCCCAATGTGTTTTTTATACTTTACATAAAGAAAAGTAATGTAATGACGTATAACATTGCATTCTATATTCACAGACAAAACTTGCCTACAAAACATACATTGAATCTTATTAATATTGTTGCAAACAAAAAATTCAAGTTCCCATTTCTCGTTAAAGGACTCAGTTCGTCACTTAATTTTTCTTCTTTGCAGACTAGGGCCTGAATGGCCGAGTGGCTAGCGCTCTGGCGCTCAGTACCCCAGGTTTCGGGTTCGAGTCCCGGAGGTGCTATGGATGTTTGTAGTGGTTCGGAATCCACTTTAAACAGTAGGTCTCGGTCTACTTAGCCTATAGTGTGCACAAGATGACCGTAGAGCGACAAACCAAACCAATCTTTGCAGACTTTAATAAGGTTTGTTACTTCTATTGATTATAGATATTATCGTAAACGAATCGGTATTTAGCCAAAACAGAAGCTAAAATTGTTAATGAGAAACAAAGGTGTACGAATATGACAATTTTCACAAAAAACACGCAACCTGTATTATACAGCCTTTTAAGTGATATAATGCTAACAGTTTAGTATCCTAATAAAAATAGCGTAATAGCACAAATCTAATTATATATTTGCACCGAGTTCCTTATTCTTTGAGATAAATTAATTTTTTTTTTATTTGGCATCTTAAACCTTTGATGTGAAGATGATTGCATTATCTTTCTATCCAATGATAGAAAGATAATCGACATATATAATGAGGGGATAATGGATTACTAATTAAATACCGGTTTGGAAATTAATACAATGATAAAAATTACAGTTTAAAAACACTAAAAAACACGTGTTTAGAGTTAATCAAACTAAAAAGTAAAAAATGATTGTTAACATGAGAATAAAATTACTGACGAGAAAATGAATGTCACTGTTCTAAAAGCGTGGGGTGCTCAATATCAATCGTTATAATTTTTCACTAGTTTCATTCCGAAATGCAGAGTTAGTTTAAAAATGTCATACAAAGCACCCCACGCTTTTAGAACAGTGACATTCAATTTCTCATCAGTAATTTTATTCTTATGTTAACAATCATTTTTTACTTTTTAGTTTGATTAAATCTAAAAGCGTATTTTTTAGTTTTTTTAAACTATAATATTTAAATGAGGTTCCAGTACGAAGGACTGGAACTATAGTTTTTACAATAATTTAATTGTGAGTTAAACAAAGGCTAAATGTGAATATGTCGAGCCAGCCAGGATTCGAACAGGGAATCTGCTGATCCGCAGTCAAGCACGTTATCCGTTGTGCCACTGTCCCACTTAGATTTGAATGTCTTGGGTACTTTCATTCTACATGGGTTACATTGCTCTTCATAAGTTAAAGTAAAATCACTAATCCTGGCGATCCTAATCATGATGAGATAATAAACTTATCAAAATATTTTAGTGTCGTCAGTCCTTGATAAGTCTGCAACGTTTAAATTAAATCTGATCGCTTAAAGTAGGGTAAAATCGAGCCCAAATAGTCAGTTACAAACAAACATACAGGTGAAACTAATAAAAGCGTGTTAAAAAATATGAAACATAGGTAAAATTTATGATCGTCTATCATATTTTTTTAAAGGTGCCGAGGAAAAATATATGGATTAATTAGTTTTACTAGTAAATTGGTGCGATCTTATTGTTAACATAATGAAGTTTTTAATCGAGATAGTTTAGTAGAATAGCTGAGTTCAATCAAATCAAACGAGTCCATATAGACAAGACCATCGATTAAAATCCTTATACTGTCCAAGTTCTTTTATTCATTTATTTCCCTTCCTCTCACTTTGATCATTTACTGTAATTTATTAATACAGTTTGTAATTATTTCAAACTTTACTATAACTTCAGAGCTTTTCAGATTTTTTTTCCACCTTTTTATCCCTCTGAAATGACCGTTCTAACATTCAGTTTGCTGCACAATCTTCTCAACTTTAGAACTATCTAATCTAAGAGAATCGTTCGAATCCTGGCAGGGGCATGCATGTTTGTTAGTGATTCTTAATCCACTTTAATCTGTACCTTTCTGTAGCCCTTCTGCGCACAAGATGACCGTAGAACGACAAACCAAATTTATAAATTCACCAACTCTCAAATCTGCAACTTTCGACAACATCACACAAAGAGGCTAGCAGACGTTGCTTAACCAAATGCTTTGCACTACTAGAGAGTTTTCGCATACCGTACGTTAGTTACCGTAGGACGTCCGTTAACTTTTTCTCCCTAGCGCGCATACTCATAGGAAACTGAGCATGCGCGCTAGGGAGAAAAAGTTAACGGACGTCCTACGGTAACTAACGTACGGTATGCAAAAACTCTCAACTATCTTCTAATTCTTCGACTCTTTTCCTTCATTGGCGCAGCAGTCCCATGGTGGGCCAAGACCGCCTGCCTACTGGCATATTTCGAGACATGAGATGTTTTTCTTTTTATGAGGTAGGTTTGTCAGCCCTATGCCCAACAGTCCTATTAGATCAGAACCTACGGTTTAAGAGGGATTCCGAACTATTACAAACATCTATGGCACCGCAGAGACTCGAATCCGGAACCTGTGGCATCGTCTGCCAAAGCGCTAGTCAGTCTGCCATCAGGCCAATTCGAGAGCTCTTTCAACCCTAATTTTTGCATGAAAATGATTGACGGATTTGACGTTAGGGACGATGCTATCTTTAATCAAAATCAAGAATGAATTCTTTTTGTTTTAACCTGTAGGATGCACATCGAACCCATATACTGTAGATGTAATAGCATGAAGGGAAACAACATAATTGCCCCGTCCTTTTAATTTCTTCAAAAAGCACACGGATAAAAAAAGGACTATACAAAATGTATTCAACAACAATTGCCAAGCTGGGCCTGAATGGCCGAGTGGCCACATGTTTTCGGGTTCGAGTCCTGGCGGTGCCAAGGATGTTTGTAGTCTTTCAGAATCCACTTTAAACCGTAGGTCCCGGTCTAACATCATCGTAGAGAGTTGCGGACGTATTGTTACTCCGCGTCTGTAGCTTATCTTCAAGATACACGCACCTCTTGGATAGTGTTAAGTGAGTAACGTCTGTGCAGGGCTTGGCTTAAGGGATAAAAGGCAACTGTCTAAGTGTTTGCCAGCTGCATTAGAACAAAAACAATTGCCAAACTGAAAATTTAGTGAGTAGCAATCAAAGATATTCACTGAAGCCAAATTTCAATATGAAAGTGTATAGGGGCGAATAGCTTTCGCCAACCTAATAAAAACCGGTTTCTCAGAAAATCACATCTTTCGAGCTCGTTCCAGCAAGAGTCCGCACTTCAAAGGAACCCGATTTATGGCCAGCTATCATTTACTGCCAGGGATAAAATGGCCAATAATTGTCCAATCCTTTTAATTTCTTCGAACTGCATACGGATAAAAATGACTTTGAGCGGTATACAAACATTTGCCAGGCTGCAAAGTTAGTAAGTAATAATCGAAGATATTCACTAAAGCTCCGTCCAAATGAAAGTGTATAGGGGCGAATGGCTTTCGCCAATCTACTAAAAACCAACGGCCAACGGCCGTACCATGCTGAATATACCGGTTCTCGTTAGATCACCGAAGTCAAGCATCATTGGGCGCGGTCAGTACTTGGGTGGGTGACCACCTGGGAACACTGCGTGCCGCTGGCAAATTTGGGACCTGAATGACCGAGTGTCTAGCGCTCTGGCGCTCGGTGCCACAGGTTTCGGGTTCGAATCCCGGTGGTGCCATGGATGTTTGTAGTGGTTCGGAATCCACTTTAAGCTGTAGGTCCCAGTCTCCTATGACTGCAAGAGCGTCACGGAGCAAAAGTCAGGCTTCTACCTACGGGTGCTCCATCACAACAGAAGCTGCTTCCTTCCCCTTCAATCATGAGCACATATGGGCTCGAGGGCTTGGCCAGCCAAGTGGGATAAGAAACAACAACAAACTAAAAACCAGTTTTACAAAAAAATCACACTTTCGAGCATTTCGACCCCATTTATGGCCAGCCATCACTCACTGCCAGAGATAAGGTGGCTTGTTTGCCACAGTCAAACGAAGACGATTGGAACGAGATCGCCTCGGGTGACTCGACTTGAAACATGCTCGAATCATCTAGATGGGCCTTAAGACAAATAAAGCTGAAGCATAAGAACTTAATATTCTTTGGTTTATTTTATTACTGTGGTGTTGTTATTACTATAAAACCTTAAATAAACAATACCCGATCCTATCCTGGAAACCACTAACTACTCCGTTTTACCAAAAACACACACATTAACCATTATGAATTCCGCAATAACCCATACCACAAATTAAACCTACAAGTTCGCATGCCTTCAGAGACTCATATAATTAGAAAAGGAAACACACTCACATGAAATAATCCACAAACAAATTCATAATTTTAAATATAAACAAAAGTGAATTTATTATTATTTACAAATTTGTCTTGGGCTTTGACGCTCGGAGACAGCGTCAGGCTTTCTGTCTTCATCTGGGCCCACAAGCTCTTCATGCGGGGGATGCTCTTGGATGGGGCAGCTCCCTCCCTTCGTCATCCGCTGTCTTCAGTATTTCTACATCTTGCTCTCTTTCTGGGTTGCTCCTTCCATCTCCTCCTTGGCCGTGATCGACTAGTGGTTAAGGCTCCTTCCCACCGAGCGACGACGCGACATGCGCCAGGCGAGAAAAGTTTTTCGACCCCTTCACAGTGAAACGTCAGAAATAGCATTACTCCTAGTGAAGTTCCGCTTTGACTTGAAAGTTGGTCAACTCAAAGCGGTGCATTTCAAACTGGTTTCAGGCGAACGTGGTGAGGCTAGTGATTGGTCAAATCTTGTCACTTAAATCTTCTCGCCTCAGTGGGCATGAGCCTTTAGTACATTGCGTTGTGGCCGCCCGCAACAACCCAGGTTCGATTCCTGGTCACGTCACCAATATTTTTATGTGGTGTTCTCATACCTTAAAACCTTAAATTAAACAACTAGCTACACCGTTTACTTAACACACACGATAACCATTATGAAATTCAAATTTTAATCGCTGAAGGAAGAATTTTTTGAAAAACAATTATAATCGAAAATTTTATAATTTTTATATAAGAATTCCATAATTCATGAAAATATTCGTGTTTGAGTGATATTCACGATTTTCCGCTATATTTTAGATACATTATGTATCCTTAAATTACGCAGCCTGATGGCCAATTGGCTAGCGCTCTGGCCTTTGGTACCACAGACTTCAGATTCGAATCCTGGCTGTGGCATGGATGTTTGTGAGTGCTTCAGAATCCATTTTAACTGGAAGTCCCCGTCCAATTAGCCTAATGAGTGCAAAAACTGATCAACTAACCAAACCTTAAATTGTACCGAACAACTGCAGGAGGTATCCGACTGAATTCGGCCTGATGGTCAATTGACTAGCGCTCTGGCTATTGGTGCCACAGGCTTCAAATCCCAACCTTGGCAGTGGGATGTTTGCTAGTGGTTCGGAATTCATGTTAAATTGTATGTCCCTGTCTAATTAGCCTAATGTGAGCAAAGAATTAACGCAGAGCCCCAAATCAAACCAAACCAATACCTTGTTCTTTCTGGTACATAACGAAAAAACATTCGGTTTGGTATATTTTTTCCCTAGCTTCGAACGAGGTTCTTCCTGTTTGGTATCCCTACGTATTCTCACCCTGATATCCTGGTTGTAGCATGAATGTTTTGAAATTCACTTTAAACCGTATATCACTGTCTATTTGGCCCTCGTGTACATAAAAAGACACTAGAGCTACAAAGCAAACCAAATTCACCCTGATTGTTCCAGCTTGTTCTAGAGTGACATCAATCAAGCAGTTATATTTTTGTTATACAACTAAACTTTTAAAACCACGATGGTTTAAGCTTAGTATTTTTGAAGAAACGTTAATTATTATTATTATTTTTGAGCTCAGATAACCTTTAGAGAAGTAAATTTTTCAATTTTTCTTTAAATAACAAAAACTTTAAATGCTTTAAATTTCGAGTGATAAGTACTTCAAAGTGTCAAAGAATTTCAATACCTTTTGTATAAAATTTCAGATTTTGAAAAGATGTCGCAAGTAGAAGCTGACATTACAGGAATTACAAATGACGACGAATTCTTGTTTGAGATACCAGAAGACGAAGTCTGTGATGACTGGATGCTTATCGACAGAGTTCAACTAATATGGAGATTCAATATCTACGATGAATTATTGCTGGAGGCTAAGACCCTGAAAGATATACTTAAATCTACTGAGAATCTCCCCATTATTAGAACCGAAAGCTGTTCCGAGTTCTACGAAAAAGTGAATAAAAAGAAATCAATAAAAGTTGATATGCAATTCATTCAGAAATGTGAAGAAATAAAAGATTTAGAAAAGAAATTCAGTGAATTATGGCGTGAGATTAGATTGAAAATGGCTTTACTTGGATTTAAATTGAACAGAATTGGGAAGTTATTTACGAAATTTAGTGAAGACGATACCAAGAAATGGTGGGATGACGCCAAAGATGCTATGAAATTGAAGAATAATTTCATAAAAACTTTGCCTATCTATGAAATAGCACATGGACAATTTTTAAATGATATTCAAATATTGATAGAGAACTACAATCTTTGACAGGCTTACATATGTAAAATAAGAATGTTGAAGTAATCTAAATTCTTTTTTGACTTTGACAATAATATTGTAACTTTTTACTTTTATACCTTCTTCCCCCATTAATAAGAGGAAAATGATTGCAGTATCTTTTGGGCACTATTTCATTTAATGCTATTGTAAAATTTGTTTTGTTAGTAATTTTGATTTGTACATTTAATGGATAACACGACATATAGAAAAATTTGTCTCCATAAATGTTAATCTGTTTTTAAGTTGTTTAGTTACATCTGATTAATTGAAGTATATTTAATTATTAATACTTTTTAACTTTATTAATAGTTTTATACTTTTTAACTTTATTAATACTTTTATACTTTTTAATTATTAATACTTTTAATTATTATAACTTTTTACAGTGATCAAAGCATAAAAAACCCGAATAGAATAAAATTGCTTTGTTGTGAAAGAAAATCGGAATTTATTAACCATTGGGTAAAAAGTTATTGTTGTTAAGTCTGAAATTCAAGAGAATTAAAACCTATAAATGTTTGTCCATACTGTTTTAACTAATTTCTTTTTGATAAATTTGAAGCATCTTGATTCTTTAAATTTGTTTTGTTAGTTATTTTGATTTGTAAATTTAATGAATAACACGACTTTTAGAAAAAGATTATTCCATAAATGTTAAGTTGTCTTTAAGTTTAGTAATATTTGATCTTTAATTTTAACTTTCCAAAGTAATCAAAGCATTAAAAAAATATTCATAGAATAAAATTACAGTGTTGTTAAATAAAATTAGAATTTCTTGTCCATTGGGTAAAAATTAATTATCGATAAGTCTGGAACAATAATCCTGAAATTGTTTTACTTTTATACCTCCTTCCCACCATTAATAAGAGAAAAAAAGATTTCGTGGCCTCTTAGCACATTTTCGTTAATGCTATTGTGAAATTTGTTTTGTTAGTTATTTTGATTTGTAAATTTAATGAATAACACGACTTGAAGAAAAATTTGTCCCCATAAATATTAATCTGTCTTTTAGTAGTTTAGAAATATTTTATCTTTAACTATTACTTTCTACAGCAATCAAAGCATAAAAAACTATTCACAGAAAAAAAATTACATTGTTGCGAAAGAAAATCGAAATTTCCTAACCATCAGGTAAAAATTTGTTATTGGCAAGTCTGAAATTTAAGGCAGTTAAAACCTATAAATGTTTGCCTATATTATTCCATACTAATTTTTTGATAAATTTAAAGTATCTTGATTCAGTAAATTTGTTTTGTTAGTTACTTTGATTTGTAAATTTAATGTATAACCCAACTTTTAGAAAAATTGGTCTCCATAAATGTTAATATGTCTTTAAGTTATTTAGTAATACATAAACTTCAATTTTAACTTTATGCAATGATCAAAACATAAAGAAAAATATTAATAATAATAATATGAAATTACATTGTCATGAAAGAAAATCAGAATTTCTTATCCATTCGGTAAAAATTAATTTTTTGTAAGTCTGGAACAATAATCCTGATTTTTTTTAAACTTTTATACATCCTTCGCACTTTTAATAAGAGAAAAAAGATTGCAGTGCCTCTTGGCACTTATTTGTTAACTTCTTGGCACTTGTTTGTTTTGTTAATTATTTTGACTTGTAAATTTAAGGAATCACGTAAATAAAACGAAAATTTGTCTCCAAAAATAATAATCTGTCTTTAAGTTGTTTAGTATTATTTGATAATTAACTTTAACTTTCTACATTGATCAAAGCATAAAATTTAAGCATTTTTTTAAGAAAACCAGAATTTGTTAACCACTGGGTAAAAAGTTTTTGGCAAGTCTGCAATTCAAGATAGTTAAAACCTATAAATGTTTATCAAAAAATTAGTACGAAATAATATGGAAAAATTTAAAATATCTTGATTCTGTAAATTAGTTTTGTTAGTTATTTTGATTTGTAAATTTAATGAATGCCACGACTTTAAGGAAAATTTGTCTCCATAATTATTAATCTGTCTTTAAGTTTCTTATAACATTTGATCCTTAATTTTCTACAATCATCAAAGCATAAAAAAATATTCATAGAATAAAATTACATTGTTAGAAAAGAAAAATAGAATACTAACCATCGGGTAAAAATGTATTGATAAGTCTGAAATTCAAGTTAATTAAAGCCTATAAACATTTGGCCTAATCGTACTAATTTTGTGTAATATTTAAAGTACCTTGATTCTGTAAACTTGTTTTATTAGTTATTTTGATTTGTAAATTTAATGAATAATTCGAACTTCAAGGAAAATTTGTCTCCATAAATATTAATCTGTCTTTAAGTTGTTTAGTAATATTTAATCTTTAATTTTAACTTTCTACAGTGATCATAGCATAAAAAATATTCCTAGAATAAAATTATATTATTTTGAAAGAAAATCAAAATTTCTTAACTTTCTTTATTGGTTAGTCTGAAATTCAAGATAGTTGAAATCTATAAATGTATATCCATATTATTTCGAGTATCTTGAATTTAAATTTAAAGTATCTTGATTCTGTCTGGTGCATCGTGCCTCACAGTTTGAGAACCACTGGTTCCGAATAAATATATTTTAAGAATTACGTGCTTGAGATTTCTCATAACTAGAAACATTTGTACATGAATTGATTTCTTTTTATTCCTTCATTTGTTCAAAGCGTTCACTAAATATTTCCCTGCTACAAATTAAAGAAAATTGGAATTAAAATCTTTGCTGTTTTATATTATTACTTTAGTTGATGTCTTGTATAATAGTTAACCTTGATTCATTATTATGTTTCCAATAACTTCAAACTTTGATTTCTGATAATTCAATCATTTTATATTGAATTTGGTTATAAATCTGAAATTTTAACAAATTAGATTGTAAATCAGATTTTAAATGTGATTTGTTAGCATTATGACAAAGCTGCAATTTCAACACATGTTTGGTTTTTATTTGAATCTGTAATTTTTATGTCATGCATTTTAACAGGAAATTGCTTATATCAATAAATATTTGATCATATGCTTCCATGGACTCAGCTTATTCCTTAAAATTGCTTATTACTCTGTAATTACAGAGTAATAAGCAATATATATATATATATATATATTGTAGTGTTGTCATTGTTTGTGCAGCTGGATTATAACTTGGTGAGGTTGGGTTGGGACTTGAGACAGGTTTATGAACTCATAGCTTTTTTACACGCTCACAAACACCACATACACACAATTAAGACGTACAACATATAATACATTTAAAGACATCTAATTAAAGATTCGTGGAAGGACTTCACTTCTAATCCAAAAACAAAGATATTTCCTCTCGGGATGAGAGATTGCAAATTAAACGTCTCTGAGGCAGTATCTGTTGCGTTGTACTCCCTCTCGGGTAGGGATTGCAATATCGGACCAAAAGTTCAATACCGGTATTCGGTATTTTTGAGATCTAGATACCGGTTTTAATGCCGGTAGTAGAAATTTTAGAAAAAGAAAGAAAACACGGCTGTTTTTTTGTTTTATTTGCCAGTTTTATTAGAGAATGTAAATATCACACAAAAAAAAATGTGTAACTTATAAATTATAACAGTATATAAAGAATTAAAAAAATTAAGGAACATCCTATTTATTTAAATCACAAAAGTGTAAATAATATCACTATACAGTCTGTGGTATTATTACAAATTTTTGAAATGTGACCTTAAAAAAAGATAATGCATCAATTGTACTATCATTAAGCCTGAAACGTCAACCGTAATCACCTGATTTTTTAAGTTCTTTATTCTTATGCATTATTATGGAGTATTATTTATGAGTATATATATATATATATATATATAACAAATCTGAAAAATATTTTGAACTCTAAAGTATGATATGCAAATACAATGTGAATAGCAAACTCACCAATTTAAAAAATATCGAAATATTACGGACTTTCTCCACAACTACAACCTTGTTTTCACAGATAAGAATTTCTAGTTTTCGGATAAGAATTCATAGATAAGAATAAGAATTTCACAGATAAAAATTCATTCACCGATAAGAATTCTAAATTTCTAGTAAATACCGAAGAAACGGTATTTAAATTTGTGAATACCGGTATTACAAAATTGTACAAATGGCTCAAAATACCGGCATTCGGTATCCCGGTATATCGGAATTGCAGTCCTTACTCTCAGGTGACAGTCTCAAGACCTATGACCATTTCTCCTGAACACCACAGGGATCGCTCTTGCAGTGCGTGGGAGGAAGCCCGATTACTGTATTTCTTTTAAGTAATTACACAGGAAGCAATTTAATTAGATCTCATTTTAGTGGAATAAAAAAATTCTTCAAATATCATTAAGTGGTATATATAATATTTTTATATTATATGTTAATATCTAAACGCTTAAGATATTAAACTTGATGTAGAGACATTTATATATATATATATATATATATATATATAAATGTCTCTACATCAAGTTTAATATCTTAAGAGTTTAGATATTAACATATAATATAAAAATATTATATATACCACTTAATGATATTTGAAGAATTTTTTTATTCCACTAAAATGAGATCTAATTAAATTGCTTCCTGTGTAATTACTTAAAAGAAATACAGTAATCGGGCTTCCTCCCACGCACTGCAAGATAGGTCGCCAATACTAGGGCGGTGCTAGCCTAAGTGATAATTTAAATAAAAAATTGCAGCTTACCCAAAATTTCTACACATATAATTTCGTAACCCATCCGAGAACCAATTACAAACCGGTTTGCTTTCAAAGTCGACTCAGATTTGGTTTTCTTCACATCAAAGGGATGTTCACAGGCAGAAATAACGTGGGTTATTTCAATTCCTTCCATTAGCTCACACTCTCCCTATATATATCTTGTTCAAATTTTCAATCGTTCATAAAATACTTTTTATTCATCCACTCAAGTTCAAATACATTTTTTTTTTGAACTTGTAGTGGATGACACCTGATGCTAATACAGTTTTTTCAAATATTAATTCATTAATTAAATTTAATTAATTAATTTTAGTTCTTTTACATTTAAATTGCATATATCTAATAATAGATGGCGCTAGATGTAAAAGCAAAATTTCAACTTTATTTATAAAGGACTTTCTGCTATATAGTGAAAAAAAGTAGGAATTGACATTAATTTTTTTTATATTACTTGTTTTTCAATCAGGTGGAGACGCTCGTCCCTTGTACGCTCCTATCTGAACGGTAGCGGCCTGGTGGCCAAGTGGATAGCGCTCTGGTCTTTGGCGTCGCAGGCTTCAGGTTCGAATCCTGACGGTGGCATGGATGTTTGTGGGTGGTTCGGAATCCACGTTAAACTGTAGGTCCCCGTCTGTTTAGCCCAAAGTGTGCACAAGAGGACCGTAGAGCGACCAACCAAATCAAATCAACCTATCAGAACGGGGCTTAAGAGCGAAGTAACCAAGAGATTTAATTTTTTAAAACATAATTAACAGTAAATTAAATAAGTTTTCTTTAATAAAATGTTTTTAAAAATAGCTACATATAAAGAATTCTTTAAATATTTTCATCTAAATCCGGCCCTGCTTATGCCATTTCATCTAGGTTGACTATCAGCCTTCTTAACTGCTTATGCCATTTCATCTAGGTTGACTATCAGCCTTCTTAAGTTATGTAAAAGCTTGTATTAACTTAAGTTTTTTTTTTCTTTCTAATGCAGCTGGCAAACATTTAGACAGCTTGGTCTTGGATGCCTTAAAGCAAGCGCTACACAGACGTTACTCACTTTGCATTACCCAGGGGGCGCGTGTAACTTGATGGTAAGCCACGGACGCGGTGTAACAATGTCCACGCAACGTTCTACGATCCTATGAGACCGGGACCTACGGCATAAAGTGGATTCCGAATCACTACAAACATCCATGGCACCGCCGGGACTCGAACCCGAAAGCTGTGGTACCGAGCGCCAGAGTGCTAGCCACTCGGCCATTCAGGCCCTGTTTTAATCATTCAAATTAAATCCATTGCCGAATTTATCATAAGTTTATCCAAAACATTTTTTCAAAATCGTTTTAATCGCTCTAAATTATTGTACACAAACCAAATGAAATTTAATAATAAACATTCATTCTCATATGAAATCTACAATTACTTAATTCATATTCTAGGCCCTATTTAACATTTAATCTTTATTTTATTTGTTTGTTTGTATTGCCGAATCTTTGATAAATTAATGCTCGTAGGTGACCTAATGACCAATGGGCTACCTCTCTGGCTTTTGGTACCAAAGGCTTCAGGTTCGAATCCTGGAGATGGCCTGAAAGTTTTTTAGTAATTCGGAATCCACGTTAAGCTGTAGGTCCCAGTTTAATTAGCCTAAAGTGTGCAAAAAATTACCATAGTGCGGAAAACTAAACCAAATTCACCAAAATACTCATATTTGTTTTAGTTTTTCATGGTACTATTCAATGTCAAGTTTTGTTCAATTTTTTAATTTCATACAAACAATCTTCAATTATTTTCTACCTTTTTTTTTTGTACTTGTGAATGAAAAGCTTGCATATCTTTCCCTTTAAATCTACATTGATGATGTTTTTTGAGTATCAGTTTGCTTTAAAAATTGTAGCTATTGCAAAAAATTATATGGAATTTAGAGTTTATTAGTATTATATCATATATCTGCTTTTATTTTAATCTTACGTTTTTAGCGTAATTAAAGATACTTCATGTTATTAAGTTCGGATAAGTAAAAAAAAAAAAAAAAAAAAAGTCATGATTGCTTAGCATCTTAATACCTGCAGACTTGAAATGAATATTATATATATTTTTTTTATTGAAGTAAGCATTAAAAAACCCAAGAAGGATCTTCAAGCAGAGATTCTTGAAATATTCCGGATTTGAATTGTTTTCAAAAGGGGAAACTTTTCTTTTTAACTGAAAGTGATCTCTCAGTAAAATAATTTTGATTAGATAAGGAAGGTTATTATTCATCCATTTAAAACCAGGACTTCAATCGCCAAATAATTTGCCAACAACATGAAATAATGATAATATTTTTTTATTCATGTATTAACTCTTGTTTAATAATCTCTGTCATCCTGACAAATCGACGAGCAGTTGATGGTCTTCTAAAATCCTAACTGGTTTGCTATAATAATTTTTTTTTCTAATGCAGCAGGCAATACAGAAACAGGAATTTGAATGGCCGAGTGTCTGGCTCTCTGGCGCTCGGTGCCACATGTTTCTGGTTCGAGTCCCGCTGTTGCCATGGTTGTTTGTAGTGATTCGGAATCCACTTTAAGCCGTAGGCCCCTGTCTCCTTTGATTGTAAAGAGCGTCACGGATTTCTACCTACGGGTGCTCCATCAGAACCCCTCTTCCCTCCTTCCATGAGGGATACGACAACAACAACAACAATACAGATACAGTTATCTTTATCCATAAGCAAGGGCTGCACCGTTGTTACTCATTTAGCACTACCCAGTTACTCATTTAGCGCGTGCTATTTATTCTTATTAAAATATCCTACAAAAATTTTTATGTCTATACAACAATTTTCATTTAGTGGATGGATACTGAAACACTAGGGACCATTATAACAAATTCTAATTTAAATCTTTCTCGAATATAAAAATAATAATTATATAATCAAAACAATTCAGTTATTTTCAAAATTTCCATAATAAACCTTTTTTCGCTAGGTCAATTTTTTTTAAATCTTTTGTGCTTCTGTAGTAGCAGGCGGCCGATGGCCTTGGCTAGCGCTTTGGCCTTTGATACCACAGGCTTCAGGTTCGAATAATGGAGGTGGCCTGGATGTTTGTTAGTGGTCCGGAATTAACGTTAAACTGTAGGTCCAGGTCCAATTAGGCTAAAGTATGTAAAAAATGACAGTAGAGCGGCAAACCAAACCAAACCTCTCTTATTGTAGATTAATGTGGAGATCCTTTGCGGCGTAGTGGCCACTAGCTCCATCATTGTAAAATGTTGAAACACAGCAGTAGTCTCATGCCATTTGAGTTAATAAGAAAAATAGATAATTAAATGCCCTTTTTTATTAAAAAAAATAATTATTTATTTAATAAAATTATAAAATGAAAAAAGAAAAAAAATTCAAATGTGTAGAACCAAACCAAACCTTTAGTAGCAATAATGAATGCTATTAGAGTTCAACTCAACTCTTCAAATTAATTCATTAATTATTCTCTGTTGCATGCACCTATATATTTCAAAAAAATTGGCAGTATTGTAATTCGTTTGATGTTTACAAATCCATAGTGCTTTGTGTCCGAAAGAGCGATTTGTATCGAACTTGAATTTCAAATTCAAAGCTCAACGAGTTTCTCGGATCATGGATGCTTCAATTTCTAAAGTTCAAGCAACATTTAAAATTCTGGACAATTTGGCCAATTTGAAGGAGGCGCATTTGCAGTTGAAAACAGATTCTCAAGCAATAGACAAGGAATATCTTGAATCAATGAACTCTTACCTTGATGCACTGGATAATATACACACTGTCTGTAGAAATAAGTCCGAGCGAGATCTAGAAAGTTATTTATTAAATATACGACATTTAAAAGGTATCATCGATAAATTAATCGAGTTCATGCATTCTTCTTTGAGGGAAAACGCCCTGCAATTGGAAAACCTCGAAGCAGGTATAAGTGATGACTATTTGCCTAAAATCAAATTTGAACCAGACTTTATAAGCGCACTCCAAGTCTTTGATGAAAGGTCTGTTTTTCTGGCTGATGTCTTGATGCCTCAGATTGTAAAGAAAATCTCTCATCTTCGTTCGCTGTGCACCACTAAACGTAATTAAGTTCTACAGCAGAAATCTTCTAGTTTTTCTGTTTTTGTATGGGTCTGTCATTCTTATTTGCAAGTTTGTTATTTATGAATCTTTTTAACAACTAGATTTTTTTGTGATTGGTACGTGTGGATTTAAAAGTTTTTGTTAAACTAAATATATGTGATAAGAGTTTTTTTCAAATGTAGTTGTTTGAAATGCTTTAATAAAATTTTTTTTTATCTTCAACGTTTATTGACATTTAAACACTTTGTTAACGCATGCAGAGTAAATTTAATAATATGATTTAATATTCAATATTCAGTTAATTTGTTTTTTAACTATCGAAAATTTGCTGATTTCGAGTCTTTTTAAGAATCTAAATTTCTTGTTATGAAATCTTTTGAGTTTTTAAATGCCGAATGCTGCATCCATATGTATCGGATCGATTATTAAGAAAAAAATTTGCATGCTAATTAGAAATTAAAAAATACTTAATTATATTTAGTTTAGGAAAAGATTTAATATTTATAATAAAAAATACCAGATATTTAATTATCTTAAAATGCTAACTGGTTAAAACTTTACAGCTGTTAAATTATCAGGTTTTGAAAATTTATAATCGAGAATTGAGTTATTAATTTGGGAATTAAAATTATTTTATCCAATTTAATAAAATTATTTTAAACTGAATTTATGTAATTGAAAATATTGTTACAGTATTCAAACTTATTTACATTCATAGAATGACTTAAGTTACAATGGATAGAGGAAATATATTTTCTTTCATTGCTTTTAACTATTCTTTTTAGAGTAGTAAATTAATGATTGAGCAGTTTTGTGTTCAAATACTATATCAATACATTAACTACAATACTGTTACTCAAATAAGGTTGTGCTCATTAACTTTAATTAGTCTATAAAGGACAATATTAAAACAGTATTAATTATAATTAAAACATTAGCATAATTTGATAACTGAAAGAAGAGTACTTTGAACTACATTAACAGGTATGCTTTTTGTACAACCCTTAATGCTTTGTTAACGCAGGAAAAATTCCGTATGTAATCTTCAGGCTAACGTAAAGATTGCATCGGTCATGATTAAATGATTTAACCAATATTATTTCTTAGTATAAAACTGAATCTTGTAATTAAATTATTTGGTGATCATGAAAGATAGAACTAACTTAACCCCACAAGTCAAACACAAATTTTGAGGGAAATCTGTAAATGTTCCAAGAAATGTTAAATTATTTCAGTTGCAGACAGTTTTAATAAAAAAAAATACATCTAATTCTTTGTCTTACTATTTAAAATGTCAAAAGTAGCTCAGAAATTTTAAAGCCTTTAAATCTTCTAGCATTAAATTTTTTTAAATTCTAATTAGTTTTTTTTTTTTTTTTTCAAAAAGTTTAAGTATAAAATTAAGCTATCTGACACACACTCGCACTATCTCTATATTGAAAAATTCAATCGCGACTTCTGTTCACAAATCTAAAATTAAAATCATTAAAAATACTCGTACAACTTATAAAATATGTCCCTGTCTCTTAGTAATTTTTGGTTTAATTCTATAAAATTTTTCATCATTGTTGAATAAAGATGTCGAGTGCCTGAACGCGAAGCGTTCATCTACTCAATGGTATGTGAAGGCAGTAGGAAAGAAAAGTCATAGATAGATAGATAGATAGATAGATAGATAATAGTAATCGTATGATTTGAGAGAAAAAAGAAGAAAGCAAGAAAAATGTAAATCATCGGTGATGGAAACGTAACAAGAAATGTATGATCAGTAAATATGCGGTGAAGTAACATATCTAAAAAGCGATAAGTGGGCAGGAAATAATGGTGGTTTGAGGCTTCGATTCCATTTAGAAGTAGAGAAAGGATACTTGTATTTTCCATTCAATTGTAAAATGAATTTGATGATGATTAATATTTTTATGAATGCAGATAGCTATGCCTCCTCCTCTGTGGGTAAGACGATCGGAGCGATATATGATATAATTTGAAATTTTGAAGGAATCGCCAGGTCGAAGATGTGTTTCTTGGAGAGCAATTACATGAGGTTTATTTTCAGATATAAAATTTTGTAGTTCATTAATTTTTCCTTTAAGACTATTGGAGTTCCAAGTCACGCATAAGATTGGTCGGTCCATTGAATGTTATTGACTGGTTGATTTTGAAGAGCAGACAATTAAAACAGAAAGATTTGAAAGTACCCCAATTAATTGCTGCAGAATGAGCGGAATTAGAGGCGTTTCCGTGGAAGAGTGCAGAGTATTGGAAGTAGTATGGTGAGAGGTCTGGGTAGCAAGAGTTGGAAAGTCATCTGAAGAAGGAGGAAGAGTTGGAGAAGCCTTCTGTTGAGCTGGAAGAGACAATTGGTTGGAGTTCTCAGGCTTCATTTGTTGTGCTTGTTTTTTAAGTCTCTCCGTCCAAGCGTTGACCTTCGGAGGAGGAGCAGGAGTGAAATTAGCAGTATGCTCTCCAGAGCAAAGGGCGCATTTCGGAGCTTCATCTGGCCTTTTGGTGCATTCTTTGGTGGCATGAGGTCCAGCGCATTTGAGGCATTAAGGGTCTCTTGTGCAGAATTTGCTATGATGATAGAATTCTTGACATTTATAGCATTGGCTGGGTCCTGATTTTCTTCTGAGTGGTTCAACTTTGACCCTAAAGTAATATAAGGTGGATAGGTCGAAAATTCTTTTGTTTTGTTAATTTTTTGGTACAACTATTAGGTACAGAGGTAGATTGCCGGTACCAGCACGATTACGAAGTGGAGTGATGAATTCAGGATGAAAGTTGAGAATTTGGAGTTCCTGCATGATGACATCAATTGGGAGATCTGAAGGCAGTCCGCGAATTAGAAACTTTAAGTTGCTTTTCTTGGGGCAGTTCAAATGTATGACTTTTAAGTTTCAGGTGATCAATTTGCTTCCGTATGGATCTGTAGTCATCAGGTGTGGTTGGAAAAACTTTTAATTTGCCTCCAGAAAGGCGCCCTTCAATCTTTGAATTTGTAATCTGGTTGAAATTCTTAAGAATTTCAGTAGAATTTTGTATGTTGTCAATTATAATTGGAGGAACATATTTAGTAGTATGAGGTGCAGGACAAGAAGAAGCACTATTGGGGGTCATTAGTGAGATCAGTTTCCATACTGTTTTCGTCCAGATGTGATTTATCAACATTTTTTGTAATTTCTTCAATTTTAGCAGGAGGTATGTTGTCTGCATCACTAGGACCAAGATTTTCATTGGGGTTAAGGCAAGCAAATTTGGAAGATAACTTGATAACAGTGGGATCACTGGTATTAGGCCGTTTAGCTAAATTTTTTCTTTGCTTTTATGTGATCGTATTTTTTTTCTTTTTAGTAGGAGTAGTTACCGAGTTGTTTGAATCATTGAGTTTCACCAAGATGAGACTCAATTGTTTCCTTAAGTTTTCATTGGTTATATTAGAAAACGTAAGTTGTATAAAAAGATCTAAATTAGGTATTTGAGGTTCAATTTTTAAGCAATTTTCAATATTGTTCAGATGATAATTGAGGTTTTCGCACTCAATGAATGATGAAAAATTGTTGATGCTAATATTAAGTTGATCAATTTCTTGAATAAAGTTAAGCGCTGTCGGGTTAGTATTAACGTCAATCAAATGAAGCATACTAGTTGATTGGTCAGCAGGGGAGAGAGACATGGTTGTATTGTTTGAGGAGAGAGAAACTCCTTCGACAACAGCCATAGTAGAATAAAATAAACAAAACGAAATATTTAAAAAAACTACTGACTAAAACAGAAAATAAATATGCACTTTACTGAGTAAAGGCAGTGAGAAACGCTCGTAGCTAAAAAAGCCCGAACAATTTTGCGTCTACACAGTAAAATACAGAAGAAAAAAAAAAGAATTCTAGAATTTAGCTAAAAGTTCTAAAAAAGAATTCTAGAATTTAGCTACTCATTTTATACAAAATAATAACATAGAACCAAAGAAATCAAATAGAGAAAGGTAATAAAGAGATTAAGACAGAATAAGAGGGGAAAAAATCACATACCAATGAGGAGAAACGTTAGAAAACAAAACCCCTATAAAATTTTTAAATCCATTAGCACGGATCGTGGTTTGTAAAATCATGGTAACAAATCCGAAAATGAGAATTGGTTTAAAAAGTTTCACTTAGACGTTGGATATTTTTTGAGCAATTATCTGCTGGTAAGCATCAAATGAATTTCTTTTAAGTTTTTTTTTTCTATTACAACCCTTAATCGAATTATTTGCAAATTTACAGAAAATTCTGTTTGAACAGATTTAATTTTATTTTTCCAAAAATTTTTTTTTTTAATAATTTCGAATGGGGAGCAGCTAGTCTGTAACTCAACTCTTGAAACAATTGTTGCTCTTTGGCGATCGCCAATTTAGCGCATAATACTGATGTGACATTGGAAAATAATAAGTTATGTAGAATTCCCAATGTTTTTATTTATTTTTTCTAATTTATTTTAATACTTTAGCGTCCATATAATACGAAATTGTGACGTAATGGAAGGCATGGATGTATCCGAAACGAAATCTAAAATTCTGAATTTTGTGTCAACGGCTGAAAGTGTGCATAGCTCTCTTTCACTTTATATGGTAGAAATTGAAGCAAAATATGAAAGATTATTGTTATCCTTCTACCCACTAAAACCTACAGACCCTATTTATCTGGATAACTCTGAGAAAAATAAAAACGTTTGCTTCAATAAATTTTACTTGAAAAATTTGAAAGGCATGATTGATGAATTAATTGACTTTATGTACTATTTCTTAGAGATAAATTTAGAAGAACTAAAGAATCTCAAAGAAGGTTTAAATGATGATTGTTGGCCAGAAGTCAAAACAGTTACTGATGTTCAAGTTTTATTTGGCAGCTTATATCAAAGATTTCGCTTTTTACATAAAGTAATAATGCCTTATATTGAAAAAAAAATCACCAGTCTTGTAATTTTTTATAATAAGCAACATCTTTAAGCTTTACAAAACCACCTTTCTTTTTTCTGCTGTAATATGATTTATTGATATTTGAAAATTAATTTGCAATGGTGAACAGTTTTTTTAATTCATATCTTCATGATAACTAGAAATGCTTATGGAATTATTATTTTAAATATTTGTAAAATATTTTATCTGTATGATTAATTCATCTTACATATGTTTTGTGAAATATTTACATAAACATTTTTCGTCTTTAAAGTTAAGTGATAGATTAAAATTTCATAATGATGTGTAATAACAATGAAAAGAAAGTTTAACTATGTTAAATATTCATGTTTTATAGAATATTGAAAGTTTGAAGGATCAATGTACAAATTAAATCGTTTGTTGAAATTTTGTATATGGTTGCATTTAACATTTAAATATCATATTTTATATATTTTTTGTTTTGAAAACTATATGCATAAGAAATGTTAGAAAATTAATAGCCCAAATTTAAAATCTGATATTATATTTTAAAAAGTATATTTAGTTTATATTGTTGATGTACAAGGTGATTTTTCTAGTTTATTAAAGCACCTTAAAATGAAATAATTGAGAATTTAAGGCTTTTCTTTCTTTAAAATTGAAAAATAAACATTAAAATAGAGAATGTTAATTCTTTATAGATGCTAAGTACTTAATGTAACATAATTTAAAAGAGCAATACATGAATTGATTTGAGTAGTAAATATGAATAATATCTCTAAAAACAAATCATTTGGATTTTTTTCTCAATGATGCAGTAACTTTTATGATAAATGTAGCAAAATTATTCATTAAATAAGTGATTAAGTTATTTTATTCATCTAATTTATTTTAAAAAAAATCCAGGAATGCTATTTTTAATCTTATTAAATGAGTGCGGGTGCATTTTTTAATAAATGTCTTAAATATTGAGCTATCACTCGAATACTTAGTAATTTGGAATTATTGTTTTATCATTAAATAATATTTGGTGATCAGTAATAATTTATTGATTGTATAAAATTAAATTTTGATTTTTTTTTTTAATTTATCATAAATCATTTAAGTGAACAAACGAGTCGAAATTTAACACTTTCTTCGACTTTCCTTAACTAAGCATAATATTTTTATTAAAAAAGATCAATTAAGATTTTGCATTGAAAATAATGGAAACAATAAAAGTAGGGAAAATGCCTATTCAAATGGTATATAACCCTGTTGCTTTTTCACGAAATTATTATCAAAGAAAACCAATATTTCAGAATGAACAGAGAAGGCTTTTATTATCAGGTATGGTTTTTTTAAGTCAATTTAATCTTAAATTTGTGAAAAGCACCTTTACACTGTTTACCTTATTTTTTTTAATTAGACTATTTACTTTCAAAAGATTTATTTTGGTCTTGGGAAGAATTTAATAATATCTGTAAACTATCTATTTTATTTCTTGTTAGTAGACATATTTTTATTATTTTTTTTTATACAGAATTATGCAATTTTCATAGTATATTGTTTTCAAACTATGATAAAAGTTTTGATATATATTACATTACATAATGCAAAAAATTACACTGAAAACTTTATATGTTATTAAACATGTCAGTTGCATCTCTTGGTCAAATTGTTTCCTTGCATTATCCCGCAGTAAAGTTCTAATAAACATTCAATTGAATTGTTCTAAAATTTAAAATAGTTCCTTGATAATAGTTTCCACAAAAATAGCATTCCTTATGCTGGTACTCAATAAATAAACTAATATTTTGTTTTCTATTTCCATTATTTTACTAATTAATTTTTATTATATGTTTTTATTGTATTAAAAATATTTATTTTAAATCATCCCTTCAGAGGAAACATTAAACTTAATTTATATTATATAAGTAATTCTACACATACATTATTTTTTACCATTTATTTGTTAGCAAAGTAAGTTTTTTGAATGAATTAAAATAGTTCATTTAGTTGCTAAATTGTAAAAGAAGGAAGAATTGTGTGTTCTGTCAAGTAATAAATTTTAGAAAGAAGTATGATATGGATTTGTATTTGGATTATATTTAGTATATATATTAGATGTATGATTATGTATAGATATGTATTAGATGTGAATTCTTATTATAGGTAATAAAAAATTTTTAAAAAACTTTTTTATATAAATTTATGAACAAAATTCAAGAAACATATTCAATTCAGGGATTGATTGAAAATTCAGCATTTATTAAGATAATATATATAGAGAGAGAGAAGAATTTTGGCATTTTTATTATTGGTGGGAATAGCTATTCCTAATTAAGGAGTTATAGAAATATTTCAAATTGTATTAAATTTTTTCTAAAATTTAATAATAATTTCATTAAAAACTATATTTTTTAATTATTTAGGGAGAGAATAGTTAACTATTCCTTTAAATTTTTTTCAACTTTCTTGTGGGTTGAACATAATTTTTTTTAAGAAGTTCAATTAAGATTTTATGTGAAAATATTACAAACAAAATTAGTGAACATATTTATACAAATCCTATAAAACTTTTTCTTTGAATAAATTATGAAGGAATATTTATTCCTTCATAATTTATTCAAAGAAAAGGAATTTTTATTATAGGCAGGGATCATTAGATACAGTATTTTTCATATATGCGAATATATAATATTATTCATGTATGGGAATACATAATATTTTTCTTTACTGGTGAAGTATTTCATCGCCCTGGTTAAAAAGTGTTAAAAATAAAAATCAACTAACAATTTAGAGAATGCCTTCTTCAGATAAAAATAAATTTGTGATAATTAACTTTAAAGAGATAATAATAAATTTAAAGAGAAAAATGAATTCAAAGAGATAATTCTTGAATTTGAGATAATTCATAATGCAGTCTTCATAATAAAATTTTAATCTTCTATGGTATTTCTATTTAAACTTTTTTTTTTTAGAGAAAAATAAATAAAAGTAATAAGTCAAATGAGGTTTTGTAAGATTTATATTGTAGAAAAAAAAATCTTGTTGATAAATTAAAAAGTATATATATATTATAGAAGTCAATATAATAAATATAGAAATGAATAAAAGGATCTCTAACAAAAAAGAAAGATATGCTGTATTTTAAAGCTGTATATGTATATGTATATATGTGTGTGTATTTTAAAGCTGTGAGTTCCTTGTGAATATATAGAGATTTACTGAGACATGAAAGATTTGATTATAACTAAATTAGATACGTATGAATTTGATATGTTCAGAGGAAAATAATTTGAATAGAAAATAGTTGGAATAATAATTTAATTATAATATAAAAGATTATGTGAAATAAAATTCAAACATATGAAAATGTTTTTACCTTAAACCATTTAAAATATTATATGTATATGTGGTAAGACACTGCTTAAAGTGGGGGATAAGTTCCAATAAGTATCTACTTTAAATGTGACAGTGTTCAGCAAGATCATTTTATATAAATAATGGGGATAAATGGAACAGAGTGGTAAATAAGAAATCTTATAATTTTTTTTGTTAATTTTATTTCGTAACATTTATGGCTAAATACTTTTTCATGCAGTAATTATAGATTTATTTATTGCTGGTATTGATTTTTTTTTATTAAACATTTATGAAAATCAACAAAAGTTCAAATAAAGAAGTTATGTTTGTGATGGGGAAGGTTCTTGCTCATTTTGCATTTTGTTATTTATTGTGAATATTTCATCTAATGTTGGCAAACATATGCCAAATTTTTTGCCATATACTTTTTCACCTTAAGATATTACATATACAGGCAGTAAAACACTGCTTGAAGCAGAGGATAAATTCCAATCAGTATCTGCTTTAAATTTGACAGTTTCAGCAAGATTTTATGCAAACAATAGGGATAAATGAAACAGAATGGTGAATAAGAAATTTTTCCAGTTTTTTTGTTTTAATTTTATTTTGTAACATTTATTGTTAAATCCTTTTTAATACGTTAATTATAGACTTATTTATTCCTAATATCGATTTTTTTTTTTGTAAAGCATTCATGATATCAACAAAACTTCGAGTGAAGAAGTTATGTTGGTTATGGGAAAGTTCTTATTCATTTGATGGTTTTTTATTTATTTTTTGTGAATATTTCATCTAAAGTTATATGTTTTTTCCTATTTCATTCAGCAAGGAATTGTTGATACATAATTTTCTATTAAAGTGGCAAATATTTTCATCTTCTTGTGTTAGTTCTTTTAATTCTTTAAGATCTTCATTGAAAAGACTCGCCAATTGTAACATATTATAATTCTGCAATATCCTATACATTTATATTATTCAACCCTGTTTCATTATATAGCTTGACAAATTCTATGTATAGTCATATGATATGTATAATTTTCAGTCTTTATACCATAATGCAGCTCTTTTGAACATCAATATGTTATGTTGCATGCTAAATATAAGATTTCACAAAAAATAGGATTGACTAAATCATTAAGTCTCGTAATTGCTATAAGTTATTCTTCATGATACAATTTAAATTTATCTGGAGGAGGGAAATAACTCAATTGGAATATTGTTGATTTGGTTTAACAATTTCCTAAGTAACATCAAAATGTTTTTTAATTATTGCATGTGGGGCAGAATAAGATAATACTAGTCAGTACAGATTTTCCTATCCATCAATTTTCTATTATCATTAGAACATGCTTGTGTAGTTCAACCTCTGATTGTATGAAAAATTGACAAGCCACCAAATCAAACTGATTCAAACATAGCACTGCTGTGGAGAATAAACGTAACCTTGGAGGGATTTTAATTACAATTAAAATATTTTAAATAATATAATATGAATATAAAAGTTAAATGAAAATTCCAGAATAACTATTAACTTTTTTCTATCAAAATTGCTTTGAGCCGCACATATTTGACAGGCATCCTTAAAAAAGTAATTGATTCATCCATTTAAGTTTATGAAACTGATTTTTACATTTCTACACAGTCGGTGATCGAACTGCATGTGGTATTTGAATGAAATTGAAGAGGGCATTTCAGAGAAATTTTGGGAAGGTGCTCACTTTTTAAAAACCATAAAAATGGTATTTAAATGATCACAGAAACTATTTGTTTAATATAAGTTTTACATAAACAAGTAATGTAATTTTTTTTTTTTTTAAAGTCAATTCCTATTTTTTTTCACTATATTGCAGAAAGTCCTTTATAAATAATTTTCAATCATTTTTTTAAGTTTATCTGGCGCCATCTATTGGTAGCTATATGCAACTTAAATCTAAAAAAACCTAAAATTAATTCATTTAATTTAATTATTGAATTAATATTTGAAAAAACCGTGTAAACATCCAGTGTCATCCATTACAAATTAAAAAAAAAAATGTATTTGAACTTGAATGGGTGAATAAAAAGTATTTTATGAACGATTGTATATTTGAACAAGATATATATATAGGGAGTGTGTGAGCTAATAGAAGGAATTGAAAAATCATTTTATTTTAACACAAAATTAAGTAAAAAATATTTTAAAACAAATCTGTTCATTAAGATAAGGTGTAATGTTTTAATGTGTCTAAATGATTATATTTAGTTACTAAGACTATTTATTATTAAATATTCTAAATAAAGAATATTTAATCTTGATATATTTTATATATTTACCAAAGGCCAGAGCGCTAGCCAATTGGCCATCAGGCTGCTAATACGAGGAATGCAATACAGGGAGGCTCAAATACCAATCCTTTGGTACCGCAGGCTTCAGCTTCGAATCCTGGCGGTGGCATGGATGTTTGTTAGCGGTTAGAAATCCATTTAAAACTGTAGGACCCGGTCTGTTTAGCTCTCGTGTGCACAAAATGACTGTAGAGAGACAAACCAAACCAATGAAGTATGAATCCGCTAGTAGACTGTGTTGTGGTCATTACTTTTATAAATGTAGAAAACAGTAAACTGCAGAACAGTTGTGGTAGCATATGTAAGCATCTGCAGTTAGATTGCTTGTTAGGAGGTTTTTTATGTGTTTATCTTCAACAATATTCATATGTAGAATATTTATACCTAAAAATGTTCCTGCATTGCTTTGCCTCCTTCATTGCCCATTGGTGGGCTGCTCGTGGTACATGTAATTGGTACACGGCCCTGTGACGTACACCAACAAAAAGGGGATCACCCAATTTTGAGATGAATATTTGATAATTTAGGGACTGTTCAAAGAGATAAAAGTACTCATTGTAATGGTTGAATTTAAAGTCAATCATGCATTAAAATTCTCAATATATAGTAACTTTGAGAAGGAATCCACAATTCAGTATATTGTTTAGGACTAGTAATCAACTCGCTGAGCACTTAATGCAGGGGAACTTTGTTCGAAGTTTTCACGAAAACAAATTTGTGAATTAGCATATTTAAGGCTGGATAAATACAGTAAACCCGTAAGCCAGATATAATTCCCATAGTGGAGGTTTGGTTATTCGCTCTATGGTCATTTTATGCACACTTTGTGCTAATTATATTGGGAGTTTTAAAGTGAACTCCGAACCACTAACGAACATCCTTTACACTGGATTAGAACCTGAAGCCTGTGGTACCAAAGGCCAGAGCACTAGCCAATTGGCAAATAGGCCGCATAGTGGAGGAGGAGAAAGAAGAGAGAGGACTCTTCCTGTGTGTTCTTTATAAATACTCTAGAATATTCATTCCAAATTGGAACCAGAGCAATTATTAATCCGTGGAAGTGGTAATTGAATTGTAAAGTGGTCAATAAACTTCATAAATTAATTTAACGACGTTATTCAGCGTAAATGTTTATGCCAAGATGATCAGAATAATACACATGAAAAATTAGAAAATAATAATGATTGTGATTAGATTAATGCTTGAAATTAAATTAGTTGGAGTGGATATGTTTCGATTTATTTATCTCTTTATAACAAAAATCAGGTATCTGTTTTTTATTTATCTCGTTAATGAATACGTTTGAATAACATAAATATATTTGTCTCGAATTTATTGATAATTAAGTATTTGTTGCATATACTAACAGTGTATCATGATTAACATCCATCCATAAATGTAATGGTTTGTCGCTCTACGGTCATTTTATGTACACTTCGGGATAATTAGATTGGGATCTACGGTTTAAAGTGAATTCCGAACCACTCGCAAACATCCATGCCCCGCCAAGATTAGAACTTAAAGCCTGTGGTACCAACGACCAGGGCGCTAGCCAATTGGCCATCAGACCGCGTATCATTGCCAAATCTATAGAAACAGAACACAAAGCAAAATGTAAACATCAGTTTAAAAGCAAACTGCTGTTGCCAATAAGTTTTAAATAAATACATCAAAATAAGGACTTTTACAGGTGAGCAAATTAAAATTAAATGTTTAATTTCCTAAGTCGATACCAAATGATGAAAAAAACACCAATCTAACTACCGTTTTGTTCATTGGCGTTGAATCATACTTCCAGTTTGAAGACGATGCAAGTTAATATTAAAACAATTATAATTTCGCCTCTATTTATGGTATAATAAAAACAAAGATAGTTTTGGAAAACAGAATAAATTTATCTTAACTTAAAAGAATAATACGAAATTTAGTCAAAAATCATTTTTTAAGTCACATATCTTGAGTTTTATGATGGCTAAACAAAGCAAGCGTTATAGACATCTAGGCATCGGTTGACTACGGTTAATAAGTAGTCAACCGATTTGACAGGGTTTTTAATTTATGTCATCATCAGCTGAATATGATTCTTTCGTCACTAACTTCATATAAGAAAAATAGACTTAAATAAAACAACAATATATTTTGTGAAATTAATGCTAAAAATAGACATAACATTTATAACCTTCGAAAGAATTTACACATAATTAAAACTTATTCCAGATTAAATTTACGCTATCTTCTTCATTGGAGAAACAGCCACATGGTGGACTAAAGCCGTCTGCCTACTGGCAGATTCCGAATCATGGAATGTCTTCTTTTTACGGGATAGGGTTGTCAGCCCAACGCTATACGATCATATTAGACCGGGACTTAGGCTTAAAGGGCATTCCGAACCACTACAAACATCCATAGCACTGCCGGGATTCGAATCCAATATCTGTGGCACCAAGAGTAACACAATAAAACAACCGAGGGCAACACAATAAAACATGCTTTCTTAAAATATAATAACAAAAAATCAAAAAGTTCACCATATTTGTGGTTGCTGAGTATTTTATTTACTGAAAGACATAGTATTAAACAAAAGCTTCTTTATCTTTGCAATCGATTGGTTCATGACTAAGGGTAATATTAAGTTTCCCTTTAGCGAGGAACCACGAGGACTGAAGACTGACTAAACCTCAAGATAACGCTCTACGATCATATTAGATTGGCACTTACAGTTTAAAGTGGATTCCGAACCACTACAAGCATCCATGGCGCCGCCGGTACTCGAATCCGAAAACAGTGGAACCGAGCGCCAGAGCGCTAGTCTATCGGCTATCAGACACCGATTTACATTATCTACTTTACCTCTAATAGGATAGCGATTATTAAACAATTTATAGCTTACGTTAGTAAAGCACGCTTCGTTTGAAACATAAAAAGGGAGATCTTACTATTACTTAAGTATCATCATCGGCAACAATTTTTGGTGTTTTAATCGAATACTAAAAGAATTTAGTTGATAAAAGTGATATTTTACTTTATCAAGGCTATTGGTATACAAACAAGTTAAATATTACTTGTTTTTAAGGAATTAAGGAAGCTATTTGGAAATATTTTAAGAGATAATTAAAATGATAACTGATAAAGACAGGTACCCTGATATTAAGTGCGGAAAATGGGCTTTGCTTGAGGTATTTATGAAAAGATATGATTATTCTTTAGAAGCTTTTAGTATTTTGGAAACTATACATGCACTGATCAAGAACTTAAAGTGCCATTCGAAAAACGAGGAACAGAATAAAATTCCCGAAAGAGATCCAGCTTTTCAAGAAAAAACTGATGTCTTGGATGCATCGCTTGATAAATTGGTAAACTGCATTTCGATGTTTCTTACTGAACTTCAGTTAAATCTCGACGAACTTCAAGGTATTCTGGTTCACAAAACTTATATTTCTTCAGAAGGAAACGCCTTTCTCGAGAAATTAATATGCGATATAGAGTCGTCTTTGAAAATGGTGGATACCTTAATATCGAATTCAGAAGAAGAAATTCAGAAGTTCATGTATTCAACCGAAGAAAATAGCGATACCTGGAAAAACGATAGTACCTTTGATGTAGTTCTTGATGTTTAATTTTATCTATTTCATATCTGAGTAACTTTCAAATATGCAGTGTTTACAGTTTTTGAGATATTGAATCTGTACGAAACATCAATACGAATGACATGATTAATAGACTGCATTTCGATGTTACTTACTGAACTTCAGTTAAATCTCGACGAACTTCAAGGTCTTCTAGTTAATAAAACTTATTTCTTCAGAAGGAAACTCCTTTCTTCAGAAATTAATTTCTGACATCCAATCGTCCTTAAAAATCTTGGATACGCTAATGTCGAATTCAGAAGAAGAAATTCGCAAGTTCATGTATTCAACAGAAGAAAATAGCGATACCTGGAAAAACGATAGTACCTTTTGAAGTAGTTCTTGATGTTTAATTTTATCAATTTCGTATCTCAACATTAGAATATGCAGTGTTTATTATGCTAGAGATACTGAATCTGTATGAATACATCTGTACAAATGGCATGATTAGTAGACTGCATTTCGATATTTCTTAATGAACCTCGGTTAAACCTCGACGAACTTCAAGGTCTTTTGGTTCACAAAACTTATTTCTTCAGAAATTAATATGCAATATCCAATCGTCTTTGAAAATGTTAGATACATTAATATCGAATTCAGAAAAAATTCACAAGTTTATGTATTCAACCGAAGAAAAAACGACAGTACCGTTGAAGTAATTCTTGATGTTTAATTTTGTCAATTTCATATCTGAATAACATTCGAATATGCAGTATTTACAATACTGGACATGCTGAATCTGTACGAATACATCTGTAAAAATGACAAGAAGTCAGAGAATCTCTGAAAATTGTTATTAATAACAATTGTTTGAAGAAATTATCTGTTCATTATAAATCTTCCAATTGGCTCTTGACCAGCATGTACTAATATGTGCCAGTTCTATTTCAAGTTATAAAGAACATTTGAATATTTTAACACTATTTATATTGAGACATTTTTAGTGATGTTTTGAGTGTTTATTTTAATTGCGATGCATGCAAAAACGTTATTGAACTCTTCTATTGATTGAATGTAAATAAAATGCAATATACGGAAATGAAAATGTAGCAATATGTATAATATGCAACACACTATATATAATACAAGACGTACTTGTCATGTGTAAGTATTATGTTAAGAACATTTAAGTCTTTTTAAGGATATTTTATCGTTGAAATGGATTTTTAATAACGTGACAAGGTTGCTAATTTCAACTATCGTATTATATGCGTGTGTATGTATGGATTTAAAAATTTTTGAATTTCAAATATTTAAGTTGTTACAAAAAATGTGTTTATATGTATTATTACAGAAATTTTAAACATGAATAAATATTTTAATATTTTCTGCAATTGTTTTTTCTAGGAATATTTCCTTCAAATAAATTCTTTCATATTGAAGTATTAAGAAGTTAAATTATTTAACCTTATATGTAGATTTCTATTTATCGCCTGTTGTTGCAATTAGAACCTAAACCTTCTTTCACACAGCTTCAGAATTAAGAGAATGGGAAGTCCCACATAATTTTTAATTCACTTCTACCTTACTAATGCAAGTAGGTTAGGAAAAGGCAAGAATCCATGTATATAGAATTATATTCGCCGTTCTCTAAACTTCACTAATTATATAAATATAAATGATTCTTAGAAACTTAATCCTTTATATTTAGGATTTAGTGCAAAAAGCTATTTAAGTTCGTTAATGGATAGTACAAGAATATGCTTAATAAATAATAAATCCTTTACACCATTTGTATTGGATTGGTGCATAATTATCAGGTGTTTTTAAACGATATTAACAGGCTTTCTTGAGCGCTATTTATTATTAAAAAAATAAATTATAGTAAAAAAACTAAAAAACACGCTTTTAGAGTTAATCAAACTAAAAGGTAAAAAAATAATTGTTAACATAAGAATAAAATTACTGATGAGAAAATGAATGTCACTGTTCTAAAAGCGTGGGGTGCTCGATATCAATCGTTATCATTTTTCACTAGTTTCATTCCGAAGTACAGAGTTAGTTTAAAAATGCCATACAAAGCACCCCACGCTTTTAGAACAGTGACATTAATTTTCTCGTTAGTAATTTTATTATGTTCACAATTATTTTTTATTTTTTAGTTTTTTTAAACTATAATTATTTCAGTTTGATTAACTCTAAAAACGTGTTTTTTAGTGTTTTTAAACTATAATATTTAAATGAGGTCCCGGTAGGGAGGACTGGAACTATAGTTCTTACAATAATTTAATTGTGAGTAAAACAAAGGTTAAATGCGAATATGCCGAGCCAGCCAGGATTCGAACAGGGAATCTCCTGATCCTTAGTCAGGCGCTTTATCCGTTGTGCCACTGTCCCACGTAGGTTTGAATGTCTTGGGTACTTTCCTTCTACATGGGTTACATTGCTCTTCATAAGTTAAAATAAAATCACCAATCCCGGCGATCGTAATCATGCTGAGATAATAAACTTATCAAAATATTTCAGTTTCGTCGGTCCTTGATAAGTCTGCAACGTTTAAATTAAATCTGATCGCTTAAAGTAGGGCAAAATCGAGCCCAAAGAGTCGGTTACAAACAAACATACAGGTGAAACTAATAAAAGTGTATTAAAAGTGAATGACGAGTATGATTATCATGCTGAGATCATGCTATGATTAATCATGCTGAGATAATAAACTTATCAAAATATTTTAGTGTCGTCGGTCCTTGATAAGTCTGCAACGTTTAAATTAAATCTGATCGCTTAAAGTAGGGCAAATCGAGCCCAAAGAGTCGGTTACAAACAAACATACAGGTGAAACTAATAAAAGTGTATTAAAAAGTGAATGACGAGTATGATTATCATGCTGAGATCATGCTATGATTAATCATGCTGAGATAATAAACATATCAAAATATTTTAGTGTCGTCGGTCCTTGATAAGTCTGCAACGTTTAAATTAAATCTGATCGCTTAAAGTAGGGCAAAATCGAGCCCAAAGAGTCGGTTACAAACAAACATACAGGTGAAACTAATAAAAGTGTATTAAAAAGTGAATGACGAGTATGATTATCATGCTGAGATCATGCTATGATTAATCATGCTGAGATAATAAACTTATCAAAATATTTTAGTGTCGTCGGTCCTTGATAAGTCTGCAACGTTTAAATTAAATCTGATCGCTTGAAGTAGGGCAAAATCGAACCCAAAGAGTCGGTTACAAACAAACATACAGGTGAAACTAATAAAAGTGTATTAAAAAGTGAATGACGAGTATGATTATCGACACGCATTTTCACAACCTAAAAGTAGGATATTTTCATTCATAAATTTATAAAATATTGTAAATTTTTATTAAAATATAGCGCGTGAAAGAAACGCCTGATAATTATGCACCAACCCAATAAAATGAATTGACAATAGACTTGTAATGTCTTAAAATGCTTTACTGAATTTAGTTCATTTTTCTTTCCACAAAATTATATCAACCCACTCGTAAATCTATGGAAAAAGTACTATTAATTTTGAGATAGACTAATGGATTACGATTTAATTAGTTTAAATATTTTGAAATCAAAAATATGTAGAGCAATTTAAAATTGTAAGACTATGCTGGAATTATCTAATAATGCGTTGACTAATGTACGAAATCCATTAATTTGATATTTAATCAAGAAAATATTTCTGCTAATTCTATTTATGTAATCTAGAAAGGATAAATAATATATAATTTAAACTTAATAAATTTTAATAGTTTGCTTTAAACTTTTAATCGAATTATAATTTTGATCGAACGGGTATATATTTGCCGATGTGTATTAAAAATGTTAATCTCATTTCAACGTCGCATACCAAATGTTAAAAAAATAATCCTGATCATTTGTTTCTATAAAATATTCTTTTTTTAATTTTTCCCTTTATTTATTTTACATCAATGACCCGCATATTCACTTATGCATCCCATGAAGGGATGATGTGACCTTAGGGCTAAGCATTTGGAAGTAATTGGCCGGTATTTGCGTTTCTTGTACAATATATGTATTGAACACTCTCGCCAGGAAACTTGAATTGTTGGTACGAGAGGCTTAAAATCATTATCACAATCTCCATCAAGTCTGCTCGTTAATATTTTAGTTTTTTTTAAGATTAAGTAAAAAACATTGGGCAAAAATAAAAATCGAAAAGAAAATTTAATCCGGAAAAATATGTAAAAACAAGTAATATAAAATTTTTTTTAAAGTAAATTCCTGCTTTTTTTCACTATATTGCAGAAAAGTCCTTTACAAATAAAGTTGAAATTTTCCTCTTACGTCTGGCGCCATCTATTGGTAAATACATGCAACTTAAATCTAAAAAAAATTCAAATTAATGAATTAAATTTAATTAATGAATTAATATTTGAAGAAACTGTATTAACATCCAGTGTCATCCACTACATGTTAAAAAAAATGTATTTGAACTTGAGTGGATGAATAAAAAGTATTTTATTAACGATTGAAAATTTGAACAATATATATAAATATATATAGGGAGAGTGTGAACTAATAGTAGGAATTTATATGAAATATAAATATAAAAGACGAATAGATTTGTCAAGTCAACTTCACATTTAATCAACTTTACATTTAATTTGAATGATACAGATTGCGATGCGAATGATCAATAAAAAGTTCTTTTAATGAAGATATAGTGGAATACAATGAAATAAATAATTTCTGATTAAAGTATTTTAAATCGAATTAAATTATAACTGGACATTTTTAAAATGTAGTGCATGGGAATTGTTTAATTTTTATGATCTTTGTCAAGTTATTTTAATCAAAAATTAGTAAAGAAAAATTTTAATTGATTTTTTCAATTAATTGTTTTTATCATTGAAATAGTCGAAATGGAAATCTAACATCAATTTTGGCCAAGTTGCGCCAAACAAATACAATTTGTTTGGGGGACCTGTGAGGCTTGTTCGCTCTAGAGAAAACATAAAACGTCATTTCTTCAGCAATTCTAATGATCCACTTTAAATTTCTTTCATCGGCACTTTTCCATCAAGCATTTTAATTTATGAAGGCTTTCATATTTTTTTGCATCATGTTAATGCTAATATTTTCAGCATTCCTATTTTTAACATATCTTAGCTTTTTCTGTAGGAGTTTGAGGCCTTCGAGACTAGTGAGCTCCAGATAAAACATCAAACATCATTTCTTCAAGCATTATTTAACCACCATGTCATTTGCAGTTACTGTTGTTTCTTTCCTATTATTGCTCATATTCTATGAGTCGTCTCTTACCTATCAATAGAAAAGTAGAAGTATCAATTTAAAGATTTCGCACCAAAATTTATCCAAAATTCCTAAAGTTAAACTCAATAGATTTGGATTAATATCTTCTCCAGTATGCTCAAGATGCAAAAAACCTGAAACCGAGGAACATACTTTATTCCAATGCCCTAAATATGACAGAGAGAAAAGCTAAAACAGGATTTTGGATATAGAGTCCTTTCCTATTCTTGGTTATTTGATATGAGTAATGAACCTTATTATAAAACTATGTCACTAGATTAATTTTCTACGAAAAATTACATAATTTTTTTTTGTGTGTGTGTATTAGCCTTTTTGTATTGTTTAGTGACGGAAGTTCTGCACTGCGCCACATTTCGGTGCTTCTTCATTAATACTTTTGGAATCAGCCGAAATCCACTGATTATCTGAAGATCTTTTTTTTTATTTGTATTATCTTTTCCTATTTCTTTTTTCTGATTTCTTTTCCAAGAGTAATTGGATAAATTGAGATAAAGCAGCTAAAGCGAGCATAAATCTCAAAGTCAAGTCAAGTCAAGTTCTATGAGTATGGGTTAGCAAAAAGTTAATTTCGGTTTTCGAAATTTTTCTACATGCCGGAAACCGAATGCCAACGCAATAGAATATATGACGTCATACATGTACATATATATATACCGTATATGTCATCATAATTTTTTTTAGCACTTTTCTCGAAAGCTATGATTGTAGAGTTATGGTTCCATAGACTGATTTAAGTACTCTGAGCAAGGATTCGCACCCTGTACTTTCTATGTTGTATTGTTTGAACATTTTGTAAAACATCAAACGTTACTTAACTACCGTGTCATTCCGTGCGGTGCCATGGATGTTTGTAGTGGTTTGGAATCCACTTTAAGCCGTAGGTCCCGGTTTCCTATGACTGTAAGAGCGTCACGGAGCAAAAGTCAGGCTTCTTCCTACGGGTGCTCCATCACAACAGAAGCTGCTTCTTTCCCCTTCAATCATGAGTACGTATGGGCTCGTGGGCTTGGCCAGCCAAGTGGGATAAGAAAACAACAACAACAAACCGTGTCATATGCAGTTACTGTTTGTTTCCTATTAATGCTCATAATCTATGAGCATGAGTTAGCAAGAAATTAATTTCTGTTTTATCAATTTATCTGCATGGTGGAAACCGATTGTCAATCCAATAGGAATATATGACATCATACTTTATGGATATAAATATATACACCATATAGGGCATCATACTCTAGCACTTTTCTCGAAAACTGTGATTGTAGAGTTATGATTCCATAGACTGGTTTAAGTACTCTGAGCAAGGATTCGCACCCTGTACTTTCTATGTGGTATTGTTTGAACATTTGGTAAGACATCAAACATCATTTCTTCCCTACTTAACTACCATGTCATATGCAGTTACTGTTTCCTATTAATGCTCATGCTCTATGAGCATAGGTTAGCAAGAAATTAATTTCAGTTTTCGTGATGCATCTACGTAGTGGAAACCGATTGCCAACCCAATAGGAATATATGACGCATTCTTTATGGATATAAATATATACACTATATAGGGCATCATACTTATTTTAAAGTTTTCTCGAAAACTGTGATTGTAGCGTTAAGGTTCCATAGACTGTTTTAAGTACTCCGAGAAAGAATTCTCGCCCTGTACTTTCTATGTCGTATTTTTAGAAGACTTTGTAAAACGTCACTTCTTCCCTACTTAACTACCATGTCATATGCAGTTACTGTTTCCTATTAATGCTCATGTTCTATGAGCATGAGTTAGCAAGAAATTAATTTCAGTTTTCGCAATTTATCTACATGGTGGAAACCGATTGTCAACCCAATAGGAATATATGACATCATACTTTATGGATATAAACATTTACACTATATTGGAACATCAATTTTTTTTTTAGAACTTATTCTCGAAGACTGTTATTGTAGAGGTATATTTCCATAGACTGGTTTATGTACTCTGAGCAAGGATTCTCGCCCTGTACTTTCTATGTGGTATTTTTAGAAGACTTTGTATAATCATTAAACTGGAAACAGAATAGTCTTTCCCGAGTCGTTATTAGTTAGCTGCGAATATGAATCAATCCAATGATGAGCATATAAATCCTCTAGACAAATTGCTAAAATTCGACGAAAAATTGCAAGAGTGTGATGGTTGGTTTAGGAAATTGAGCAAAGTTGTTTGTGAAGTTTCAATAAATGAAAATTGTCTTATTGTAGATTCACTTGAAGAAAATGAAAAAAAGGAAATGAAATTTTTTGAGGATAAATTTCTCACATTAAAACACTTTTTTGAAAATTTAAAATCAATCTTCAATAAATTGATTTTGAACTACTTTTTTTTGATAACAATGAACAGTTCATTTTAGATTACATAGAAAACTTAGAACATTCACTAAAGGACTTAAGAGAAAATCTGAATTTCATTGATCAACGTTGCAAAATTTATATGGCTGAAATCTACTCTCGTCGAAGATTGAAAGGAAAATGATTGTTTTAGACTTGTGAACAACGTACAAAAAAAACCCTGTCTTTTATTTGTAATGAATATTTACTTGTTTTTATGTTTATTAAAGCTATATAATTATAATGTTTTAATAAATACTTTACTTAAAACCTTTTAAATTTGAAAAAGAAAAAGATAGTAGCCTTAAATATATCAGCTATCGTTAGCTTCTTAAAGTTTAAATATTTTAATGAGATATTGTTTTATATCTAGAATTTTTAATTTTTAAAAATATATTTTGCGAATGCATTTGCAATGTACTTCTCAATATATGTGATACTTATTGATATATATACAGTTTGCAAAAATATTTTTTTGTTGAAATAATCTTGTCTATTTTAAAAAACATTGTATATAACGTTTTAATTTGCGAAGAGTATTATTAATAAATTTTCATTCATAAGTTAGCTTATTGTAACTGTACATCATAAAACACAATTATCATTCATTGTAATAATGAAATTGTATAACTGGCATTCGATAATAAAACATTCCAATGAAAGTTATTTTAAAAAAATTATCGAATGCACTATAAACATGCTCATTCATATTTTATTTTTTATTGCATATTTTAAACTTGTGCGTACGATTTCAAATGTTCATTATAATATTACAAAAAATTTAGTCAGAAATATAAAATAAAACAAAAACTGAAAAGAAAAAAAAAAAAAAAAAAAAAAACTAAACAATGCATCATTCTATATACAAAAATTTAAAAAAAATAACAAATGTTTTTTCTTTAATTTTTGTGTATATAATATTGCAAACTAAACAATGCATTATAGATATTGTTTTAAATATGTAGAATTTTTAATTTTTTTAATACATTGAAGATGCATCCATAAAATATACAACTCAATACACTTAATATCCATTGATATATATATATATATATATATATATATAGTTTGCAAAAATATTTTTTTGATGAAATCCTGTTTGTTTTAAAAACATTGTACACCACATTTTACTTTACAAAGCGTATTATCAATAAATTTTTTTAATAATGTAATGATTTAAACAAGTTTCTATAAAATATTTTCTAAAATGTTATTGCGTTTCAGAATAGCCAAGCAAAATATAATTTTGTAACATAACAATACAATAATTATTTCTGTGATGTGATATTCATAGAGAATATCGTCCAAAAACGAATCGTCCCTAGGAATCCAAACACCAACAGACTCATATATGAATTTCTGTTAATTAAGGGATAAATTTTTTTAAATTCCTACGGAATTCAATTTTTGTAGGATTTGAAATGTTTGTTTCCATGTATGATGTTGATCTAAATAGATGCGTAAGTATTTAGTGTTTTCTTTCAAAGGAATAACCCGATTAGTAATTTTTACTTGTAGCTCTTATTTTTATGATTTATAGAACAGAAAGGGGCCTGATGGCCGAGTGACTGGCTGTGGTGCTACAAGTTTCGGGTCCGAATTCCGGCAGTTCCATGGATGTTTGTAATGGTTCGGAATCTACTTTAAACCGTAGGTCCCGGTCTAATATGGCTGCAGAGCCTTGGGCGTAAATTTGAGAACCCTACATCGTGTTATCTTCTTTTTCTTTTATCATTAATTGGCACAACTTTCAGTTGATATATATATATATGAATTTTATTGGTACCAAAAATACTTAATCGAACCACCACCGCCATCAGCAACTCCGTCGCGTTCCTTTTCTGCCCTTGCTCTTATATTGGAATCCCCGTACAAGACAACACCCTTATATGGAGTTACATCTTTTGTTTGTGGCGCCATCTGTTGTCTTTTATAATAACAAATAGTTTACAATCGTAAGAAGAAAACATCATTCATTTCGAAATTTGCCAGTAGGTAGACGGCCTTGGCCCACCATGGGCTGTTGCGCCGCTAATGATGATAGAATAGAAAAATTTTCTTATTAATTTCTTTACATCTAAAGCAATCTTCCATTTATCAAGTGCTTTAAGGTGTTTCCTAAGATTCGTAGCAAGAAATTGAGCATTTTTGTTTTTGCCAAGAATAGCTCATCATCAGCATAGAGAGGATTAGTAGGAAAACATCTTGAGATCTATTTGTTCTTCTATTAACAGAAACTTCTTGGAGAAAAAGTGTCCAATAGAATAATAAAAGTTCTTTTTCTTTAATCTAATTAAAATCAGAAGTCTGATTATTCAAGAAATCAGATTATGTTCTATCATTTCATAATTTAGTGTACAGTGCAACTCTTCTTTAAAACAAGAAACAAGGATTCTCATAAAGCGACATTTGAATTTAAAGGAACTTTAAACAAAACTCTTTTTGCAAGATTATTATTATGTTATGGAAAATCAAAATACAAAGTTATATTGCGACATAAAATTTTAATATTTTTTCAGTTAACATTTATTTAGTTTTATTAATTATGATATCCAGTACATTTATCGACAGATTTAATACCAATTTAAAGTACGGAAAATTTGTTTTGTAATGAAATTTTAATTCAGTGAATTAAAATATTTTCGGAGATACCTTTTGAACTATTTTTACATGAATATGTGTGTATCTCCCATTGAAAATCAGGCTTTCTTTGAGAAGCATCACGAAAGAAGTGAATGAAAAGTGAGAATTTTATCAATTTTCCATTTTTAAATATGCAAAACGGCACATAAGATATTAATACTTTTGAATCAAATCTTTAATATTTCATAAAAAACAATCAAATAGTACCAAAATTGTTTTATTGCTACATATAGAATAAATGAAATTTGGGTTTTACAAGCAGTTGGATAGTTTTAAATATGTGTAGAAAACTTAATACGTATACTGAATTAAACATTCGATACAGTTTACTAAATCATAACAGCGTTAACATAGAAAGCGACTTCCAGAAAAAAATATTTAATTACAAATGATGAAAAATCATAAAGCACAGACAAATAATAAAGAGTAATATATATAGCTAACAGAATGTAATTTACAGAATCCCAATTTTGCATTGATGAATGACAGTGAGAAAATGAACTTCTTTTAAATTCATCTAAACAAATTTATTCTAATACAGTTTTTATTTATGAATGAAATTTAGCAAAGAAAGCATTCATTTAGTCATAAACCAATACAAATACAACTTAATGTAATCCAGTCTTTATCCCTCAATAAATATGAGCAAATAAAACTTATATTTAGTCGCATGCAAATAAAACTTAATATAATTTATACTCATGAATAAATTTGAACACAGAAAAAATCTATTTTCTCACAAATCATTTAATTTATAAGCACTATTCACCAATTTAATAATGTGACAATTTTTATTTAAGAATAAATGAATCATTCTCTCTATATATAAAACCTATTTCAATTAAGATAATTTTTTAAAAAGCTTTATTTCTAATTACTCAATCCTAAAATTTACAAAAGAAATGGTTCAGCAAGTTCGTTCCTTAAGTCAATATAGTCATCAAAACATTCTTTACAATCCACGAAATATTGTAAGATGTCGCATCCAAACATCACAACATCGTTATGCATTTGAAAATATTCATCCGATGTCTCTGGATCAAAATGTACTGCACACTCAAGGAAATCTTCCACTTTTTCAGAAAACGAAATTAATTCTTTCTTCAAAATTTCATAATTTTCTATGAATGTCGATATTATTGAACCCAAAGACTCGATATTTTCAGAAAAGAATGGCAACTTACAGCTTTTCACACAATGAAAAAGAAATTTAAAATCATATACCATTATACGTGGTGTGCTTCTTACAAAGATCCACCAGGAAATAAGCTTACGGTATTTGGTCACTGCATCTAAAGCATAGGAACGAGGATTTATCAATTCAATTTCTTGTGATTTTGACAGAAAGGATTGAGCTTCGTGCAGATCGTTTTCTGGAATAAAGAAACTAATTTCTTCCATATCCATAATGAAAGTTATCATTCACTAAAAGAATGACGGTTAAATGGTTAAAAGTCCAGAATAAAAAAAATTAAACTGGAATTAACAAAATCAAATTCAAAAGAATCTGGCTTCAAAAAATGGTCGAAAGAAGTATTTGTGTAAAATTCGTCAACCGATTACGTAATCTGTATTCTGATTCAGCCAATTATTGCTTTTATTGCTTTTGCCATTGGAATAATTTGGCGTAAATTCTATGTGTTTCGAGATGGGCCATCTTTTGAGATTTCTTGCATCCTACAATTCTTTATTCCATTCTTACTGGTAAAAAGAAAGGCGGTTAAACTTCAATTTCGCTTGTCCAGAATAAAAAAAAATTAAACTGCAATTAGCAAAATTAATTTCAAATAATCTGGCTTTCAAAAAATGTACGAAAATAATATTTGTGTAAAATTCGCCAACCGATTACGTAATCTGTATTCTGACGCCACCAACTATTATTTTTTTGCTTTTGCCACTGAAATAACTTGGGGTAAATTTTATGTGTTTCGAGTTTCATTATATTTTCAGATTTCTTGGATCCTACAATTTTTTTCCAATCCTGCAGGTACAAATAGTTTATTGGATGTCTTACTTAGAGGTATGAATAAGAAATTAAGAGGCCATGAAAGATCTGCTTGTAGGATCGAATTCTTCTTAAAAATGGCATTGGGTTCCATAAAGCGGATACGGATGCAATCCTTATGACAGTATTATCTTACAATGTTTATAAACATAAAATATAAATTTACAAATCAATACGTGTAGAATACATACAATCCTCTTTATAGATTTTATTTTACCATTTCAGGAGGTCATCATATCGTTTTACGCTTATTAGAATTTAAACCTCTGTGAGACAAGGGGGGACATCGTACTGTTCGCATCTCTTTTTGTGAATCCAAAGAGAATAATTTTCGACAAATATATTTACAATGCACATGCCCGACATAATTCGGCGATTTCTGTTTAAATGCGCTTATTATGTTTCGAATCGAGCATTATTATCAAGTATGGAAGCGAAATAGGAATATTTTCAGAATTCATACATTTCAGAATGAATACATATAGAATTCAAAATCAATATTTGGAGAATACATGCAATCCCCTTAATGAATTTATTTTTTTACCATCAATTTGCTCTTGCCCAAAAATATATGTCTTTATTACGCTAACTGAGCAACCAAGTTCGAATAACAAAAAAAAAAAAAAAAAAAAAATTCTACGTAGGATTTAAAGCTACCTTTCAATTTTTTTCTTTAAGATGTCATTCAAAAGAATATGCTTATTTTTCAGCTAGTTCTATTTTTGGCCCTATGATATGATAGTTTAAGACTTCAGCAATGTATTATGTACTTTGTGTTGCCCACTCTTTCAGGTATCACTTTTAAATCTTTGATTATGAAATGAATCTTTGGTCATAATATGTAACCTGTATGGGTTACATATTATGACCTTTTGACAATTTTATCTTCTAGCCAGCAAATTTTTTCTAGGTTCTGTTTTCTTCTGACAACAAATATGATTACATCTTCTAATTAGTTTACATAAAATTAAGTCTATAATGCCATATAATGTTGAACTGCAACTAAATCAATGTAAATTACGAAGTTGTCATCAATTCCTTTGGATCAATACGACAGTTAACAAAAATATGTAAAGATTTTGCTATTTTCTTGTGTTATTTCTATTTGTACTTTTTTTAATTCTTGATGGTAATTGTTTTATACTTAATAAAATAATGTGCTATGCTTAATAATTGTTTGAAAAATGATTTGGCTCCGCTTGATGGCTTTTTTTTTTAAATCTATCTTAGTCCTTTTCGAACCTTGGACAACCTCAAATAGACATTCGGATGTGAGGTAATAGGAAAAATTAATTATGTTATAAAGGTACTAGATATTAGGCTATTAGTTGTTGAGATTCTATTAATAAGATTGTACGAGGACTAATAGTTTTTCTGGAGTAGAATTTCTTCATAATTGGTATTGCACAGTTATATATCACAGATTACTCTCGGGGAACATTTTAAGAATACAGATTCCATCTGCATGCAATTGTTGTACCTGTATTTCTCTAACGGGTGAGCGCCGCTATGAACATAGGTTTAAAGTTGAGACATGATATGCTACTGGATTAGACGAAGATGGGATTGAAAGCCGGACAATGTGTAAACAGTGCTGTCTTTATAGCTGTTCTCTAATTATCCGAGGTGGAACATCAGGGGTATTGATGGGGGACATGGAATCTGAGCTCAAGGCTCCCATTCCTGCGGTTAGCCCTTACATGTGTACATCGACAAGAGTGTGCACAGTGGTTTAGAACTCATTAGATCCGGAATATCTTCAAATGGAATAGAAATATTTACAGTCTTTAATCCCGCTTCGAATCCGTACTTACGACCTGCCAAGACAATTCTGGACAATGAAACAGTACTAACCTATATGTACTAGCATAATATAGCAAACAACAACATTCAAATCTTGGGGGTGAAAAAATAGTAAAGTGGTAGAAACTGCAGACTGGTTTAGTTTAGTTCCAATAGTATTTCGGGAGATCAAACTATCGTTTTACGCAAATTAGAAGTGAGTTTGAGACAAGGGCGACATTGTATTGCTTGCATCTCTTTTCGAAAATCCAAAGGAAGTGATTTTCAACTAACGTATTTATAATGCACATCACTGTCATAACTCGGATATTTCTGTTGAATTACCCTTGTTGGGTTTTGAAACGATAGCCCTATACTGAAAAATACAAAGCATTATTAAAAAATTAAATTATTTAAATTAGAAAATTTAATAAACAACTTGAATTTCAAATAAGATTCCAATAAGAATTTCAAATAAGATTCCAACAAGAATTTCAAATAAGATTCCAACAAGAATTTCAAATAAGATTCCAATAAGAATTTCAAATAAGATTCCAACAAGAATTTCAAATAAGATTCCAACAAGAATTTCAAATAAGATTCCAGCAAGAATTTCAAATAAGATTCCAACAAGAATTTCAAATAAGATTCCAACAAGAATTTCAAATAAGATTCCAACAAGAATTTCAAATCAGATTCCAACAAGAATTTCAAATCAGATTCCAACAAGAATTTCAAATCAGATTCCAACAAGAATTTCAAATCAGATTCCAACAAGAATTTCAAATCAGATTCCAACAAGAATTTCAAATCAGATTCCAACAAGAATTTCAAATCAGATTCCAACAAGAATTTCAAATGAGATTCCAACAAGAATTTCAAATGAGATTCCAACAAGAATTTCAAATAAGATTCCAACAAGAATTTCAAATAAGATTCCAACAAGAATTTCAAATAAGATTCCAACAAGAATTTCAAATAAGATTCCAACAAGAATTTCAAATAAGATTCCAACAAGAATTTCAAATAAGATTCCAACTATTTAAATTTTAAGTGAGATTCCAACAAGACATGAAAATTGACTTCATTATTTCGAGTAATGTAGCAGAAGGATATTATGGACAATTCCATTCACAATTACATAAATTTAGAAGACGAGAAAATATTTTTTCTGTCAATTATAACATACATCATAGAAATATGTACATAATAGAATAGTATAAATTAATTTTACCTGCAATTTCCATTTAAAATATATTTTCTAGTTCATACCAATTTAATTCATTATAAATAGTGTTTACATTATCAAGCGCCTAACCAAAACCTCCTATGCTTTGTGCTTTTAATAAAGCACAATTTACATAACCCGATTTCATTAATTTTTTTAAAATTTATTATAACTGATTGACTTTAGGATACTTTTAAATGCATAAAATTAATTCAAAAAGTAAATGGTCGACTTCTTTTACCTCAAAAAATAAGTCTGCTGAAAAAAAACACTTGAAAAGAAGAGACTTGAAAACAGAAACTTGTTGCAGAAACAATTAATCTCTACAATAGGACCATCGAATCCAAACGCAGACAGTTGTGCAAACAGTAATCGTAGTCCTTTTTAAAATATTGCAATATTAATAAATATATATCTAAATATTTTTTTTATAGGGGGCATATTAGGTTTGTTTTTGCTGAACTATATATATACTTTTACAGTTTAAAACTTTTTTTCCACTTTAAATGCGAAAGTGGGCCTGAATGGCCGTGTGGGTGGAGCTCTGGCGCTCGGTACTACAGGTTTCGGGTTCGAGTCCCGGCGGTGCCATGGTTGTTTGTAGTGGTTCGGAATCCATTTTAAAAAGTAGGTCCCAGTCCTAATAGGATCGTAGAGCGTTGCGGGGGCATTGTTACTCCGCGTCCGTGGCTTATCTTCAAGTTACGCTCCCCCCCCTGGGTAATGCAAAGTGAGTACGTCTGTGCAGCACTTGCCTTAAGGCATCCAAAGACCAAGCTGTCTGTGTTTGCCAGCTGCGTTAGAAAGAAAAAAAAATGCGAAAGTTTAAAATTTAGAAACTTTTTCTCTAGATTAACTCTTGATATTGAGTAATGATCTGCAGAAATAGATCTCATCCTTATGGGAAGTTTTCATGTTCACAAATAAATATGTGTCCAGCATGATGTATCGGATAATTTTTCGTTCTGCAAAAGTTAACTTTATTAGAAAATCCAGAATTGTTTTTTCTTAACAATCAAGGTTTTTAAATAGGGCCTAAATGGCCGAGTGGCTAGCACTCAGCGCTCGTTACCACAGGTTTCGGGTTCGAGTCCCGGCGGTGCCATGGATGTTTGTAGTGGTTCGGAATCCACTTTAAGCCGTAGGTCCCGGTCTAATACGATCGTAGAGCGTTGAGGAGGCATTGTTACTCCGCGTCCGTGGCCTATCTCCCATTTACACGCGCCCCTTGGGTAATACCAAGTGAGTAATGTCTGTACAGCGCTTGCCTTAAGGCATCCAAGACCAAGCTGTCTAAGTGTTTGCCAGCTGCATTAGAAAGAAAAAAAAAAGTTTCTTAAATACGTTATACTCATAACTGATTTATATAATGTATATTTATACAAGTATGAAATAAAAATGGCTGAAAAACGAAGAATATACAGTTAATTCTTAAACTAAAAGTTCCGCATTAAAATCATTACCCATTAAAAATACAGAAGCACACGCAATATGTTTTAGTTGAAGAACATATTAGCCAAAATTCATACTACATTAGAAAAAAAGAAATTTATATGTATTCAAATTATTATTATACTATTATTCATTTGCAATCAATAGCAAATCAGTAACGGTAGTTGTTTTAACTATATGATAGCATATTTTTAATACGCCTAATTGCAATGAATGTTATATAATTTTAACATTACTCTTCTGAACTGCATCAGTTTATAGAAAAAAATCGTCGTGTATCAATACAAATTTACTTCTGATGTTTAAGCAACAAACTACAGTACTTTAGAACGACAAACCAGGGAGATGGACATAGGGTCAACACACCTGACCGTCCCCGCCCCGTCAGTTGATAATACTTCGGTTTACGTTTTTTAAGATCACATTTCAAAAATATGTAATAGTACCACAGACTGAATAGTGATATTTACACCTTTTTTGTGATTTAAATAAGATGTTCCTTTACTTTTTTGGGATTTCTTTATATACTGTTATAAATTTTTTTTTGTTCTAATGCAGCTGGCAAACTCTTAGACACTTGTTCTTGGATGCCTTAAGGCAAGCGCTGCACAGACGTTACTCACTTAGCACTACCCAGGAGGTGCGTGTAGCTTAAAGATAAGACACGGACGCGGAGTAACAATACGCCCGCAACGCTCTACGATCCTGTTAGACCGGGACCTACGGTTTAAAGGGGATTCCGAACCACTACAAACATCCATGGCACCACCGGGACTCGAACCCGAAACCTGTAGTACCTAGCGTCAGAGCGCTAGCCACTCGGCCATTCAGGCCCGTCCCGTAAAAGTAAAAAAAAAAAAAAAAACCAGGACAGATCGCAACTTGAAACTCATCTAGGATCATGATGCGCCTGGCTGGTAGAATTTGACTGAACCTGCTGTAGCTCTTGAGAAGAAGAATGCATGTCCCCAGTAGGGATTGCAATATCGGACCAAAAGTTCAATACCGGTATTCGGTATTTTTTAGATCTTAATACCGGGAACCGACTTTAATACTGGTACTAGAAATTTTTGAAAAGGGAAGAAAACACTGGTGTTTTTTGTTTTATTAGAGAATATAAATATCACAAAAAAATTTGTAACTTATAAATTTATAACAGTATGGGGTCTGAATGGCCGAGTGGCTAGCGCTCTGGCGCTCGGTACCACAGATCTCGGGTTCGAATCCCGGTGGTGCCATTGGATGTTTATAGTGGTTCGGAATCCACTTTAAACCGTAGGTTCCGGTCTAACAGGATCGTAGAGCGTTGCGGGCGTATTGTTACTCCGCGTCCGTGGCTTATCTTTAAGCTACACGCACCTCCTGGGTAGTGCTAAGTGAGTAACGTCTGTGCAGCGCTTGCCTTAAGGCATCCAAGAACAAGTGTCTAAGAGTTTGCCAGCTGCATTAGAACAAAAAAAAAAATTTATAACAGTATATAAAGAAATCACAAAAAAGTAAAGGAACATCTATTTAAATCACAAAAAAAGTGTAAATATCACTATTCAGTCTGTGGTACTATTACAAATTTTTGAAATGTGATCCTAAAAAACATAAACCGAAGTATTATCAACTGATTTTTTTATGTTCTTTAAAGTTATTCTTATTCATTATTATGGGGTATTATTTATGAGTATATATAATAATAAATCTGAAAAATGTTTTGAAGTATGATATGCAAATACAATGTGAATAACAAACTCACCAATTTAAAAAATATCGAAATATTACACACTTTCTTCACAACTACAACCTTGTTTTCACAGATAAGAATTTCTAGTCTTCAGATAAGAATTCTGAATCAGAATTCGCAGATAAGAATTCTAAATTTCTAGTAAATACCGAAAAATCGGTATTTAAACTTGTGAATACCGGTAATACAAATTTGTACAAATGGCTCAAAATACCGGTATTTCTTTATCCCGGTATACCAATCCCTAGTCCCCAGTTATGTCATTAGATTATCAGAACTTTATATAGAGCAGGAAATATGTTTAAAAACTGTCTAACACTATTAAAGTTCATGAAAGGTTTGTAACACTGATCGAACAGATAAATTTTTTACTCAAATAAATTAATAATTAAAAAAAACTAAAAAACACGCTTTTAGAGTTAATTAAACTAAAAAGTAAAAAATAATTGTTAACATAAGAATAAAATGACTGACGATAAAATGAATGTCACTGTTCTAAAAGCGTGGGGTGCTTTGTATGACATTTTAAAACTAACTCTGCATTTAGGAATGAAACTAGTGGAAAATTATAACGATTGCTATCGAGCACCCCACGCTTTTAGAACAGTGACATTCATTTTCTCGTCAGTAATTTTATTCCTATGTTAACAAATATTTTTTACTATTTAGATTGATTAACTGTAAAAGCGTGTTTTTTTTTAGTTTTTTTAAACTATTCATTTACTTTTTACTTTTTAGTTTGATTAACTCTAAAAGCATGTTTTTTAGTGTTTTTAAACTATAATATTTAAATGAGGTCCCGGTACGGAGGACTGGTTCGTACAATAATTTAATTGTGAGCAAAGCAAAGGCTAAATGCGAATATGTCAAACCAGCCAGGATTCGAACAGGGAATCTCCTAATCCGGCGCGTTATCCGTTGTGCCGTTGTCTCACGTAGGTTTGAATATCTGAAAGATGTCTGTAAATGTTTCTTTGCAGCTTATATAGTGTGTATGAAGAGAAGCAGATCTCCAGGGGAAAAATTATGCGTCGATCAAGATGACTTTTCAAAAGCTGTGTATTTTAATCACTAATCCTGGCGATCCTAATCATGATGAGATAATAAACTTATCAAAATATTTTATTGTCGTCGGTTCTTGATAAGTCTACAACGTTTAAATAAAATCGGATTGCTTAAAGTAGAGCCCAAAGAGTCAGTTACATACATACATATATACATACAAACAAACATACAGGTGAAACTAATAAAAGCCTATTAAAAAGGAATTACACCACATCTTCCCCCCACCCTTCCTTTATACTGTCTGAGGAAAATTCATATACTTGTAGTTTCGTTTACATCCACTTTAAAAGTTGTTTGGTTACTATTAAGCCCCCTAATGTATATGTAATGAAAAGTAAAATGCATTTTTTCGTATCGTAACTACTTTAACAAAAAAGCTTACATTTTAAAATACAATATTCAATTGAGAATTACAAAATGTATTTTAATAACAAATAAATGTGAATTAATATAGAGAAATATTATTATCTAATAAAAATATTTAAATTCTCGATTACATGTTTTTTCCCCAAAACTATATTTCTAAATCTTTAAAATGAAGCTTATTTTGAAATTTATCTTTTATAAATAGATAATCAAATATGCTGGGGAAAATATATTTAAAAAATTAGCTTTAAAATATCAAAATCATGCATACGGTGTTAGCATAAAAGAAAATTGTTGTATTAATAAAAAAAAAATTAGAATTATTTTCTTGGTTTACTCGACGAAAATTATTAAAAATTCGTATTTGGAATTCAAAATACAGAAAACCCAATCAATTCTTGCTAATAAAAAATAATTTTTTAATTTTTTAATCTGAAGTATTGTTATAGTATTTGAAACATTGATTAAAAAATAGTTGCGAAGATAATAATTACCAAATTTTACTGGGTATAAGAGATGTCAGAATTCTAATGTATCTTCAAATCTTATTTGAAACAAAATATTTTTTTAATATAATATAACAGTACGCAAAATAATTTATTCCTCAATCCCATTCTTTATTTCGGGAAGTAAACCAAACTTAACACTGTGTTAAAAAGTATAAATTGCAAATGAAGACAATTTCACACACTTATTAAAATTATATTTCATGCTTAAAATCTTAAAATATCTTTTTAAAAATTCATAATAAATGGTTTCTTTCTAGTGCTTCTGATGAGTTTATGAGAAAATATTAAGCTTCAAAATTATCCAAAATCATTTGTCGCATGAGACAATAGTCTTTAAAATGTTTTTTACAGTCCATAAAGTTTCCCCTTAAATCTTCTTGCAATTCAAGTATTATATCGTAAGTAGCGAAAAAATCTTCTTCAGACTCAGGATTATTAGACGACGACAATTCAATCAAAATTAACACTTCCTCAGTTAGTGCAGCGAGATTATCTTTCACCAATTCGGCGGAATTGAGAAACACATGTAAGGGAGTAGTTAACCCCCTTTTAAAACTTTGAAAAGTTACCCAAGATCCGCAGAGTTCTCCTAGATAATGAACAATAGACTGAAAATTAGACTTCAATACTCGGGATGTCGCATCTAAAACAGTCCACCAAGAGACGAACTTCCGATATAGGCTCACTGCCTTGTGAGTAATGTATTTCATTTCGTTCGAATTCATTGCTAATAAATTTGATGCAGAAATATTATTGAAAAGGTAGTTCAAACCTAACACAAGAAAAAATAATGTACCACTAATAAGAAAATCGTCTACATGTTGCTGAATTAGCATTTGTTGTTTAAAATGTGATTGGCTGAAGGGACGCGCATGCGTAAATAGGCATTATTTTTAATAAAAATTCACATGTAGTTTGTTGGCATGATAACTTTCAAATGAAACAAATGAAAACATAGCCGTCTAACCTAAGATTCAAAAACTTAATTGGACGAAAGAATTGAATACCTTCGAATTCATCTACATCAGCTGATCAATCGGGAAATATGCACTTTAACAGGATCTCAATGGGAATTATATTAAAGAAAAACAGAAAAATTATTTGAAGATTTACCCCCTATTACTAGAATTTCTTTTTTGTGTAAAAAAAAAAACACAGTTATTTTCACTTCAACGCTGCGATCACTCCTAACTTGCACAAGCATTTGCAAAATATGGCAAATAATATATACAAAAGGAAAGTTGGCGCACAAAATTCAATCGATTTATCAATTCTTAAAAATTTGTTGTACACTTAATTTATTTTATTTAATAATTTCTTTTGCATAAAATTGTATATACTGCTTTCAAATTGCATTTTTTCAGAATATAACACCCCCGAAATAAAAATATCCGTGGATATACAATAAATAAACTCATATACAATGATAACAATATTAAACAATAAAAAAAAATTTTAAAAACTGTACAAACTATGGCCCAATTCTCAGATAACTGACGAAGACATATATATATATATATATATATTCAGCTTTTATTCAAAAAGTGGATAATTTATAAATGCGTCAAAATGGTGAAGTACTGTAATAGACCTATCTTCCATCTGATGCATTTGAGTAACATAAGAGATGCATAAGAATTTGTCAAAAGTAACTTTTTGAGGGTACCCATTTACGAGATATGTTTTTATTAATCTCAGAAAAAATACATATTTATTCATAGAACTTGAATTGCTATCTTTTCCCAGAATTTCTAGCTAGGAAATCACTATAAAAAATGAAGAAATATGACATTACAATGGCAGATATACAACAGATTCAGAGCTATGAAGGACTGAATAGAAATTCAACATTTTGTCACGGCATATATAGACAAATACCCCAAAGATGGAATAAGAGGATTCGCACCCTTATTCTTAACTCGTCGAGTCTAACAAAAGAATTTCCCCGCTTTTGTGACAGACACTAAAAGTTACAAATAGATGTACAGATAGGCACCAAAAGTTTCGCTTCCACGTAGCCTTTCAAATTAAAAACCAAACTCATTTATATTAAATGTCGAATCCAGTTTTAAGTTTCCAATTTTAATTCAAGTTTTGTATAAAATATGATTCGTTTCAAAAATCATTCATGGTCCTATGCAAGTGAATAATTAAGCAATAAAATGCTGTAAAGAGAAATAAAATAATTTTAAACTCAAAAATGAATATCTTTAAAACAATTTGGAAAAAATTTTAATTCGATCCAAATCCTTCACATTTTGAGTCAAATTATTTCCCACTTAAGTGATTTATTTAGTGGACCTAGCATAAATAAAAATAACGAGAGAGAGGAGTGCTGTCGATTATCCTCATAATACGTTCCAAATTATGATGGACATTTTGTCCGTCATAATTCGGAACGTACACCCTCTGATGTAGCATGTGGAGTTCTGGATTTTTCTTTCTTTTTTATGTAGAATGGACATACTTTTTATCCTATATATTTATCTTCCAATCAACTGCATAGACACGGGAGTCTTTCAATCAGTTTCGATAGATGCGTTTATTTTACGCCAAGAGAATTTTATCATTATGACAACTTAATCAAGTTTGGTTTGTCGACCTACTGTCATCTTGTGCACATGAGGGCTGAAAATCCTGAAAACTAAACTATAATAACACCTAAGTACCGGGACCTACAGTTTAAAGTAGATTCCAAACCACTACCAAACATCCTTGCAACTGCCTGGATTCGAACCTTAAACTTGTTACACCATAGGCCAAAATGCTAGCCACTTGGCCGCTAGGCCGCACATAATCAAGGAAAAATTATATTTAGTCCCTTTCAACTTTTTTCGTTATAAACTATCATGATTATGAACATGATATTTTATTCAGTTTACTTCCTATGTGAAACATCAATTTTATTGTATATAATTCAATATTAAAGGTACGTTAATCTTTAAAAAATAATCATTACTAAAAATATTGGAATAATTCAATATCATGTATCATGAATGAAATGCTTAGGCTTTTAAGATCATAAATAAGGTGAAAAACTAAACAATCAAAACATTTTTCCATCAAACTATCACTATGGGGACAATAGGAGAAAATAGTAACCAATACAATTAAATTTAAAGAGATATTATTTCTATAATAACACATGAAAGATATTCAAATAAAATCAGTCATTACTTTCATCCACATTACGAATGCAAGCGGACATAAATCAACCTGGTACCAGGATCTCTGCTATGTTGTTTCATATAATCCTTTTATTTTTTAAAAATTTATTTTTAAACCTTGAAAATAAATTCATTAATGCGGAGTTGATAATCTCCCTCGGGAATCATCAATTTAAGATTTTTTTTAATATTATAAGTATGTCAGACGTAAGAATTCATATTACACAAGTTGTTATGACAAAATTAAGACAAACTGATGAACAGTTGAGGATATTCATCTATGTTCAAACAGTTCGGAATAATTATAAGTGATGACAAAAAATAAAATTCAAAATTGTCATTAATTAAAGATTGTTATAAACTAATAAATAAAATATTAATAAAAATTAAATTAATTATATTAAAAATGGTTTAAAAAACCTTAGAAATTAATCCGTCACACAAAATGGTCTGCAACTTTTGGAATGTCAAGGAATATTCCCGACTACACATCGATTTCGAAGAGCATACAAAATAATAATTGGTTTGTTTTTTAGCTGAACTATACACCATATGAAAAAAAAAATCATAATTTAAAAAAATACCAATGAATTATGGCAATAAATTCATTGCAAACTAAATGTATGAGAATATATATTTTAAGCTACATATTTCTCCTATTGTAATATCAACATTTGAAGAATTATCAATTGTAAAATTTACTATACTTTCTTAAATTTCTCAAATGTTCATTATACATCATTGATATAAGGTTCATCATCCGTCTTCAATAGAAAGATCAGTAGTCATAAATCTCACATTGCGGTTAAAATAGTATGATAAATTCCAAAATAATTCATTTTGGGTATTTGGGTATTTTGGGTATTTATCCATAAAAATACGAAGGATAATTGAAGAGGCAAATGACATTTCATGTATTGTTATTATTATTAATATTATTATGAATTTTTTAACTCGTCATTTGCAAGAATTATTTTCTGAACTTTTCTGAGCTGCAATTTTTAGCTTTTAAATTTTAATTAATTGCTACGATCTGCACCTTAATCTAAATAATAGCTATCTGGTCTTTAACATTTTAATCGTTAATAGTTTTAATTTATTCTGTAGCTTATTTACCTTATGTTAACTTTTAATTATTATTATTATTTTTTTATTATTATTTATTTTTTGGGGGCATCGTCAACGGACTCTTAATTGTACTTATAGCTTTAGCTTTTTCGGTCTCTTGCTTTAATTGTTCTCAAGCAAGAGATGTTTTCTTAAATTCTTTTTCTTCAATTTAAGCAATTTCCTTTTGTACAAATACTTTAACTACTTTAAGATGTGGAGGTTTTCGTGGCACTTAAAATCACATAGGAACTCCATAACAGGTATGCCCTTTGCCCAATAGATCTTAATCATATACTGGTAACTGAACAAATACAAATAACATTTAGTCGTTAATCTTTTGAGACAAGAGCTAGATTTCTATTTAATCGAATGTCATTTTCCTCTAGTATTCGAAAAGTATTCGCTAAAATAAACATTAAATTAATTCTGTTTCTAAATAAATATATAAGAATCTTTTTGAATTTATTTCATATTATGTGATTATATTTTCAACGGTATGTGAAAAAAATAACTATTTATCATTTTCAATAATAAATTAACTTTCAGAAATTTACATCACATACGTAATTGACAAAATTAAGAAAAAAAAAAAACACTTCTTTTAAGAAATATCTCTCACTTCACAAAAATGTCTCTCCTTCTGCATGATTTCTACAAAGGTAAAATCAAATTAATGGATTTAATCATCTCTTGCCCAAAAAAGGAATTTACTTCGTGAATATCATTTTAATCTTCTTTAATATCTTCTTCTTTCCGACACCCAAACTATAATAGTGGAACAGAATATTCAGGATAATCCAATTTAATCGGGACTGTCACCCAATCGAAACATCAATAAACTAAATCCCACGCAAAATCAATTTTATTAGTTTGTACATAATTTATTTTTTGAATTGTTATCTACAAATTAAAAACAAATATTCTGTTATAGATAGTTGGTTCGCTTCCCCATTTAGTGAAGATTAATATTTAGTCCCGCTGTGTCATGTGAAACAATTTTTAACTTTCCAATACAAGAATTATATTTATCATCAAGTATTCATAACTTATGGTATACTATGAGTATTTTTTCCACATATATGCATCTAGAACTAACTGACGTATTTTTCACATATAGTCATCTCTCAAGCAATAAGAAAACTACATTTCTCAATATCAAAAAATACATTTCAAATATTATGCGTGTATATTATAAATTTTCTTCAACTTAACAATTAAATTAAGGATTATTCCTGTCAGTGGCAAGGATGTTTGTTGGTGGTTCGGAGTCCTTGTTAAGCAGTAGTTCCCAGTCCAATTAGCCCACAATGTACACAAAATTACCATAGAGAGACCAAACCTATACAAGTTCTAGTACAAATTCTTCTGCAAAGATAATCTATATTGATCCAAGTATTCAGGATAGTCCATCAATCAACTACATAATATCTATATCTATATATATATATATTCATTTTTTATAACATATTTTGCAAATAAGTGCTGACTGTAAGAAATTTACGGTCACTATTTCTTGCTTGTTGTATTCAAGAAGATTTTATTTATTAGAAGATTTTATTTATTACTCAATAATATAAAAATTGCCCACGAAGTCGAAGACTTAAACTTCCAGCAATTTGAGCTATTGAACACTAATTTTATATTGCTTTAATCCATTACCTTTGGAGTTTAGGCATTTTGTGTTGACCTAGAAGGTTTAGTACTCTTTGATGAAGTATACTAATCAGTTACAACAAAGAAAAAGGTGAAATTCATTTTTCAATTCCTTCTATCAGCTCACGCTTTCCCTATATATATATATCTTGTTCAAATTTTCAATCGTTAATAAAATACTTCTTATTCATCCACTCAAGCTCAAATACATTTTTTTAACTTGTAGTAGATGACACTTGATGTTAATGCAGTTTTTTCAATATTAATATTAACAAGTAATTAAATTTAATTAATTAATTTTAGTTTTTTTTTGGATTTAAGTTGCATATATCTACCAATAGATGGCGCCAGGTAAACTTTAAAAAAAATGAATGAAAATTATTTATAAAGGACTTTCTGCAATATAGTGAAAAAAAAAAAGAAGTAATTAACTTTAAAAAATTTGTTTTTAAATTACTTGAAGTGTTCAAAGCAACAATTTTTATATTTTTTTTTTATAAAACTGATTTCATATACTGAACTACAATTTACAGCTTAAAAACATGAAGTAAATAATAGACTTAATAAAATTCTAAGTTATTTTAGAGAATTTCAGAAAATAATTTCCTTAGTAATTGTAAATATGTAAAAAATATTTTAACTAAAAAATTGCTTAACTACACTAAGCTGGCAAGAAATTTATAGAATTTTTAAATAATTGCTTAAAAATTAACAATACTTTCAAACATGAAGGTAACAAACATTTTCTAGTAAACGTCTTACTTAAATTATAATAAAAATTTATTTGCTTTACATCACAAATTTCTTACAATTTATGTTTGCATAAATATTGCACTTTAATATTGAACATTAACTTACACATGTATTTTTCTAGACCAAAATAATAGAAAACACAAAGTGAATTGAAAAACACAATGTCATTGATAAAGAAAATTTATTCAAATTTGAAAAAGAGAGTTAATTGATTAAAACTTTCATTGTATACATAACAAATTTGTTTAAACGTAAGTTACAATAATTTTGATTTAAAATTTCACATTATTTGCATAAAATGTTTTTAAAGGACAAGAAGTTAATTTGTAGTAAAATTTTAAAAATAATCCTCATATAACATTGCTACAGAGCTACCCCACAAGTGGCAAAACTTAATAAATTGTTGCTGGTAAACTTCGAACAATTTATAAACAAGGTTTTCCATTGAGTTTACCTTTTTGTATGCAGAAGCAACAGAGTCGCTTTCTTCAGAACTATAACTCATAACTTTTGCTATATACATGCATATCGCGCTTGTTATAGTTAGTAAAAATCTCTGAATATTAATACAGCACTCAATTGAAAGTTTTGCAATTTTTTTCATCTTTCGCATTTCTTTCCGTATTCTATCAATTGGAATGTTAACAACTTCTAACAGTTCATAAATCACGTCTATATTAGAATGCATTAAACGAGGTGTCACTCTGACAAACGTCCACCAAGAAAGAAGTTTTCGGTATTTTGAAACTACTTCAACAGCACACGAATAGGCCCGTTCTTCATTCATTATAGTTGAAGAATAATTCAATTTTTAATATACAGAAGATCAGAATTCAAAGTTACCAAAATATTCTAATACTCGTTAATGTTTTGTCGGCCTTAAATTTCAAAATTTAATATCGTCATATTCACATCTATGTGTTGGGAAGATGTAAATTCAATTCAATTCCCAGGATAATACCTGGTTCTACTTTACTTCGATAATTTAAACAAACTTTTATATTAATTGATTTCTATGATAAAAAGAAAATTATTTGTTACGTTTAAAAAGCGAAATGAAAGCAAAAGTCAAATGCACAGAAGTGAAGATACTATTGATAATATTTGAAATAAAGAGGATAAGGTTGCAGTTAAAAGAATTTTATAGTTGAGAAAAAATAACCAGGGAATAAAGTCGAGAAAAATTGATCAAGTTGAATCATTATATATTTTAATGGTATAATTTAAATAGGGTGACTGGATTTCTGTTAATTACCATATCAGAATGGGGATAGTGCGTTAGGCCATCAAACTAACAGTTCTTGAATCTATACTCGACTAACTATATCGAAACGAAATTTTTGCGAGGGATAGCTACGATTAAAGTACAAGTCAAAATGTTTTTTCACTATACTTATGGTGGAAGGCGTGAATATCCATTTGGCTCTATTTGTGTGTTTGAAATTGTGGTGTCAAAAGTGGATTACTGTGTAGCAAGCTCTTCCTTGGTGCATCTTGCGTAATGTTGGATCCTGGGATAAATCCAAACGTTCTAGTGGCAAATAACACATTTCAAAACACATGTATTCGAAAACAATTACATATAAAAAAGGCAGGACACTTGCTCACAATTTATTAGACGAATCTGTATTATAACGATTCAACGCTCCATGAATAATCACCACACATTGTAAAGAGCATTCCTGTAGGTTTTATTTGATTCTGAACAAAACTATCCGCTTTCTACTATAGGCTAAATGGAAGCAATTTCATACACATGTATTTGTAGATTTAGTTTTCCAGCATAAGTAAAGAAACTCATTTGCAGGACCTTAAAATTGTTGTTTTAATTTCAAGAACTCCTAAAGCAATGTTAGCTTTTATTTAGTTTAAGGTAACAGAAACATGTCTTGTTTTAAAGTTCATTTTGTTTTTAACAAACACATTATCTGTCGATGTGATGTATACCCCATTTTGCTGTGACTATTGTGCTATATTTTATTCTTTTTTTTAGAATTTCCATTAACATTTAGTCAGTAGACATTTCAGCAAAATTACCGATTGAAAATTTCTGTAGTGTGCAGAGGTCATTTGATTCTAGAATGGTAAGTCAAACAATAAATTCAGCTTCGATCAAATTGGATAATGGATTATTTTGATCTACAATCCCATTTTAAACACTTGAGCATTAACCTGCATTAACATACTGTCAGATGATTATCAAAGTGCCATCTAATTTTTTCACCCACAAGTACTGGTTTTGACTATGTGGATCTATATAATTCTATTACTATAATCATTATTACGAAAGGAATATTAATTTGCCTTATCATAAAACCTGTGCTTCTTCAACCCCCAAATGTACATGTTTAATCGCATGGAAAGAGAGTTAACACACGTCATGATTTATAATATAAATTATAAAATATAAAAATATTTTGAAAGTAAATGAAGGAATTTGCCAATATATCTTTCTTATAATATTACAAAACTTTATGAGTATTAAAATAATCTACTCGTCTCAATATTCAATTTATTATTTTATTGTATATAATTGTTATTACACTCATGTCCATAAATTAAGGATAATGAAGTTCAGGCAAAGAAAGAGACAGAAGCAAAACAAATTTTACTTATTTGTAAAGTCTATTTATTAAACAAAAGGTAAAGAGCAAAAAAGATGCTATATGTTTGACATAATTAATAAAAATTGCAATTTTTACTCCCTGGAGCAAATTTCAAAAAAGAACCTATTTACAAAAAACAGTATAACATGGTTAGTATGATGGTTAATATGGAGTATGTCTCCCGGACGATGCAATACAGGCCTTACAACGCCTAGGCATGCTGAGTATCAAATTATCAATCTGATCTTGGACGCCGCAGGAGTGCCACTGGCCTTCCCGAATTAACGGGATTTCAGTGTTGGTTGCACAACTACGGAAAGGAGGATTGAATAACCACTCTGGGTAACGCAAGCAGCCTTTTGGCTGAGTTCACTGTTGCTAATCAGTGATAAACACTGGGTCCGTTCCGCTTTGAGAGTTGTCTGGTGCATATCAACACGCCAGAACGGCTCTCAATCGTGAGGAGTTCTAGGAACTCTTGCTTTAGGCCTTTTAGAGTGATTTATGGTGAATAGCATGTATTCCATGCTTTCCGCCAGCAACCGCTCTACTAAAACTACTTAAAAAAATCTAATATATAATAAAAGGAAAATTAAAAATGAATTTAGACAACTTGAGAAAAGAATAACAGTTATATACATATGTACAGAATTGTTGACAAAAGGTTCTTAGTGATATGAACTATGAATAGTAAATAGATAAACATAAACTGTTAAGGGATATGGTTACATCACAATATTATTGACATGTTTATGGTTTTTATTGTGTGATATAGTCTATATTTTGCGTTACAAAGTCCATAACCTTGATAATTTTTTTCTTTTTATTTTTTTGGAGATTGCTGCTTTTTTTTGCCCAGGCTTCATATGTTTCTGGGTTTGGTTGGAGTGCATGATTTGAGTCTGTTAGAGAGCAAGAGAATAGATAATGATCCGGTGTGCCTATTTCGCCACAAATGCAATTGTCCGTATCTTTAATGTTAAACCTGTATAGGTATGCTGGAAAGGACCATGACCCGTAACAAAGTAATTTATATTTGTGTTTGTTGACATTTTTGTGGACACTGTTGGGAGAAAGTGATGAGTTCTTCTTCCTGTGATCCCATTGTCCCATTCTTCTTGCCATATCTTGAGGCTGTTGGTTTTGAGTTCTCGTTTTAGTAGGCTTGTTGGGTTTTTTATTTTCGATTGATGTGTACTTCTCATTGTTGCTTCTTTGGCTAGAGAGTCGGCGCGTTCATTACCTTTGTTACCTGCGTGTGCTTTAATCCATAGTAGGCTTATTGATTTGTTGTTGATTGTGTTTAGTATGTTTCTGAGATCTTGAACCTGGCTATTTGTATTGAAAAATCTGTTGATGGCTATTATGGATGATAGGCTGTCCGTAAAGATGTTGATTCTTTTATATTTTGTGTTTTTTATCCATGTTAATGAGTTCAATAATGCATTTAGTTCTGCTTGGAAAACTGAGTTATTGCCTTGGAGTCTCTCTTGCCATGTGTGGATTTCTATGTCGTTGTCCATTGCTACAAAAGCTGAGCCTACCCTATTATCCATTTTTGATCCGTCTGTGTATATTTGAAGATCACTATTTCTTTGTTCTGTATTTTTTAATATTTTTGATGGTTTGTCCCATGGAGGTTCGCACCACTGTGATATTGATTCTTGATAATCATTCTGTAGATATGTATGTTGGTGGAATGTTGCATTAATTTTAAGTCTTGTGATTTGTGTGAATGTTGCTTCCCTTTTTGCTACTAAGTAGGTTGGCTCTAGACCACTTAGTATTAATAAAGCTGAGGTTGGAGAGGTTCTATAGGCGTTAGTTATTTTTAATGCAAATTGCCTCTGTATTGAGTTGATATGATTAATTTTTCTTGTTGTAAGGCTATCGGCCCATATTGATGCTGCATAGCATATTATCCTCTCTGCCACTGATTTATACCATAGTCTGGTGAATTTGGGGTTAATACCCCATCCTCTTCCTGACATGGTTGCTAATTTGTTTGATTTGATTAGAAGGGTGCTTTTAAGAGACAGGTGGGAGGGGATTGACGGGCTGCAATTCGTCGGCCAAGCATATCCCACACATGCTCTATTGGATTCAAGTCCGGTGAGTATGCTGGACAATCCATACGGGTGATATCCTCCAATTGAAGGCATTCGTCTACAATGTTTGCACGGTGAGGACGGGCGTTGTCATCCATAAACAGAAATTCAGCACCCATGGTGCCCCGAAACAAACGTACATGTTGTTCCAGAATGACATCCCGATAGATATGGCCTGTCATCGTTACAGTTCTGGACTGTTCTGCAGGACAGTTCTGGAACCAAGAATAATTCCTTCCCAAACGAGCCATCCAGCACCACCATAACAGTGTCGTTCAATGGTGTTCTCTTGGTGGTAACGGGTACCTGGCGCTCTCCATATGAAAGTCCGGCGAGAATCAGACTGAAAACTAAACCTGGACTCGTCGGAAAACATCACACCAGACCACTGTTGCGGTGTCCACAATGCATGCTCTCTACTCCAGGTTAATCGCAGGCGACAGTGAGTTGCGGTAAGTGGAACACATCTGGCAGGCCTACGAGCATATAGACCAATGTGCCCCAAGCGTCTGTACACGGTCTGCCTTGAAACTGTCGTACTGGTAGCTGAAAAGAGCTGACGAGACAGGTCTGATGCTGTGCTCCGTCTGTTTCTTTTGGCAGTAACTGCTAAATACCGGTCCGCATTCGGCGTTGTAACTCGGGGGCGACCTGTGCTGTAACATCTACTTACATTACCATCATCTTGGAATCGTTACCAAAGCCTGGAGATGACACTCTGGGCGATTCCAAGTTCCTCGGATACTTCCAGCTGGGTACGTCCACATTCCAGTCGTCCGATAATTCTACCACGTAAAAAATCTTCCAAATGCTTCCTTTGTGCCATAACTATGCGGTTATTGCACTGAAAGGCTTTTAAAGCTCTTGTGAACAACTTTACTTCTTTGCCACCATTCCTTATATACCCCTCTCTTACACTCTCGTCATTGTGACGTACTATCCGCGCCATCTGGTGGTTTCCTGTAATTTGCACATTCTTCTTCAAGATGTGTGTGATAATTCTACAGGTGAAATTTTTATTTTAGAGTTCAATTTTTGTGTGATTCTGAATTATCCTTAATTTATGGACATGAGTGTATTATATAATGACAAAAACTGTCCCTTTATAAAAAGAAGGATTATGTTTTTAACACTCATAGACTGGTACATTGTTATTGGAATCATCCCGTCTTCTCCCTGTGCGGTCTGATGGCCAATTGGCTGGCGCTCTGGTCGTTTGTTCCACAGGCTTTAGGTTAAACTCTTTGTGGTAGCATGGATGCTTGTTAATGGTTCGAAATCGAAACCTGTACCCACAAGTCCCCTGGTCACGTTCTATTTTGCGTACAAAATAACCGGAGAGCGACGAACCAATTATTCCTGTACTCAATGCTAGGAATTTTCACTGTTTGCAGCTATTGTGTTAATCCGAAATATAAGCATGGAAACACATTAACCAGACATCAAGTTGTGGTATTCGTTTCAAAACAACTTAAACTGTGCAACAATTCGTTCCAGAACCATGATATTTATATGGTAGAATCTGGGGCCTGAATGGCTGAGTGTCTAGCACTCTGTGCCGCAGGATTCGGGTTCGAGTATTGGCGATACCATGGATATTTGTAGTTGTTGAGCATCCAATTTAAACCATATATCCTGGTCTAATATAGAGCGTTGTCTGGAGATTTATTCAGTCTTCAGCCCTCGTGATTTTTCGCTAAATTGAGGTTGCGTATTTACCTCAGCCATGGAACAGCCGCCTACGACGGGGTTTATCGGACCTGGTGTAGGTTTTTGTACACCAGGGGGATTAATAACAACAACCACAACATAGTAATATCATGAAAATCGATGTTTATTAAAATAGGCATACACGATGTATAATAGTTTTCTGTAAACAGAGTTGATGACTGTCACAAAATTTAAGTATCCAAATAATATGCACATTCAGTTTTATCGTAAAAATTAATTACCATAAATAGAGAAATCAAATAATTTAAAAATTAATTTAACATGAAATACGAAAGAATGAGTTTATTGCTAATTGCGGAAGAAAATTAGGATGCATTTTGCCGAAATACCTCAACTCATCCTAATTTCCCAACGACAAACGACGATTACTAGTTTGAGGTTATTGAGAGCAAGCACATCTTCATAGAAATGAACTTTCGGATTCTCAAACACACACAAGAAAATTCGATTTGTTGTAGCATGTGGCTTGCATTAGTGTATTTTTATTATACACTGAAGTGACAAAAGTCATGGGATACCTCTTAATATCGTGTCGGCCCTCCTTTCGCCCGGCGAGGTGCAGCAACTCGACGTGGCATGGACTCAACAAGTCGTTGGAAATCTTCTGCAGAAATATTGAGCCATGCTGTCTCGATAGACGTCCATAATTCTGAAAGCGTTGATGGTGCAGGATTTTGGGCACGAACAGACCTCTCGATGATGTCCCATAAATGCTCGATGGGATTCATGTCGGGCGATCTAGGTGGCCAGATCATTCGTTGGAATTGTCCAGAGTGTTCTTCAAACCAATCGCGAACAGTTGTGGCCGATGACATGGCGCATTGTCCTCCATAAAAATCTTATCGTTGTTTGGGTACATGAAGTCCATGAATGGCTGCAAGTAACCTCCAAGTAGCTGAACATAAGCATTTCCAGTCAATGTTCGGTCCAGTCGCACCAGAGGACCAAGTCCATGCCATGAAAAAACAGCCCACACCATTACGGAGCCACCACCAGCTTGAACAGTGCCTTGCTGACAGTTTGGGTCCATAGCAATATAAAAGTTTGAACATTGTTCCAACTGCTTATTAGAGTAATATACTGAACAAGTGTATTTGTAATTTGTGCCTAACTGTAATACTAGAACATCACTTTACGATGACAAAGGTATTTTTTTGTTCTAATGCAGCTGGCAAACACTTAGACAGCTTGGTCTTGGATGTCTTAAGGCAAGCGCTGCACAGACGTTATTCACTTTGCATTACCCAGGGGGCACGTGTAACTTGAAGATAAGCCACAGACGCGGAGTAACAATGACCCCGCAACGCTCTACGATCCTATTAGACCGGGACCTACTTTTTAAAGTGGATTCCGAACCACTACAAACAACCATCTCACCACCGGGACTCGAACCCGAAACCTGTGGTACCGAGCACCAGAGCTAGCCACTCAGCCATTCAGGCCCAAATCTACGACATATTGACAGCCCAAGATATCAGCATTTACTGCAAATAGTAAAAGGACCTGAAATAATTTTTTTTCCTTTTCCTGAAACTATAAAATATTGTAAATATCTACAACAGTGTTAAATAAACAAAACATTCTATTTAACTGTATTTCACATTTATTTTATTTACAGATTTACGTAATATTAAACAGCACTGATAAAGAAATTATTTTCTTACATTAAAAAAAGAAACTGCATCTTTAATCCCAAAATATAATTTCATCATGTCTAACAACATTTCTATAATAAGGTGAAAGACCATTTAATAATGGATTCTTAAATATACATGTGTGAAACTAAATTAAAGAAACATTTATACAGGAGATTATACATTACACAATTCAATATTGCACTTATACTATTTCAGAAATTGTTATTTGTTATACACATATTCGATTTGCAAGTTGAATTGAATATTCGAATCCTTTAGACCATTATGTCTTAGAATTATTTGTCGATTTTTAATGAAATTTTGCAATAGTTCTCGACAACTTATGAAGTCTTCTAAAATTTCGACTGCAGTTTCAATTATGTCAGTGTACGGCGCCGAGAACTCTATGCATAATTCCGAGTGAGAATTTACTGTTAAATTCATCAAGTTGTGGGTTTCTCCCGAAAGGTGATCCAAGCCTTCTTTCACCACAAGTTTCCAGTTTATTTTTGCGAAGTACCTTATCCGGTTATGGCCTGAACTCCTAATATGGCTAGATGATACACATGGCAGACAAAAAACACGTTGGTAAGAAAGAGGCAGTGAGCAATGATTATGTCCATGTTAGTAAAAGAGAAAAAATAACAAAAAAGGGGAAGCAATAGGAGGAGTAATCAAACACATGGCAAACTTAAAAAACGATTAAATAAAAAGCAACGAGGCAGTTAATTAAAGCATTTAAATAGTACTTGTATCTTATCAGCTGGGCTATTGGCATTTTTAAGTTGATTATAGAAGTTATCTAATCCTCCTATCATATTAAAAAAAAAATACGAGTTCAGAAAAACCGTAAAATGCTTTAGAAGCAGAATCAGTATCTAAGTTCGTAGTATTAATATTAGTGTTAGCAGGAATAGAATGCTCTGAAACCGATGGCATGCTATTTTTCGGAGTTCCTTTGAAGAAAACCACATGTTGTCTTTGAAATTTCAAGTCCTTTTAATATATTCCACGTAAAAATTATGTAGTGGTAAATTTTTGCCAGCTTTTTGCATAATTAAAAAGACAATTTAAATCAGAAATCAAATACATGTTACATTTCTTTTACAAAAGTCCACCATGACACTAATTTTCGGTATTTATTCACCGCTAACATAACTAGCGACAGAACGTTCTGCATGTCAATTGTAATAAAATATAAAGTTTACATACAATAATTTTCATTTCTTAAGCGGATTTTAATTTTTTTTAAATTCATTTCAATATTTCTTACTCTATGATTAATTTCATTTTAAGTTTAATCAAAAGGATTGCGTCATATTGTTAAAATTTACAAAGTATTATGTATTATCTACAATATATCTTTCAATAGGCTTCATTTAAATTCACAATTAAAATAAGAATTGCAATAACAAATAAATGTGAGTTAGTATAAACAAAAAAATATATATATAAATATTTAAATTCAAGAATTACATTTTCATTCACCCACAAAGTGTTTCTAACAAAATTCATCAATGGCTTTAAAGTGGTACATTTTCAAATATATCATTTGTAAATATAGAATCAAGTACACTATCAAAAATACATTAAATGAAACTAGCTTTTAAATATAGAAATCAAGCGTACGCTGTTAACATAAAATACAGTTTCATATTAATAAACAAGAAAGATGTATAAATTTGTTTTTAAAATGAATTTAAAAAATCAAATCAATTATTTGTTTATTAGTTATCACTCCATGTCTTTATTTGAACTAAAGCAAGAAATTCTTTCTCATATGTATAGACCATTCATTAACTAAACAAAGTTAAACATTTTGACTTGCCAATACAAATCTTTCTGTGGAATTATTTTCTGGATTTACTAAGTACACGAAATTCACATTTGGAATTCAAATCAATTCTCGCTTAATGTAAAATTAGATTTAACCTTTTAATCTTGAGTATTGTTACAGTATTTGACTCATTGATTAAAAATTAGTAACGTAAACAATAATTACTAAATTTTACTGGGTGTAAGAAATAACTGAAGTTTACTGTATTTTCAATTCTTATTTGAAACAAAATACTCTTTTAATACAATGATATAACAATATATAAAATTAAGTAATTTTTTACTCAATAACTTTCTTTATTTAGGGAATTAAAGAAAGTTATTAAGTAAAAAAAAAAAAAAACATTATTGAGTTAAATTAAACTTAACAACGTGTTAATAAGTAGAAATTACGAATAAATACAATTTCACTCACTTATTAAAACTATATATTTCATACTCAAATTCTTAACATATTTTTTTAAAAATTCATAATAATTGGTTTCTTTCTAGTGCTTCTGATGAGTTTATGACAAAATATTATGCTTCAAAACAACTCAGAACCATTTGTCGCAGAAAACAATACTCTTTAAAATGTTTCTTGCAATCTATAAAGTTTTCCTTTAAATCTTCTTGCATTTCATATATTATATCGTAAAAATACAATAAATCTTCTTTAGAAATAGGATTATTAGACGAAGACAATTCAATCAAACTTAACACTTCCTGAGTTAATGCAGTGAGATTAAATTTTACCATTGCGGTGGAATTGATAAATTCATTCAAAGGATAAGTTATATTCTTTTTAAAACGTCGCAAATTTTGCCGAGAAATGCTGTTGGCTTCTAGATAATGAACAATAGACTGAAAATTAGAATCCAATACAACGGATGTCGCATCTAAAACAGTCCACCAAGAGACAAACTTCCTATATAGACTCACTATCTTACAAATACTATATTCAATTGCATCCGAATTCATTGCTAATAAATTTGATGCAACGATATTGTTGAAAAGGTAGTTCAAACTTAACAGCAGAACAAAAAAAAGGACGACTAATAAAAAAATCGCTCTACATGTTGCTGCATTAACAGTTGCTTACATTATGATTGGCTGAAGGGACGCGCATGCGCTTATAATCATTATTTTTAATAAAAATTCACGTTTAGTGTGTTGGTATGATCACTTTAAAGCGACAAAAATAAAAATAAAAAATGCCATCTAACTTGATCAACAACTTGATTTGACGAAAGAAATTTAATACATTGGAATTTATCTACATTAGCACTAAAATTGAACAGAGGATCAACTGGAATTATATTAAAGAAAGAATAATAGACGGTTTTACCCCCCAATTTCAAGAAATTACTGCAGGTGTAAAAAAAATATAAAACAGCTTTTTCTTCACTTCAACGCTACTTTCACTCCGAACTTCCACATGCAGTTTCTAAACCTATGCTGCAAATATGGCAAAAAGACAAATATTATATGGAAACATATACAAAAGGACAAAGTTGGCTTACGGAATTCAATCGATTTAGTAATTCTTTAAAAAAATACTAGAAAATACTTTCGCAACTTTTCAAACAGCTTGGACCATTAAAATTGCAATTGTTTTGAATATTAATATTGAATCCATATCGCAGATGAGGTCCTGAGTGGACTAGTGCTCTCCAATAAAATTATCATTAGGTGTGGACAGTTAATCTCAATTCTTTAATAAAAATCTTTAATACAAGTCTGATTGTGCATCATTCTCCTTAGCTCCAATTTTAAGTTCTTAATCTAAAATTAAGATTCGTGTAAAATATAATTTGTTTCAACAAACATTTAGGATCCTATGTAAGTGAATAATTAACCAATAAAATGCCATAAAAAGAAACTAAATAATTTAAACGCAAAATTAATATTTGTAAGGCAATTGAACAATTTTTAATTCGTTCAAGATCCTTCGCATTTTGAGTCCAACTCATTTGCTATTGAAGAGAGTTATTTATTGGGGCTAGTAAAACCCCAAAAGACGAGAATTAGTGCAGCATAGCAACCACCTTTTGTCCATCGTAATTTGGAATGAACACTTTCAAAGGTAGCATGTAGAGTTCTCGAATTTTCCTTCTTTTAATGCCAAAAAGTACTTTGTATAATAAATATTTATCTTGCTATGACCGGTCACACACATGGGAGCCTTTCTATCAGTTTCGATAGATGTGTTTCTCAGAATTTTATACTTTTGACCTCTTAAACAAGGATAAACTATGTTGCGGCCTTTTCAACTATTTTGTTTCCTTTATAAATTATCATAATTAATTATAAATAATATTACAAATTATAACTCATAATATAACATATACATATTTTCATTATAAAGTAATATATAAATTATTATTAATAATATTATAATTATTGTAGATAATTATAATTAACATTATAAATTATCGTGATCTGTGATGTTTAATGTCATTGTCAGGATGTTGTTTTATTCAGTTTTCTTCATATGTGAAACATAAATTCTATCGTAATAATTCAATATTAAAGGTGCATCAACCGTTTTATAAGTTATTTTTATAATTTTCTTATAATTAATCTTTCTATAATTGAACAATACCCCTCTTTAATATATAATAATTATTAACATATTATTTACTAAAAAATAATGGAATATTTAAATATCATGTACCATGAATGAAATGATTAAGCGTTTTAAGATCATGAGATGAAAAGCAAAACAATCAAAATATTGTTTCATCAAACTGTAACTATAGGGACAATAGCGAATGATAGTAACCAAAAAAAAATTCATTTAAAGTGATTTTATTTTCATAGAATCCGCATTGTATTGAAATGCAAGCGAATGCACGTGGACATAAATCAACCTGGTTCTAGGATCTCTGCTATGTTGATTCGCATAATCCTTTTATTTATTAAATATTTATTTTAAAAGTTTGAAAATAAATTCATTAGTGCTGGTTTGATTTGCTGGTCCCTTTATAATGATCTATTTAAGACTTTTTTTTAGTATTATAAATATTCCAGGTGTAAAGAATTCATTTTATGCAAGTTATTATGGCATAATCAAGACAAGTCGATCAACGGTTGAGGATCTTGACAATATTCCTTTATGCTCAGACTGTTTGGGATCTTAAAAAAAAAATCTAAAATTGTTATTAATTAAAGATTGCTAAAAAATAAATTGAAGATTGTTGAAAACTAATTAATAAATTATTAATAAAAAAAATTAAATTAAAGATGGTTAATAAAATCTTAGAAATTAATCCATCACACAGAAGGATTTACAACTTTTGGAATGTCAAGGAATATTCCCGAGTACACGCAGATTTGAAAGAGCATAAAAAATAATAGAATTGGTCATGGCTGGATTTGGTTTCGATGCCTATACAAATTAGTATACATCTATCATTAATATCTCCAAACATCTAATATACATCTATACATCTTTCTGCAAAAAAAGGCAAATAGTTTGTGATATAAGGAAATTTAAAGTTATGTTTCTGACGCGTAAGATCTTTTATCAATTCGAGATAATACTATTTAGAAACTTGTCTAATAATAATAAGTAATTCTTTTTTCTTGAATTACAAATCAACTTGAATAAAGAATTATTGAATAATCGGTACTTACGTATTAACGCTACCTTAGCTACAGTTGCTCCAATAAAGAGCAATCTTGTTGTTCGCACGCGCACGCAGTTATCTTTTGAACGCCAACCGCAGCTACAGATTTGGCGGTTTTTAAAATTCTGCTTCCCTCAAACCAGTTGTCTTTTCTAAGTCCCACATGATAAGCTAACTGACTGAAATTGCATTTCCAAAACTTACGTTTGCCAAAATAAAGTTTCATGTCATGGGAATTGGGACATTTTCGTTTTTTTGATAAAATATTTCGCTCCTGAAAAAATAAAATTGCATCTTGTTCTGTTTCTGGCAAATCCCAAGTACGCATTTTCGTAGCACTAAAAAATGGAGTCCAAAATCAGCAAATCTGTAGCTGTTAGATTGGCGCCACTTAAAAACCACCAAATCTGTAGCTGTTAGATTGGCGACACTTAAAAACCGCGAAATCTGTAGCCAAGGTAGCGTTAATACGTAAATACCGTTTTCTGTAACAGGAGTGCCTATTTGTTTCTTTGTCAAATTCAATAATTAGTTAAGAGTTAGGTCAGGTACTCAATGTAATTAATTAATTATAACAATTAGTAATGATAATTAATAATAATAAGAACTTTAACTAATCGTTGCTGCGAGCAAATTTATGTTTTGGTCTAGTTTAATTTGGAACCTTCCAGTTTCATTCCTCGTTTTAATAAAGTTATGTACAAAACTGTACAAAAAACAACTTAATGTATGTATGTTTTCATTATGTACAAAATGTACAATTATTTTCAATTATGTACAAAAAAAAACCAATTTAAAGTATGCATGCATTCATTTTTATGTAAATAGCTCCTGATCTATAGACTGCACTAGCTTAAAATTTAAATTTAAAATTAAGGAATCAAAATCATTAAAATAGAATTTTTTAAAAAGTATAGTAATTAACAAAATATTTATTAAAAATGAAATTTACAATTTAAGGAAATTTAGACATAGGGGATTTCCCATCAAAATAGAAAATTTCTCTAAAAAGACTTTAATTTCACAAAAATAAAGGAAACACAAATAAATAAACATTTTATTTAAGAACAATAAAAGATAGGTAGAGTTTCATTCACTCAAGTTTCTCAATATAAAAAATCACATCAGCAAAATAAAAACTGTAGCCATATCAAACCATTATAAAAATAATTTCGAAAAAGTATAATTATAATAAATATTTTGTTTGTTACTATAATTTAAGGTAATTTTTACAATTAAGGTAAAATTTGTTTTAACTTGATGCCCTTTCCCATGAAAATAGAAAATTTCATTATAAACACTTTATTTGTGTTTCCTTTATTTTTGTAAACTTAAACGTTTTATTTAAGAACAGTTAAAGAAAAGTATTATTTCACTGACACGAGTTAAGAAAGCAGTAAAGAAAGCAATATCAGCAAACAGAATCCGCATCAGAACAAAACGCATAAAAAAAAGAACACCAACAAAATAAAACACTGTAACAATGGATGACGCGAGTTTATTAATGTTTTAAAAAAGGAAACATTTATACCCAGAGCTTTATATACATTTTGAACATACAACACATACCTTAACTTACAATTTAACGAAAGTAATTTAATAGCTTCATGTGTAATTTTATTTAAGATCAATAAAAAAAAGAGTTTCATTCACTCAAGTTTCTCAATGTAGTTAAAAGTATAAAAAATCGCATCAGCAAAATAAAAACTGTAGCAATTTACAATGTCAGTTTATTAATGTTTTAAAAAAGAAACATTTGTTGTTCAGAGCATTTTTATACATTATAAACATACAACACATACTTTAGCTCATAATTAAAAAGGACGAAACTAATATATTAGCTTCGTTTGTAAAAACTCAGAAAAATTTTCGTCAATTATTTTTCAACAAGCAGCGCACTACATTTTGTTTTTCACAAAACTTCATTTTAACGTCTTAAAAATTGTATACTGCGTTTCACAGAACAGTAGAAATTTTTTCTTGAAATCATATAACATCCGAAAAACAGTCCATGCATCTTTCATTGCATTTTCATATTTATTACGAAAATAAATTCCCGATTCAGAATTATAAGTAACGACAGTATTCATGACTCTGTCTATATTTCTACAAAGCTCTTCTAAACATTCTTCAATAGAAACGCATAGGACACTACATCTTTCTAATAATTTTTTCATGGTCGCTACATGTTTCATAAGGATATGAAACGGCATCTCGAAATTCATTAAAAGTTCAAAAATAACGTCTATATTTGAATTCATTAAACGAGGCACCTCTCTCACAAACGTCCACCAAGTAAGCAGCCTTCTGTATTTTGTAATTAGTTTACGAGCATCAGAACAGGCCTCTTCTTTATTCATGATGTCCAAAGAGTTGTTTGTTCCTTAATGTACCGGTGGATAAATTCAGAATTATAAAAATATTTGAACTTTTCCAAATTACGTACTGTAATACTCGTCAAGGATTTGTTGCTTTAGAGTCCAATATGAGTAAACCAAAGCACCCAAGAGTCACAGATCTCGATTTTAGGCCGAACAAGAGACTAAAAAAAACTTTAACTATGATAATTCAATTTTGAAAACGTCGTTTCATCTTTGGGATAGCTGTTCATGTTTATGAATCTTTTCTAATCATAGAGAAGAAAATTAACTTGACTTGACTTGACTAGAAGGGTATTTTGGGATTTATTTTCGTATCTGCTGCTTTATGTCAATTTATGGGAAAATTATCCATAATAATGAAAGGCAATTTGTTGAATATCCAAATAATGAAATTATATTATCCAAATTAATTATTAGCCAATATTATCCAAATAATGAAAGGCAATGTGTTGAATATCCAAATAATGAAATTATATTATCCAAATTAATTATTATCCAATATTATCCAAATAATGAAAGGCAATGTGTTGAATATCCAAATAATGAAATTATATTATCCAATATTATCCAAATAATGAAAGGCAATGTGTTGAATATCCAAATAATGAAATTATATTATCCAAATTAATTATTATCCAATATTATCCAAATAATGAAAGGCAATGTGTTGAATATCCAAATAATGAAATTATATTATCCAAATTAATTATTATCCAAATAATGAAAGGCAATGTGTTGAAGACAATACGACTGAATTAATATAAGAAGTGTAACTTTTTTTTTTATTTCTTCTAATGCAGCTGGCAAACACGTAGACAGCTGTCTTGGATGCCTTAAGGCAAGCGCTGCACAAATGTTACTCACTTTGCATTACCCAGAGGGCGCGTGTAACTTGAAGATAAGCCACGGACGCGGAGTAACAATACCCCCGCAACGCTCTACGATCCTGTTAGATTTGGTTTGTCACTCTACTATCATCTTGTGCACACTTTAGGCTAAACAGACCAGGACCTGCATTTTAAAGTGGATTCCGAACCACTACAAACATCCATGGCACCGCCGGGACTCGAACCCGAAACCTGTGATCCTGTTAGGACCGGGAACTACGGTTTAAAGTGGATTCCGAACCACTACAAACGTCCATGGCCCCGTCGGGACTCGAACCCGAAACCTGTGGTACCGAGCTCCAGAGCGCAAGCCACTCGGCCGTTCAGGCCCATAATGTTAAAATATATAAAGGTTCAAATTCCCAATATTTTGAGGTTGGAAAAAAATATTTATCTATAAATCTAGAATAAATCTCTTCTTTTGAGTGATTTATAAGGAAATTTTAAAAGAAATTTATTAAATGAATTATAAAAAAATTATTCTAATAGAACAAACAGAAATGAATCGATGAGTTAAATCTTTTTTTTTTCTGTTCTATTGCAGCTGGCAAACACTTAGGCTATTATCTTTGATGCCTTAAGGCAAAAGCTGCACCAAAGCTACTCACTTAGCACTACCCAGAAGGTGCGTGTAGCCTGAAGATAAGCTACGAGCGCGGAGTAACAATACCTCCGCAACGCTCTACGACCATGTTTGACCGGGACCTACGGTTTAAAGTGGATTCCGAACCACTTCAAACATCCATGGCACCACCGGGACTCGAACCCGAAACCTGTGGTACCGAGCGCCCCAAAAGAGTTTGTTCTTATGCAGCTGGAAAACTTAAGGCAAGCGCTGCACCGACGTTACTCACTTAGCATTACCCAAGGTGCATATGTAACTTGAAGATAAGCTACGGAAACGGAGTATCAATGCCCCAGCAACGCTCTACTAGTTAAAGCTTTTAACTTTGATTCGAAAAACTACAAGTTATGTTAAATCAAATTTTTCAGTTTTCATGCCAGCAATCGGTACGATAAACACATATAGAAGGTCTTTCCCTGTGGTTTTGGAAGAGGGTGAGATTACCAAAATGGCCACGCTTGAGATTAGTTCGTTTTATATTGGGTCTAGATAAGGTGATTGCAGTGTAGGATTCTTTTCCCTGATCCACCCTGTGTTATGCTGAATCCCGGAAAAATCCAAGCGTTCTAGTGGCGAATAACTTGGTTCAAATCACTTGCTATCCAGAACAACAACATATAAGGACAAAAAATATGCACACCGCTTAACAGATGAGTCCATGTTACAGGAACAAGCATTGGTACCATGCTGAATATACCGGTTCTCGTTAGATCACCGAAGTCAAGCATCATTGGGCGCGGTCAGTACTTGCGTGGGTGACCACCTGGGAACACCGCGTGCCGTTGGCATTCACAAATTTGGGACCTGAATGGCCGAGTGTCTAGCGCTCTGGAGCTCGGTGCCACAGGTTTCGGGTTCGAATCCCGGCGGTGCCATGGATGTTTGTAGTGGTTCGGAATGCACTTCAAACAGTAGGGCCCCGTCTCCTATGACTGTAAGAGCGTCAAGGAGCCAAAGTCAGACTTCTGCCTACGGGTGCTCCATCACAACAGAAGCTGCTTCCTTCCTTTTCAATCATGAGTACGTATGGGCTCGTGGGCTTGGCCTGCCAAGTTTGATAAGAAACAACAACACAAGCATTGGACCTCGAAACCAAAATTATAATTTCGGAAGTGTATTCTTGTGGATGCGCTCTGGCAATCGGTGCGACAGGTTTAGGGTTCGAGTCCCGGCATTGCCATGAATGTTTGTAGAGGTTCGGAATGCACTTCAAACAGTAGGGCGTTGTCTAATATGGCTGTAGAATGTTGACAACCCTATCTGTAAAAAGAAAAACGTCTCTTGTCTCGTAATCTGCCAAAAGACAGATGGCTTTGGCCCAAAGCAGGACTGCTGTGTCAATGATAATGATGATTCGTGTGGAGGGTCTTTGACCATCACGACATATTTATCACCCCTTCTCCTTGATATCAACAAAGGAAATTCCAAGATATTTTATTTACTCATCCCCTGTGTAAACAAGGAAATCACTTCGTGAATATCAATTTAATCTTCTTTCATTTCGAAGCCAACACCCAAACCATGATAGTAAAACAGAAAAGGTACTTACGTATTATCGCTGCCTTGGCTACAGATTTGGAGGTTTTTAAGTGGCGCCAATCTAACAGCTACAGATTTGCTGCTTTTTGACGCCATTTTTTTAGTGCTACGAAAATGCGTATTTGGGATTTGCCAGAAGCAGAACAAGATGCAATTTTATTTTTTCAGTAGCGGAATATTTTACCGAAAAAACGAAAATGTCCCAATTTCCATGACATGAAACTTTATTGTGGTAAATGTAAGTTTTGGAAATGCAATTTCAGTCAGTGTGCTTATCATGTGGGACTTAGAAAAGACAACTGGTTTGAGGGAAGCAGAATTTTAAAAAACGCCAAATCTGTAGCTGCGGTTGGTGTTCAAAAGATAACAGCGTGCGCGTGCGAACAACAAGATTGCTCTTTATTGGCGCAACTGTAGCCAAGGTAGCGTTAATACGTAAGTACCACAGAAAATTCTGGATAATCCAATTTAATCGGGACTGTCACCCAATCAAATCAAGAAAAAATAAATCTCCCGCAAAATCAATTTAACAGTTTGAAATTATATCTATTAATTATTGTTAATTAATTAGTTATTAAATGTAATAATTTAAATTAATCGTTTATGGGAGCAAGTTTATAATTTGCTGTCTAATTTCATTTAGTGTCTTCAAATTTCAGCTCGCGCTTTCTTACAGTTATGCACTACAAGATTAAGGAAGCTTTTTTTTTTTAACTGTATCCTTTTAAAGCAAAATTGAATAGATTGCAACTAAATTAAATTTTATGTAAATAGTTCCTGATGTATGGATCTCAAATATATTAACTCAAAAAATAAAATTAAAAATTAAGGAATCAAAAACTTTTAAAAAGAATTTCATAAAAATTTAATTTCAGTAAATATTTTGTTCGTTACTATACATGCAAATTTTGGTCTTGTTGAAACTTGATGCAATTTTCCATGAAGATAGAAATTGTTATGTTTTCAAAAATAAGGGAAACACAATAAAACAGTAAAATAAAAGTCACGTTTCATTGACACGAGTTTCTCAATATAGCTAAAAGTATAAACAAAGCAATATCAGCAAACAGAATCAGCATCAGATCAAAAAGCATAAAAATCAGCACATTAACAAAATTAAAAACTGTAACAATGGATGATGTGAGTTTATTAATGTTTTAAAAAAAGAAAAATTTATTGCTAGAGCATCATATACATTTTAACATACAACATACGGCCTGAATGGCTGAGTGGCTAGCGCTCTGGCACTCGGTACTACAGGTTTCGGGTTTGAGTCCCGGCGGTGCCATGGTTGTTTGTAGTGGTTCGGAATCCCCTTTAAAAAGTAGGTCCCGGTCCTAATAGGATCTTAGAGCGTTGCGGGGGCATTGTTACTCCGCGTCCGTGGCTTATCTTCAAGTTACACGCGCCCCCTGGGTAATGCAAAGTGAGTACGTCTCTGCAGCACTTGCCTTAAGGCATCCAAAGACCAAGCTGTCTGTGTTTGCCAGCTGCATTAGAAAGAAAAAAACATACAACACACAATTTAGCTGACAATCAAAACGAAACGAAAGTAATTTAATAGCTTCGTCTGTAAAAACATTTAGAACAATTTCATCAATTATTTTTTAAGAAACAGCAAATTACAATGTTTTTTTTTTCATAAAACTTCAATTAAACGTCTCAAAAATCTTATACCGCCACTTACAGAATAGAATAAGTTCGTCCGTGCATTTATGTAACTGCAAAAAAACATTCCTTGCATAAGACATTGCAATTTTATACAGAATAGGAAAATAAATTCCTGACATTGATTCCCATTTTACACTGATTTAGATATTGCTTTTCTGAAATCCATTTTACTATGATTTACAGATTGCTTTTTTGTAAAATTACTTTTAAAATCCTTTTTACATTGATTTACAGTCTGCAATTTTGAAATATTACTTTTGAAAGCAATTTTACATTGACTTAGAGATTGCATTTTTGAAAAATTACTTTAAATCAATGCAAAATGTATTTCAAAGTTAATTTTTCAAAAATGTAATCTATTGGAATCCTTTTTGACATTGATTTAGTGACTACTTTTTTGAAAAATTACTTTTAAAATCGTTTTTACATTGATTTAGAGACTGCAATTTTGAAATATTACTTTTGAAAGCAATTTTACATTGATTTAGAGATTGCATTTTTGAAAAATTACTTTAAATCAATGCAAAATGTATTTCAAAAGTAATTTTTCAAAAATGTAATCTATTGGAATCCTTTTTGACATTGATTTGGTGACTAGTTTTTTGAAAAAATTACTTTTGAAATCCATTTTACATTGATTTAGAGATTACCTTTTTGAAAAACTATTTTTGAAATCAATTGTCTCAATGTTAAGAGAAAAACTGAAATGTCCTTAAATCCATATTTCTTGCTGCACAAAAAAGGGAATTGAAAATCCTAATGAGTAATAAGACTAACTTGACATCCACGTTGAAACGTACTTTAAGTAAATGTGTGTTTAATATTAAAAGTTTGGTACTTACGTATTAACGCTACCTTGGCTACAGTTGCGCCAATAAAGAGCAATCTTGTTGTTCGCACGCGCACGCAGTTATCTTTTGAACGCCAACCGCAGCTACAGATTTGGCGGTTTTTAAAATTCTGCTTCCCTCAAACCAGTTGTCATTTCTAAGTCCCACTTGATAAGCACACTGACTGAAATTGCATTTCCAAAACTTACGTTTACCAAAATAAAGTTTCATGTCATGGGAATTGGGACATTTTCGTTTTTTTGGTAAAATATTTCGCTCCTGAAAAAATAAAATTGCATCTTGTTCTGTTTCTGGCAAATCCCAAATACGCATTTTCGTAGCACTAAAAAATGGCGTCAAAAATCAGCAAATCTGTAGCTGTTAGATTGACGCCACTTAAAAACCGCCAAAATCTATAGCAAGGTAGCGTTAATACGTAAGTACCAAAAGTTTATATAAAGCAACGTTATTGCAACTTGAAGAAGCTTTAAACAAAATTCTGTTTGCAATATTGTATTTTGATTTTCCACGGCATAATAAAGTTATATGGCGACATAAAATTTTAATAGGTTTTTCAGTTGATATTTATTAAATTAGTTTTTTTAATTATGTCATCCAGGTACATTTATCGACAGATTTAATACCAATTTAAAGTATGGAAAATCAGTTTTGCAATGAAATTTTAATTCAATGAATTAAAGTATTTTCCCAGATATATTTTGAGTTATTTTTATATGAATACTGGGTACTTACGTATTAACGGTACCTTGGCGACAGATTTGGCGGTTTTTAAGTGGCGCCAATATAACAGCTGCAGATTTGCTGAGTTTTGACGCCATTTTGTAGTGCTACGAAAATGCGTATTTGGGATTTGCCAGAAACAGAACAAGATGCAATTTTATTTTTTCACCAGCGAAATATCTTACCAAAACAATGAAAATGTTCCAATTCCCATGACATGAAACTTTATTTTGGTGAACGTAAGTTTTGGAAATGCAATTTCAGTCAGTGTGTTTATCGTGCGGGACTTAGAAAACTCCGTTTGACTACTTTGTGTTTAAATAAAGTGTTTTTGACTAATTTGTGTTTAAATAAAGTGTTTTGAATTTTGAAATCGTTTTGATTTTAAATGAAGTGTTTTATATATGTTATTATTTGGAGCAAAAATTTTAAGTGTAGTTTGACGCCACTTAAAAACCGCCAAATCTGTAGCTGCGGTTGGCGCGTGTGCTCTTTATTGGCGCAACTGTCGCCAAGGTACCATTAATACGTAAGTACCGAATACTGTGTGTAAGCGTCCCCCATTGATAACTAGTATGCATTTTAGGAGCATTCTAATTTTCTCTATGATATGCGAATGAAGGCAGCACCCCTAGATGACCTCTCACAAGTCATAATCCACCATAAATTTCCATCTGTGACCTGCTTGTAGTGGTTGGTGAAACCAAACAATACAAAATGTACAACACGAAAGAAATGAATTAAAAGTGTGAATTTTATGAATTTTGTTTCTTAAATATGCAAAATGACATATAAAATAATAATACTTTTGATCATATCTGTAATATTTCATAAAAAGCAATCAAATTGTACCAAATTTGTTTTTATAGCTATATATAGAATAATAGAAGTTAGGGTTTTGCAAGCATATTGTTGATAGTTTTAAAAATGTGTAGAAAAAGTAAATGCGTATACTGAATAAAACATTCTATTTTGTTAACTAAACCATGATAGTGTTAACATATAAAGCGACTTCTAGATAAAATATTTAATTACTAAAAATGAAAAATTATAAAGCACAGACAAGTGATAAGAAGCAATACATTTGATTGCCAGCATGTAATTTACAGAAACACAATTTCAATTAATGAATAACAGTGAGAAAGTGAACTTTTTTTTAACTTCATGTAAAACAAACTTATTCTAACACAATTTTTATTTATGAATAAAATTTAGCAAAGAAAGCATTCATTTAGTCAAAATCAAATACAAATACAACTTAATGTAATCCAGTCTTTAACCCTCACTAAATATGAGCAAATAAAATTGATATTTAGTCGCATATCAATAAAACTTAATATAATTTATATTCATGAATAAATTTGAACACATAAGACATCCATTTTCTCACACATCATTTAATTTATAAGCACTATTCACCAATTTAATGAAATGTGACAATTTTTATTTACGAATAAATGAATCATTCTCTCTATATATAAAACCTATTTCAATTAAGAAATGTTTTTAAAAAGTGTTATTTCTAATTACTCAATCCTAAAATTTAGAAAAGAAATGGTTCAGCAAATTCGTTCCTTAAGTAAATATAGTCATCAAAACATTCTTTACAATCCACGAAATATTGTAAGATGTAGCATCCAAACATCAGAATATCGTTATGCATTTGAAAAACTTCATCCGATGTCTCTGGATCAAAATGTACTGCACACTCAAGGAAATCTTCCACTTTTTCAGAAAAGGAAATGAATTCTTTCTTCAAAATGTCATAATTTTCTATGAATATCGATATTATTGAACCCAAAGACTCAATATCTTCAGAAAAATTTTCGAATGGCAATTTGCAGGCTTTCATGAAATGAAAAAGTAATCGAAAATCAGATACCATTATACGTGGTGTGTTTCTTACAAAGATCCACCACGAAATAAACTTGCGGTATTTTTTAACTGCATCTAAAGCGTAGGAATGAGGATTTATCAGTTTAATTTCTTGAGATTCTGACAGAAAGGATTGAGCTTCGTGCAGATCGTTTTCTGGAATAAAGAAACAAATTTCTTCCATATTCATGATGCGAGTTATCATTCACTAAAATAATGACGGTTGAACTTCAATTTCGCAAGTCCAGAAAAAAAAAGGCTTAAACTGGATTTAACAAAGTCAAATTCAAAAGAGTCTGACCTTCAAAAAATGTACGAAAGAAGTATTTGTGCAAAATTCGTCAACCGATTACGTAATCTTTATTTTGACGCCACCAACTATTCTTTTTTTGCTTTTGCCATTGGAATAACTTTGTGTAAATCCTAAGTGTTTCGAGCTGGATCCTCTGTTCAGATTTCTTGGATCCTAAAATTATTTATTCCAATTTTGCAGGTACAAGTAGTTCATTGGATGTCTTACATAGAGGTATGAATAAGAAATTAGGAGGCCATAAAAGATCTGCTTGTAGGATTAAATTCTTAAAAATGGCATTGGGTTCTATAAAGTGGTTACTGATGCAATCACTATACCAGTATTATCCTAATATGTTTAAAAACTTCAAAGATAATAAATGCAATCCTTTTTATAACTTTTTTTTTCAATTCCTTCTATTAGCTTACACTCTCCCTACATATATCTTGTTCACATTTTCAATCTTTCATAAAATATTTTTTATTCATCCACTCGAGTTCAAATACACTTTTTTTGACCTTGTAATGGATGACACTTGATGTTAATACAGTTTTTGAAAATATTAATTCAGTAATTAAATTTAATTAATTAATTTTAGTTTGTTTTAGATTTAAGTTGCATATATCTACCAATAGATGGCACCAGATAAACTTAAAAAAATGAATGAAAATTATTTATAAAGGACTTACAGCAATAGAGTGGAAAAAAAGTAGGAATTGACATAATTTTTTTTTTATATTACTTGTTACTATTTCAGGAGGTCATGATATCGTTTTACGCGTATTAGCAGTTAACCCTCTGTGAGACATGAGATTTTTTCGCATCGTATTGTAGGCATCTCTTTTTGCAAATCCAAAGGTAATGTTTTTCGGCAAATAGATTTATAGTGCACATCCCCGTCTTAATTCGGATATTTTTGTCTAATTGCTCTAATTGTGTTTCGAATGGAGAACCCTCAACCAGAAAATGCAAAGCATTATCATCAGGACTGGAAGCGAAAATGATCAACCTTACTAATTAATAAAGCCTAGTAAGTTTGTTGAGAGTGTGGCGGCTTTGTAAAGGTTGCGTAGTGTTATTAAAATCCAGACGGCAAAATAAAACGATGATAATCAATTTTCACATTTACAACATCTTTATTCCATTTCTAACTCCAACTACGTTCTGTTTTCATTCTAGCGAGAAAATTCCCTTTTTAACAGTGAAAGTAGAAGTTGTTAAATTCTTACTCCATTTTCCGTCAATAGGTGTCACTACATCACTCCCCTACCAGTAACAAAGTTACGTTACTTTGAAAATGGTAGAAGAATTAATATATCTACACAAATAATAGCGAACAAATACACATTGATACAAATTTAAATTGCACAACAATTTTCCTGAGCCAACCTTTATGTAAATTGTGATGGTTAATTACATCATCTGGTGAGGTTTTAGTGACTTCTTTAGTTACCTTTTTAGCTTTGAAAGTAAAAGTTATTAAATTCTTACTCCATTTTCCGTCAATAGGTGTCGCTACAAAAGTAACACCGCCTTGATAGCATGGTAGTAGAAATCACAAATATATATAGAACCAGAATGTGTAAAATCTTATGACATAATAATTTTTTTCCGATAATGTCAGACGGAAAGGTAAAGAGAAAAGGTTGAAACATTTTTCCTGATTAAATTTAATGCCTATAAGTTGATCATGAGCGAGAATGGATGATTGGATAAGGACGTATTAGTTCGAAGTTAATTTAAATTCGTAAAATATTGATTTCAGTTATAATTATTGTCATGAGTGCAATATAAACTAATACCCAATCTATTCTTCTAGATCTCTGAACGGCTCGACGTTTGGCTTTTATAACGACTTCAAGATTCCGAATTAACTCGCTTGGTGGACTGTTGTTTGCCCAGCGCTATATTTGATGCATAGCCCTCTTTTAGTTCCGATAGAATTCTATCAATTTCTCTAACATGAAAAAATTATAGTTTAAAAACACAAAAAAAACCCCACGTTTTTAGAGTTAATCAAACTAAAAAGTAAAAAATAATTGCTAACATAAGAATAAAATTACTGACGAGAAAACGAATGTCACGGTTCTAAAAGCGTGGGCTGCTTTGTATGACATTTTTAAACTAACTCTGCATTTCCGAATGAAACTAATGAAAAATTATAACGATTTATATCGAGCACCCCATGCTTTTAGAACAGTGACATTCATTTTTTCGTCAGTAATATTATTCTTATGTTAACAATTATTTTTTACTTTTTAGTTTGATTAACTCTAAAAACGTGTTTTTTAGTGTTTTTAAACTATAATTTATTTTTCACTTTTAATTTGATAAACTCTAAAAGTGTTTTTTGTGGAGCCAGCCATGATTTGAACAGGGAATCAGCTGATCCGTAGTCAGGCGCGTTATCCGTTGTGCCACTGTCCCACGTAGGTTTGAATGTCTTAGGTACTTTCATTCTACATAGGTTAAATTGCTCTTCATAAGTTAAAATAAAATCACTAATCCTGGCGATCCTAATCATGATGAGATAATAAACTTATCAAAATATTTTAGTGTCGTCGGTCCTTGATAAGTCCACAACGTTAAAATTAAATCTGATCGCTTAAAGTAGGGCAAAATCGAGCCCAAAGAGTCAGTTAAAAACAAACAAACATACTAATAAAAGCGTATTAAAAAGATTGCCAAGTTGCACGAGGCTTACATTTTACAGCACAATATTCAATTGAGAATTACCCAAATGTATTTGAATAACAAATAAATGTTATTTAATCTAGAGAAAAAATTACATATAAAAATATTTAAATTCAAGATTAGATGTTCATTCACCCACAAAAATTTTCTAAAACTTTAAAAGCTTATTTTGAAATATATCATTTGTAAATAGAGAATCAAATACACTGTGATAAATGCATTAAAAAATTGGCTTTAAAATATCGAAATCGTGTATATGCTGCTCGCATAAAATTTTTTTTTATTAATAAAAAAAAATTTGAATTATTTTCTTGATTTACATTGTTCACGAAAATCATTAAAATCTCGTATTTGGACTTCAAAATCTTTAGAACAAATCAATTCTTGCTTAATTTAAAATTATAATTATTTTTTTAATATGAAATATTATTGTAGTATTTGACTCATTGAATAAAAAAAAACAGTTGTGTAAACAATAATTGCTATATTTAACTGGGTATAAAAAATATCAAATTTATTGTATCTTCAAATCTTATTTAAAACAAAATATTTTTTAAAACAATATAAAAATACATAAACTAATTTATTCCACAAACACATTCTTTATTTCGGGAAGTAAAGCAAACTTAACAATGTGTTAGTAAGTAGAAATTGCCAATCAATACAATTTCGTACTCTTATTAAAATTATATATTTCATACACATTTTTATTAATTAAAATATATTTCATACACATTTTTATTAACTAAAATTATATATTTCATACACATTTTTATTAACTAAAATTATATATTTAATACACATTTTTATTAACTAAAATTATATATTTCATACACATTTTTATTAACTAAAATTATACATTTCATATAAAATTATATATTAACACATTTTTCAAAAGTCGTAATAAATGGGTTTTTTTCAGTGTTTCTGATGAGTGTATGAGAATATATTATGCTTCAAAATGATCCAAAATCGTTTGTCGAATGAAACAAAAATCTTTAAAATGTTCCTTACAATCACTAAAGTTTTCCTTTAAATCTTCTTGTAATTGACATATTATATCGTAAACATCGAAAAAATTGTCTTCAGAAACAGGATTATTAGACGACGCCAAATCAATCAAATTTGACACTTCCTTAGTTAGTGCATTCAGACTCTCTTTTACCAATTCGGTGGTATTGAGAAACACATTCAAGTGATAAGTTATCACCTTTTCAAAACGATGAAAATTTGCCCGAGTTCTGCAGTGTGCTTCTAGATAATAAACAATAGACCGAAAATTAGAATTCAACACTCGGGATGTCACATCTACAACAGTCCACCAAGAGACGAACTTCCGATATAGGTTCACTACTGTACAAGTACTATATTTAATTTCGTCCGAATTCATTGCAAATAAATTTAATGCAGCAATATTGTTGAAAAGATAGTTCAAACCTAACTCAAGAAAGAATAATGCTCCACTAATAAGAAAATCGTCTACATGTTGCTGAATTAACATTTGTTGTTTAAAATGTGATTGGATGAAGGGACGCGCATGCGTATATATAATCCTTATTTTAATAAAACATCATGTGTATTTTGTTGGCATTATCACTTTAAACTGAAACCAATAAAACAAGTAATATAATTTTTTAAAGTCAATTCCTTCTTTTTTATTGCAGAAAGTCCTTTATAAATAATTTTCATTCATTATTTTAAATTTATTTGGCGCCATCTATTGGTAGATGTGACTATAGTACTATAGTGCAACTTAAGTCTAAAAAACGCTAAAATTGCTTAATTAAATATGAATATCTTTAAAGCAATTTGCACAATTTTTAATTCGCTCTAAATCCTTCGCATTTTGAGTCCAATTATTTCCCACTTAAGTGATTTATTTAGTGGACCTAGCATAAATAAAAATAACGAGAGAGAGGAGTACTGTCCATTATCCACATAATACGTTATATCCATATAATATACGTTATATCCATGTCCATTATCCATATAATTTAGAACGTACACCCTCTGATGTAGCATGTGGAGTTCTGGATTTTTGTTTCTTTTTTATACAGAATTAGCGTACTTTTTATCCTAGATATTTATCTTCCAATCAACTGCATAGACACGGAGCCTTTCAATCAGTTTGATAGATGTGTTTATTTCACGCCACCAGAATTTTATCCTTATGACAACTTAATCAAGTTTGGTTTGTCGATCTACTGTCATCTTGTGCACACGAGGGCTACACACCGGGATAACTCCCTAAAAACTAAACTAAGATAATACCAAGGCTAAATATCTAAGTACCGGGACTACAGTTTAAAGTAGATTCCAAACCACTACCAAACATCCTTGCAACCGCAAGGATGCTTGGTAATGTCACCTGGATTCGAACCTTGAACCTGTGACAAACTAAACTAAGATAACACCAAGGCTAACCACCTAAAAACTAAACTAAAATAACACCAAGGCTAAACACCTAAGTACTGGAACCTACAGTTTAAAGTATATTCTGAACCACTAAAAAACAAACTTGCAACCGCCTGGATTCGAACCTTAAACTTGTGACACCATAGGCCTGAGCGCTGGCCACTTGGCCGCCAGGCCGCACTTAATCCAGGAAAAATTATATTTAGCCCTTTCAACTTTTTTCGTTTTAAACTATCATGATTATGAAGATGATATTTTATTCAGTTAACTTCCTATGTGAAACATCAATTTTATTGTATATAGTTCAATATTAAAGGTACGTTTATCTTTAAAAAATAATCTTTACTACAAATAATGGAATACTTCAATATCATGTATCATGAATGAAATGATTAGGCTTTTAAGATCGGTGAAAAACTAAACAATCAAAACATTTTTACATCAAACTATCACTATAGGGACAATAGGAGAATATAGTAACCAATACAATGAAATTTAAAGAGATATTATTTCTATAAAACCACATAATCAGTCATTACTTAAATCCACATTACGAATCAAGCGGACATAAATCAACCTGGTACCAGTCATCTCTGCTATGTTGTTTCATATAATCCTTTTATTTTTTTAAAATTTATTTTAAAACCTTAAAAATAAATTCATTGATGCAGAGTTGATAATTTCCCTTGGGAATCATCAATTAAAAATTTTTTTTTAATATTATAAGTATGTCAGACGTAACAATTCATATTACACAAGTTGTTATAACAAAATCAAGACAAACAGAGGAACAGTTGAGGATCTTGACAATATTCCTCTTTGTTCAAACATTTCGAGGATAGTTATAAATGATCTTAAAAAATATAATTCAAAATTATTAGTAATTAAAGATAGTTAAAATAAATATTGTTAAAAACTAATGAATAAAAGATTAATAAAAAATTAATTAAATTCAAGATTGTTAAAAACTCTTCGAAATTAATCTATCACACAGAATGGCTTACAACTTTTTGTATAAAAAGGAATATTCCCAAGTACACACTAATTTGGAAGAGCCATGATGACAAAAAATAAAATTCAAAATTGTCATTAATTAAAGATTGTTAAAGTAAAGATTGTTAAAAAGTAAAATAAAGATTGTTATTATCTAATAAATAAAATATTAATAAAAATTAAATTAATTATATTAAAGAGGGTTTAAAAAACCTTAGAAATTAATCCGTCACACAGAATGGTCTGCAACTTTCGGAATGTCAAAGAATATTCCCGACTACACACCGATTTCGAAGAGCATACAAAATAATAATTGGTTTGTTTTTTAGCTGAACTATACACCATATGAAAAAAAAATCATAATTTAAAAAAATACCAATGAATTATGTATGAAATTGAACTAATGTATGAGAATATATATTTTAAACTACATATTTCTTCTATTGTAATATTAACATTTGAAGTATTTAACAATAGTAAAATTTACTATACTTTCTCAAATTTCTCAAATATTCATTAAACATCATGGTTATAAGGTTTAATATCCTTCTTCAATAGAATGATCAGTAGTCATAAATCTCACATTGCGGTTAAAATGCATGATAAATTCCAAAATAATTTATTTTTTGGTTTAACCATAAACATGAGAATGATAATTGAAGAGGCAAAGAATATTTCATGTATTGGTATTATTATTATTATTATTATTATTATTAGGAGTTTTTTAACTCGTCATTTGCAAGAATTATTTTCTGAACTTTTCTGAGCTGCAATTTTTGGCTTTTAAATTTTAATTAATTGCTACGATGTGCACCTTAATCTAAATAATGGCTATCTGGTCTTTAACTTTTTAATTGTTAATAGTTTTAATTTATTCTATAGTTTGTTTACTTTATGTTAACTTTTAATTATTTTATTTTTTTTTATTATTTATTTGTTTGGGGCATCGTCAACGGACTCTTAATTGTACCTATAGCTTTAGCTTTTTCGGTCTCTTGATTTAATTGTTTTCAAGCAAGAGATATTTTTCTTAAATTCTTTATTTTTCTTTTTTATTACTACTCTTCAATTTAAGCAACTTCATTTTGTGCAAATTTTTTAACTACTTTAAGACGTGGTGGTTTTCGTGGTTCTTAAAGTCACATAGGAACTCCGTAACAGGTAAGCCTGTCCTCAATTTGTTCAGTTATCATAATAGAATGATGATAACTGAACAAATGCAAATAACATTTAGTCGTTAATCTTTTGACACAGGAGCTAGATTTCTATTTAATCGAATGAATCTTCCTCTAGTATTCGAAAAGTATTCGCTAAAATAAACATTAAATTAATTCTGTTTCTAAATAAATATATAAGAATTCTTTTTGAATTTATTTCACATTATGTGATTATATTTTCAACGGTATGAGGAAAAAATGACTATCATTTTCAGTAATAAATTAACCCTTTGCACTCGAGGGCACCGGAGCGGAGCCATTTAAAATTTGTCTTCAAGCTCGAGGGCTCCGCTACGGAGACAATGCAAATAACAATATAAATAATACGTTTCTTTTAATGCGTATATCAAACTTAAATGTGAATATGATCTTTTCACTAAAATCGCTTCGAGTAGCTGGTAAATGAAAAAAAACTTCGGGGGCAAAGGGTTAACTTTCAAAAATTTACATCACATAAGTAATATACAAAATTAAGAAAAAAAAAACACTTCTTTTAAGAAATATCTCTCACTAATTTAACAGAAAAATTTCATTATATAAACAAGGATCAAGATCTATTTGGAATATACCTGCATCGACAAATAATAAAGAAGTCCGAATTTTACAAAATGAAATTTTACATGTCATCAAGCTCAATATATGTTGTTTCAAATGTAAACAGATATAACACAAAATATTTTCAAAAGAATTCATTTATATTTTGTAAGTATACATAAAAAGGAATAAATATAGAATTTTTCATGTATTATAATTAACATAACAAATTTAACACAGGAATTGTAGAAATTTAATGAGGATATTTGAAAAAGTATTAAAATAGGCTTAAATAGATAGTTGTCAGTTTTGTGACACAACATCTAGATTTGGTCACGTTGTCTATACAAATTAATAAGCATCTAAAAATCTAGAAAAAAGGGCACATAGTTTATAATATAATAAAACTTAAAGTCATGTTTTTCAAGCATAAGATCTTTTATAAATACGAGATAATGTTATTTAGAAACTTGACTATTAATAACAAATAATTTTTTTGGGGGGGGGAATTATAAATTAACCAGAAAAGAGAATTATTTAATCTATTTTAGTTTTCAGTAAAAGGAGTGCCTATTTGCCTCTTTGTCAAATTCAATAATTCTTCTTTGAGTGTTAGACCAGGCACTCAATGTAATTATAATTATTTATTGGTAATTAATTATTAATTACAATAATTTAAATATTACAATAATTATGTGAGCAAGTTTATAATTTACTGTCTAATTTAATTTAGTGCCCAATTCTGTCTAATTTAATATCATGAAATTTAAAAATATGTTTCTCACGCATAAGATCTTTTAAAAAACATAAAATTAAATTATTTAAAATTTTTTATGGACTAAAATTATAAATGAATGTACTAATTTATAATTCTAAAAAAATAACTAGTCACTAGAAAAAAGAATTTTTTTTTTTCTAGCTTTATTCTAGTTTTTAGTAATAGGGGGTTTTATTTGCCTCAGTGACAAATTAAAAAATTATATAATAATTCAATACTTAGTATTAGATGAAGCACTCAATTAATATAACTGATTAATCAGAATTATTATTAACCGTAATCAATTATTATTAATTAAATAATTTAAATTAATAGTTGTTTCGAGGAAGCTTATATTTTGCTGTCTAATATAATTTAGTGTCCTTCAAATTTCAACCCTCATTTTGATAAAGTTAGCACTAGAAGGAACTTTTTTTTATCAAGTGTAGTCTTAAAGCAAAAGTGAATAGATTGCAACTAAATTAATTTTTATGTGAAGAACTCCTGATGTTTTGATCATAAATGCATTAGCATAGAAATAAAAATTTAAATTTAAATAATCAAAAAAATTTTAAAAAATAATAATTTTATAAAACGTATAATTAATAAAATATTTAATAAAACTACATTTACAATTTAAAGACTTTGTTTAGACATGATGCCATTTCCCACGAAAATATATAATTTCACTATAAACACGTTGTTAAATTTAAAAAATAAAGGAAACGCAAATAAATAAACGTTTTATTTAAGAACAATAATAAAAAGGTATAGTTTCATTGACACGAAATTCTCAATACAGTTAAATATCAGAAAACTAAAACCGGACAAACAAGTATAAAAAAAAGCAATACTAGCGAAATATGATGAATGAAGTAGTATATGGGGATGTGAAGCAACAAGGACTATAATCCCCTAATCACTATACATATGAACAGTTAGTTTTTCCTTATTTTTAATATGTCACTCTCCACAACGCTCTACGATCGTGTTAGACCGGGACCTACGGTTTAAAGTGGATTCCGAACCACTACAAACATCCATGGCACCGCCGGGACTCGAACCCGAAACCTGTGGTACCGAGCGCCAGAGCGCTAGCCACTCAGCCATTCAGGCCCCATAGCGAAATAAAAAACCACTGCAATTGATAATATGATTTTATTAATATATTTAAAACGACAAAATTAGTTGTTCAGAGCAGTATATACATTACATTTTCAACATAAAACACATTTTAGCTTCCAATTAAAACGAACGAAAGTCGTTTCATGGCTTCGTTTAGAAAAAAACAATTAGAAGGAACAATTTCATCAATTATTTGTTAAGAAACAGCATACTACAAATATTTTTTTCCATGAAAAATTTTTTAACGTTTTAAAAATACTACACCGCCAATTATAGAACAGAATAAATTTTTCTTTGCATTTAAGTAACTTCCGAAGAACAATCCGTGCATAATCCATTGCAATTTCATATATATATTAGGAAAATAAGTTCCTGATTCAGAATCATAAGAAACAACAGTATTCATGATTTTGTCTACAAATTTATGAAGTTTTTTTAAATCGTCTTGTATACCAATGCATCGCTTAACAAAATTTTCCAATAATTCATTCATAAGCTCTACATGTTCCATAAGGATATCATACGGTACGTCGAAAGAAGCTAAATTTTCAAAAACAACTATCATATTTGTTGTTGTTTCTTATCCCACTTGGCTGGCCAAGCCCACGAGCAAATATGTACTCATGATTGAAGGGGAAGAAAGCAGCTTCTGTTGTGATGGAGCACCTGTAGGTAGAAGCCTGACTTTTGCTCCGTGACGCTCTTACAGTCATAGGAGACTGAGACCTACGGCTTAAAGTGGATTCTGAACCACTACAATCATCCATGGCACCGGCGGGATTCGAACCCGAAACCTGTGGCACCGAGCGCTAGACACTCGGCTATTCAGGTGCCAAATTTGTGAATGCCACGGCACGCGGTGTTCCCAGGTGGTCATCCACCCAAGTACTGACCGCGCCCAATGATGCTTGACTTCGGTGATCTAACGAGAACCGGTATATTCAGCATGGTATGGCCGTTGGCCTACTATCATATTTGAATTCATTAAACGAGGCGTCTCTCTGACAAACGTCCACCAAGTAAGCAGTTTTCGGTATTTTGTAATTAGTTTAAGAGCATCAGAACATGCCTTTTCCTTATTTATGATGCTGAACGAATTATTTGTTCTTCAATGTAGCGAGGATTAAATTCAGAATAATAAAAATATTTGAAATTTCCAAATGACTTACTGTGATACTCGTCAATAATTTGTTGCTTTAGAGTCCAATATGAGTTAAACCAAGACACCAAGAGTCACAGGTCTCGATTTTAGGCTGAATAAGAGACGAGTAAAGATAACGTTATTATAGTTTGATTTTGAACACGTCTTAAATCCTTGGACACTTTATATGGTTATGAATCTCTCTGATAATAACAAAGAAAATTGACTGGACTTTACGGGTACTTTGAGTTTTATGCTCGCATTTGCTACTTTACTTCAACTTTATTATCAATTTCTTATGCTTGGAAACCACGATAAAAGTACGACAGAATAAATAAATAATGTGTAAAGGTTAAAGTTACAAATATTTTTGAGGTTGAGAAAAAAAATTACGCTATAAATCTAAAATAAATCCCCTTCTTTGAATCAGATGTTTTATCAAGAAATTAAACTGATATTTATCAAGAAATCGATATTTTAATCAAGAAATTAAAAACAGTTTGTCATAAATTATTCAAAGAGTTTAAACAGAAAAGAATTGGTGATTAGTGATTTATATTAACAGATCAAGGAATCTTTGTTCGAAAATCCACTAGTTATGTTTAACGAAATGGGCCTGAATGGCCAAGTGGCTAGCGCTCTGGCGCTCGGTACCACAGGTTTCGGGTTCGAGTACCGGCGGTGCCATGGATGTTTGTAGTGGTTCGGAATCCACTTTAAACCGTAGGTCCCGGTCTAATAGGATCGTAGAGCGTTGCGGGGGCATTGTTACTCCGCGTCCGTGGCTTATCTTCAAGTTACACGCGCCCCCTGGGTCATGCAAAGTGAGTAACGTCTGTGCAGCGCTAGCCTTAAGGCCTCCAAGACCAAGCTGTCTAAGTGTTTGTCAGCTGCATTAGAAAGAAAAAAAAATGTTTAACGAAATTTTTCAGTTTTCTGGCTGTAAGCATATAAGTCTGAATGTTCTTACACGTACTTGAGGAGGAGGGTGAAAATTCCAAAGATGCCACTCTTGAGATGCGTTCGTTTTAATCTGGGTTCTAAATAAGGTGATTGCAGTGTAGGAGTCTTTTTAATGATTAGACATTTTGCTAAGTTCCTGCGAAGTTTCCTGAGTTGACACGTCCGCCAGCTTCTATCTTGTTTCAGTACAAAGACGATGAAGAAATGCTTTGCGAGAAAAGTACGATGAAGACCATTAGGAAGCTTCCCCAAATAGATTTAGAAAAGAAAAAGAAAGAAATTTTGATACAATAATGGGTTAACATGAAAAATAAAAATAGTAATAATAATGGTAATAAAGAAAAACGCGAAATGAAAAATTGCTTAGTTAGGCAAAATGGATGCGAAAATGGGTTTGGCGTAGGCAGTGGAACAAAGTACAAGGTCAGCACTTAGTACGGTGAAGAAATAAGAGAGCGTTTTCTAAATACAGACTAGCTGGTGGACAATAAACAAGTCAAAATCAGGAAGCAATATTAATTAAAGAGTGCAGTTCGCGGGCGTTTTGCATTTTTAGGATTTTCAATATCGTAATCAGGCAGCCTTTTGATCAAATCGTTATTAATGTTTGGGAGATTGGAATAAAAATTTTGAGCGAGTTTGTGAATGAAATTTGGGAGAGTCGGAATATTAAGCGAAGAATGTATGTCATTATTTCGAAAGAACTAAGGGGCATTTATGATCATACGAAGTATTTTGTTTTGGAGGCGATTAATTATACAGATGTTAGACTTGGCGGCTGATCCCCAAACCGGACTCGCATATGTTATTATTGACCGCATATATAACTTATAGATTAGAAGTTTAATTTCAGTAGAAGTAGGCGAATTACGGCAGATGTGTAAGAGTCTTTTTCCTGACGCACCCTATGTTATACTGAACCCCGAAAAAATCCAAACGTTCTAGTGGAGAATAAAATAGGCCAAAAACACTTGAAATTCAAAACAACAATGTATAAGGACCAAAACTTGCACGCCTCTTAGCAGAGTCCATGTTACAAGAACAAGCACTAGACACCGAAACACCCAACATAATTTTGGAAGCATATTCTTGTGGATAAGCTCTAGCTATCGGTGTGACATGTTTCGTGTTCGAATCCCAGCATTGCAATGAATGTTTGTAGAGGTTCGTAATCCACTTCAAAACCGTAGTTCCTCGTCTAATATGGCTGTTGTTGTAACTGGTAATTATTCTATTGTGTGTGGGTCAGAGGTATTTCCTTTATTTTTTGTGTGAATCCAAGAATGGTAGATAACCCCTCCCGGTCACACGGTCAGGTCCAAAAGAACCGGTCGGTTTGGTGGGATCAAATTTTTTGGAGTTTTTGCGGGCAGAAAGGAAGACCCGTTGAAAGCAGAGCGAACGATCTGCGACAGTGCGCGAGCTGGTACACATTTTTTTGGCTGCGAGAAATGGCGAAATGGATAATTTAAGATATAGCTATGTCCATCTTTGGAATTTGCTTTGGGCATTTTTTTTGGTAAAGAGGATATGAGGATACTGGTACCCCACTTTTCGATTGAGGTATGCGTGCGAAATATTATGAATACTTCTCTGTAAACATTTCTCTATAAACATTCTCTATAAAACTTTTATTATTTTATTTATTCTGCCAAATATTAAAAATCCTAAATTTTATTGTAATAGTATTTATTCGTATTCATTAAAGGGTAAAAGTAAATTAGTTGTTTGTCCTAGTATTTATTTTAATTGCTTTTTATTAATGTTAATTCATTTGGCCGTCCTACGAGTATACGTAGACCAACGGCCCCATTTCTATGTCGGTATATTAACAGCTGTAGAGTGTTGACAACTCTACCCGTAAATAGAAAAATATCTCTTGTCTCGTAATCTGCTAGGAGGCAGACGGTCTTGGCCACCAGTAGGCCTGTTGTGTCAATGATGATGATTCGGGCGGAAGGCATTTAATCATCACGACTTTTTAATCACCATGATTTCTACAAAGGTAAAATCAAATTAATGGATTTAATCATCCCCTGCGTAAACAAGGAATTCCCTTCGGGAATATACACAGTCCAGTCACATTAATGTGACCACCTGTCAAACACCAGAATATACACTCTTGTATATGTTTGTTGTTTCTTATCCCACTTGGCTGGCCAAGCCCACGAGCCCATATGGACTCATGATTGAAGGGGAAGGAAGCAGCTTCTGTTGTGATGGAGCACCCGTAGGTAGAAGCCTGACTTTTGCTCCGTGACGCTCTTACAGTCATAGGAGACCGGGACCTACGGCTTAAAGTGGATTCCGAACCACTACAAACATCCATGGCACCGCCGGGATTCGAACCCGAAACCTGTGACACAAAGCGCCAGAGCGCTAGACACTCGGCCATTCAGGTCCCAAATTTGCCAACGGCACGCAGTATTCCCAGGTGGTCACCCACCCAAGTACTGACCGCGCCCAATGATGCTTGACTTCGGTGATCTAACGAGAACCGGTATATTCAGCATGGTACGGCCGTTGGCTACTCTTGTATATACTGGCTTTAAGTGGAGTGTGGAATGTGGTATTAAGTGAATTAAGTGGAATACTTTATACACACTCCACTGCAATGTGCTGCCACCTGCCTTTTGTGATTGGTTATTTCACGTTAACGTCGAAAGTAGGGGGTGGTCACATTAATGCGACTGGACTGTGTAAATTTAATCTTTAATTTGGAAGTCCACACCCAAACTATAATAGTAAACCACAAAATTTAGGATAATCCAATTTAATCGGGACTGTCACCCAATCGAAACATCAATAAACTACATCCCACGCAAAGTCAATTTTATTAGTTTGCACATAATTTATTTTTTGAATCGTTATCCACAAATTAAAAACGAATATTCTGTCGTAAACAGTCGGTTTACTTCCCCGTTTAGTGAAGATTAATATCTAGTCCCGCTGTGTCATGTGAAACAATTCTTAACATTTCAAAACATGAACTATATTTATCGTCAAGTATTCATAACTTATCGTATATTATGAATACTTTTTCCACATATACGGTTCTAGAATTAACTGACGTATTTTTCACACATAGTCATCTCTCAAGCAGTAAGAAAACTACACTTCTCAATATCAAAAACTGCGTGTATTTTATGCATTTTCTTCGGCTTAACAATTAAATTAAGGATTATTCCTGGCATGAAGGTAAGCATGAATGTAATCAAGATTTCTAGTAAACGTCTTACTTAAATTATAATAAAAGTTTATTTGCTTTACTTCACAAATTTCTTACAATTTATGTTTACATAAATATTGCACTTTAATATTGAACATTAACTTACACATATATTTTTCTACACCAAAATAATAGAAACAACAAAGTCAATTGAAAAATACACTGTTATTGATAAAGAATATTTATTCAAATTTGAAAAGGAGAGTTAATTGATTAAAACATTTCATTGTATACATAACAAATTTGTTTAAACACAAATTACAATAATTTTGATTTAAAATTTCACATTATTTGCATAAAATGTTCTTAAAAGACAAGAACTTAATTTGTAGTAAAAGTTTAAAAACAATCCTCATATAACTTTTCTACAGTGCTACCCCACAAACGGCAATACTTAGTAAATTGTTGCTGGTAAGTTTCGAACAATTGATAAATAAGGCTTTCCATTGACTTTACATTTTTGTATACAGAAGCAAAAGAGTCGCTTTCGTCAGAACTATAACTTATAACTTCTGTTATATACATGTATATGAAGCTTGTTATACTTAGTAAAAATCTCTGAATATTAATACAGCAATCAAGTGAAAGTTTTGCAATTTTTTTCATCTTTCGCATTTCTTTCCTTATTCTATCATCCGGAATGTTAATAACTTCTAACATTTCATAAATCACCTCTATATTTGAATACATTATACGAGGTGTGACTCTGATAAACGACCACCAAGTAAGAAGTTTCCGGTATTTTGCAACTACTTCAACAGCAGACGAATAGGCCTGTTCTTCATTCATTATAGTTGAAGAATAATTCAATCGTTACTATACTGAAGATCAGAATTCAAAGTTACCAAAATATTCTAATACTCGTTATTGTTTTGTTGGCCTTAAATTTCGTAACAACAAAAATTAATATCGTCACACTCACATCTACTTGTTAAGAAGATGTAAATTCAATTCAATTACCAGAATAATACCTGGTCCTACTTTACTTCGATAATTTAAACAAACTTTTTTATTGATTGATCACTATGATAAAAATAAAATTATTTGTTACGTTTCAAAAGCGAAATTAAAACATAATTAAAATGCGCAGAAGTGAAGATGCTGTTGACAATATTTGATATAAAGAGGATAAGGTTGCAGTTAAAAGAATTCTATAGTTGAAAAAACTATACCACTTCCAACTACACCACTATAAACTTCCACTAGGGAATAAACTCGAGAAAATTTGATCAATTTGAATCATTATAAATTTTAATGGTATAATTTAAATAGGTTGGCTGGATTTCTATTATGTGCCATATTAGAATAGGAATAGTGCGTTAGGCCATCAAACTAACAGTTCTTGAATCTATACTTGACCTCGATGAATTTACCTTGACCAACTATATCGAAATGAATTTTTTGCCGAGGGATAGCTACGATTAAACTACAAGTCAAAATATTCTTTCACTAGGCTTGTGTTGAAAGATGTGAATATCCAACTGGCTTCTTTTGAGTGTTTGAAATTGTGGTGTCAAAAGGGGATTAATATGTAAGTTATGTGCACCTTAGTGCATCTTGCCTAATGTTGAATACTGGGATAAACCCAAACGTTCTAATGGCGAATGACACATTTCAAAGCCCCAGCAATTTTTGGGTATGGGTACAATTAAACTTATATTAAAATGTTTTTCCACTGAGGTGGAGAGTTTTAATACCCTAGAAGCCTGACTTGAGGGCCCTTCGTTTCGAATTGGGGTGACATAAGTTTTTTTTTTTGGTGTATCAAGTTCTTCCCTGGTGCATCATGTGTAATGTTGAATTCCGCAATCTTGCGTAATGTTGAATCCTGGGATAAATCCAAACGTTCTAGTGGCAAATAACACATTTCAAAACACTGGTATTCGAAAACAATTACATATAAAAAAGGCACTTGCTCACAATTTATTAGACAAATCTGTATTATAATGATTCAAAGCTCTATTAATAATCACCACAAATTTTAAAGAGCATTCTTGTAGGTTTTATTTCATTCTGAACAAAACTATCTGCTTTCCACTATAGGTTAAATGGAAGCAATTTCATACACATGTATTTGTAGATTTGGCTTTCCAGTATAAGTAAAGAAACTCATTTGCAGGACCTTAAAATTGTTGTTTGAATTTCAAAAACTCCTATAGCAATATTAGTTTGTTTATAGCAATGTTTTCTTAATTTTTAAAACTCCTAAAGCAATGTTAGTTTTTACTTTAGTTTAAGGTAACAGAAACGTGTCTTGTTTTTCAGTTCATTTTGTTTTTAAAACACATTATTTGTCGATGCGATGTATACCCCATTTTGTTGTGAATATTGTGCTATCTTTTATTCTTTTTTTTAGAATTTCCATTAGCATTTAGTCAGTAGATATTTCCGCAAAAGTATTGATTGAAAATTTCTGTAGTGTGCAGAGGTCATTTGATTCCAGACTGGTAAATTAAACTATAAATTCAGATTTATTCAATATGGATAATGGATTCTTTTGATCTACAATTCCATTTTGCTGCTCTCGAGTAATAACATACATTAACATATTGTCAGATGATTATCATTGTGGCATCTGATTGTTTCACCCGAAAGAACTCGATTTGACCGTGTGGATCTATACCAGGGGTCTCCAAACTACTCCCCTCGGGCCAAATCCGGCCCGCGAGTGTCATCAATCCGGCCAGCGACAGCGAATAGCTTATTGTTGCTGTAATAAGTTGGGCATAAAAACACAGAATGATAATAATTAAGTTTTATTTACTTGCTAGGTAAAGCTTAATGACAAGCATAATACGCAGAAAATTTAACTTAAACATAACAACTAACACATAATTGAAATGAATCCCACCAACATTATAGACTAGTGAACATCCCGCGGTTACCCTCGGTAGTTATGTTGGGGTAAAGAGTATCGCATATGTATGTATATCGATATTTGGAATGTATGTATCCTGAATCAAACATATGATTTTTATCCTGAAAATCCCTTAGGAACGGAAAAGCCAAATTAACTAGTCAGGAAATTATAGATAATGGCAGAAAAATGAAAACGGTTTAGGCCCTTGGTACTTACTGGAGTAAAAAGTATGGCCCTAAGGCTGGAAAGTTTGGAGACCCCTGATCTATACAATTCTATTACTATAATCATTATTACAAAAGGAATATTAATTTGCCTTACCATAAAATCTGTGCTTCTTCATCCCCCAGATATACTTGTTTAATCGCATGAAAAGAGAGTTTCTACACTTCGAGATTTATTAATTATAAAATATAAACATATTTTGAAACTAGATTAATGAATTTGTCAATATATCTTTCTTATAATATTGCAAAACATTTTGAGTATTAAAAGAATCTACTCGTCTCAATATTCAATACATTATTATAATGATTATTATTATTATTATACAAGGGCGAAAACTTACACTTTATGAAAAGAAAGGATTATGTTTTAAACACCCAAAGATTGTTACTCGATTATTCGAACCACCCTGTGCGTCCTGTTGACCAATTGGCTGGAGCTGTGGCCTTTGGTACCCAAGGCTTTAGGTTCGAATCATGGCGATGGCACGGATGTTTGTGAGTGGTTCGGAATACCCGTTAAACTCTAGGTCCCGGTCTATTTAGCCCAAAGTGTGCGCAAAATGACAGTAGAGCGAAGAATCAAATCACCCTGCAGACAATGCGGTTGCATAGATATTTGTTAGTGGTTCGGAATCCACCTTAAAGTGTAAATCTCGGTCTATTTAAGCCAAAGTTTACACAAAATGACCATAGCGCTAAGAACCAAATCTCCCTGAACTCAATGCTAGGAATTTTCCCTGTTTACAGCTATTGTGTTAATGCGAAATATAAGCAAGGAAACACATTGACCAAACATCAAGTTGTGACATTTGTTTCAAAACACATGAGCTGTGCATTAATTCGTTCCCGAACCATGATATTTATATAGTCGAATCTGGGACGTGAGTGGCCGAGAGTCTTGCGCTCTGCGCTCGATGCCACAGGCTTCGGGTTCATGTCCTGGTGGTGTCATGGATGGTCGTAGTGATTCGGAATCCAAGTTATACCGTAGGTCTTATGTCTAATATGATTGTACTGCGTTGTCTTGAGGTTTAGACAGTCTTCAGCCAGCATTGTTCCTCGCTAAAGTGAGGCTGCATATTATACTTAGCCATTGAGCAATCGCCTTCGAGGGGGTCTATTGAACCTGGTGTAGGTTTTCATGCACCAGGGGGATTAGTAACAACAACAACATTGTAGAATCTTGGAAATTGATGTTTATTAAATTAGTCCCGAATTCTGTTTACAAGAAACTATCATTTATCGTATATGCCTGTCACCAGATTTAAGTATCAAAAAATATACAAAATTCAGTTTTAACTTAAAAATTAATAATCATAAAAATAGAAATCAAATCATATAAAAATTAATTTAGCATGAAATACAAGAAAGACTGAAGTTGGTTGCTAATTCCGGAGGAGAATATTAGACAGCATTTTGCTGAAATACCTCAACTCACTCTAATTTCCCAACTACAACTGACGATTACTAGTTTGAGATTATTCAGAGCAAGCACATCTTCATTGAACTCTCGGATTCTCAAGCACACACACAAAAAATGCGATTTGTGGTAGCATATAACTTTGTTAGTGCACTTCAATTGTATTTCCAGCAGAATTCGACAACCTACTATCTAAAAATCAACAACATAGTGACAGCTTAAAATATCAGCATTTCCTGCCAAAATTAAAAGGACTCCTCAAGGACTTGAAATAATGTTTTCATTTCCTGAAGTTATAAAATATTTCAAATATCTACATCAGCGTTAAATAAACAATACATACTATTTAGCAGTAATTAGCATTAATTTTATTTACAGATTTGCGTGTCCATATGATTTTTAGTTCACCCTAACCTTCAAAAGACAGGTGTAGAAATTTGACAGCTGTTGCACTATTAGTATGTGAGTTATAGCATTTTTAGTGTTCATCACGTGCAGTCCACTCGGCTGACTGTCGATTGGACTCCGGTGTGAAATGATGGAGCCATGTTTCATATCGGGTTTATTACGATTGAACAACTCCAAACACTGCTTAGAATCATCAATTCGTTATTGTTTTTTGGCCGATTGTGAGCTCGCGCGGTACCCACTTCGACTAGAGCTTTCGCATATCCAAATATTCATTCACGATATGTCCAACACGTTCCTTTGATATATTTAGGGTCTCAGCTATCTCAATCAACTTCACTTTACGATTATCAGAAATTATTTTGTGGACTTTTTTGATGTTTTCGTCGGTAACAGCCTCTTTGGGAAGTCCACTGCGTGCATCGTCCTCGGTGCTTATTTCGCCTCGTTTAAATTTAACAAACCACTTCTCTACGGTTGATTTTCCTGGTACAAAGTCCGAATAATGTTTATCAAGCCAAGCCTTGGCTTCAATAGTATTTTTTTTCGCCAAAAAAGCAATGCTTTATTAACACACGAAATTCCTTTTTATCCATTTTTTTAAACTAGCAAAAGGTGCTTCACTAAAAATGCGATAACTCACATAATAATAGTGCAACAGCTGTCAAATTTATACACGTGTCTTTTGAAGGTTAGGCCTAACAAAAAATCATATGGATTTAATACTAGTAGCGCCATTAGTGTCAGCCTACGAACATGTCAGCCCAACTGTTACTTAATACCACCCGTCTGACTCGGGCAAGGATAGGGCATTTCTTTCATCAGAGCTGAACTAAGGAGGAGTAAATATTTAATTTTATTATGCAGTGCCTAACTCGGGCAAGTAAATTATAGGGTGGATTTTTTTTTTAATAGAGCTTAACTCAGGTGTAAAATTACTTTATTACGCTGTATCTAACTAAATAAGAAAAATAAAATCACTAAAAATCTATGTCTAAAATAACTTTATAAAAATCTAAAATAACTGTAATGGGCTAACCAGGGGCCAAGGGCCTAGCAGAAAAGCCACGACTATAACAAAGGCCTGACATTCATTATTACAACATAAAGTAAAATTTATTAATTCTGTAAATAAATTTGTTACTCAAGTGATACATTAAACAAATGTTTATCAAGATTTTGAACGTTCATTTGTATGAAAAATATACCGCATTTGGTAGTAATAGTAATAGAAACAGTTACGCACGGGTAATCCCGATGCTAGGGACCTAAAATAAAAAGTGGGAATTCACGCGGCTACCTGTGTGCCACTGGGACATTTTCAAAATCACTTGTTATGAAATTCCCCTGATTCTTGAATAGATACTTACAAAATGCGTGGCTTACAAGTGGTCAACTTTGCAAGTCAGAGATTTCTAGAAAGCGGGTTTCGCGGATTATCCATGCGTTGCTATTAGAGAATTTTTGCATACCGTATTTTGGACGTCCGTTATTTTTTTATCCCTAGCACGCGTGCTCAGAGGAAACATTATTACAGATACGCATGCGCAATTTCCTATGAGCATGCGCGCTAGGGAGAAAAAAATAACGGACGTCCAAAATACGGTATGCCAAAACTCTCTATTATCTTACTGTTTGTTTCATCGGATTCGCGATCAGAAGTAATTAATTGTGGAAATTAAAATATATCACGTCTAGTGTAATAGAAAGTATCGCAATGGGAATGAAAAACGAAAGCTAAAAATGGAGTTTGAAGGGGAAAAAAACAAACAAACAGTGAGGCGGAATTAGGTTGTACTTTGTTAAAAAGAAAAAACAATTATGATAAATAGCATTGAGGGATCCCCATTCAAAAAAATTGCCACGGGCTTAAGATCTTATAATTATGCTACTGTGGCTAACTGCATTCTTTTAAAATTTTAATAATGCATAAAATACACATAAATATTTTTAACGCTTTATTACTTTAATAATCCAATTGTATAAATTTTTATCCAATTGTATAAAAAAACTAATTGAATCCAATTATGTTAGAAACGTATGCATTGTGCTGTATTTATATAAAATTCAGAAATACACACGCCAGCAATAACTAGCACACAATAAATCGGACAGCTAAGAAGTTAAAAGTGCTAATCCGATAATCATTTTAATTCCTTTATTGCAAAAAAAAAAAAAAAAAAAAAAAAAATGAAAGAAAGGCACTCACCTATTATTTGAATTTTAGATACATAGCCTCTGCCGCTAATTTCAGATCAGTTCCCATCATCTGCTTCCGTTCGTCCGAGTTCATCACCTCCCAGGAATGCTTCAAGATGAAGTCCTGCACAAAGCGCTTGAGACCCACGTCTTGATGAAGGTCAGCGAGAATGAGGGCCGCGCAGGCATTACTCGGTCTTAGGTTGGCCGGTACTTACGTATTAACGGTACCTTGGTGACAGACTTGACGGTTTTTAAGTGTCGCCAATCTTTATTATTTGGAATAAAAATATTTTGAAAGCGTTTTGATTTTAAATGAAGTGTTTCATATATATTTTATTATTCGGAACAAAAATTTTAAGTGTAGATTAGCGCCAAATCTGTAGCTGCGGTTGGCGCGTGTGCTCTTTATTGGCGCAACTGTCGCCAAGGTACCGCATACGTAAGTACCGGTTGGCCTTCAAGTAGGACGAACACTTCTCCTTCAGAGTGAGGACTTCGTATTTGTCAGCAGCTGCATATAGGTCAGAGGCGCTGCTCCACCCCAGGTCAACCACGTCGGCGGTGTACATGAATTGAAGCATTCGCCTCACTGTGTCATCGTCCAGGTCTTGGATGTCGACCCTGTCGCACATGCTCTCTCTCATGTCGCTGGAAAACATCGCTTTGAAGACTGGCGACCGGGCGCTGAGTATGAGTTTGTGGGCGGGAAACGAGCAGGTTTTCGCCTTCAGTTTCACATCACTCATGAAACCTTCCTCAAATGAGGATCTCAAGTTTTTCTTCAAAACTGACAGCTCATCTGCAAGATTATCAAATGGCTGTTCATGTAATGAGTCCTTATCGTCACAATGAACTGCTCGGTACTTACGCATTAACGGTACCTTGGCGACATTTGCGTCAATTAAGAGCACACGCGCCAATCGCAGCTACAGATTTGGCGTCAATCTACGCTTAAAAGTGTTGTTCCAAATAATAAAATATATATGAAACACTTCATTTAAAATCAAAACGCTTTCAAAATATTTTTATTCCAAGTAATAAAGATTGGCGACACTTAAAAATCGCCAAGTCTGTCGCCAAGGTACCGTTAATACGTAAGTACCGAACTGCCTCTATTTCTTTCCGGACGACTCCAGTGGAAAATGTGCACTCGCACGGCACAGAGAGGACATCGTTGGGCAAATAAACGTCTTTCGCGGCCATCAGTCTGTTCTTCGTCGTCTGAAACGTCAACTGTCTGTGCAGATTTTCGGGAGCGCTAAACCAAACTTCACCCTTTACGCATTCTGTTTTGCTTCCTGCATTGTCCAAGAGAGACAGTTGGATAGTTGATATTTTTATTTTTGGATCAAGAGCAGTGAGTTTGAAATGAAGCACCTCCTCGAATTTTTAACCACCTGTCAAATAGAGATCCAGGTTCATCAGTTCTTTATTTGCTGTAGTCGATTTTATAGGGAAAGTGATCGCCCTGCACGGCTCTAGATGGCTGAATTCATCAATGTTCCACACGGCAGATCTCGCTTGCATACCTAGGCGGGTGCGAGCGTACATCTGTCCGTTTTCTGTCGTCTTGCCGTCGCTCCTCCACATTCTGCAGCGAGCCGTAAGCGTGTCATTGGGCAAGAAACGCGATCTTTCCATAAAAAATACTTGATTTCTAGTCACAAAATCTGTCCGACCCCAAACTTCACCTTTCAGTATTGTTTTTTTAATTGCTTTATCCTCTACAAGTGCGGAACCATCTGCATTCATGAATGACAGCGCGTAATCTATTTCTACGTCGCTCACACTGCTGCAATCTTTGTCTCTCCAAAGGAAATATCCGATATAATTACCATCCTTTCATGCTCTTAGATACAATAATAATGCCCATGTCGTTCCTCTCAATGCGTCCACTACAAATTTTGGACTTTTAAGAAGTTCGTCATTCTTCTGCCAACAATAACTCGCATTCTCTAATTTCCATATAAAAGTAAAACACTTTTTTTCTGCACAACCGTCTACCGCCATTTTCAATTGTCATCCGCGCTGACTGGAAACAACACCCACAACAGACGACAGAACGCTTTGGAACAGCGAGCGGCTGGCGAAGGGAATTTCCCCGTTTGATAATAAAAAAAAAAAGGGCTTATCCAATCAAAACGCAGGCGAACATATTGCACAATACTCCAAAGATCATGTGATCCATTCTCGATGCTTGGCTCATTAAAAATTTTTTTAGCAAAAGGAATGATCTATTTTTGCTGATCATCCGATTCTTATGATGAAATGTGTATAATAAAAAGGAACTCAAATCTGAATTAATTACCGCTTTGAATTACATTTCTGTGCAAACAATATTATCTTTGTTATTTAACAGCAATATATAATATATACATATATAGAACATTTGCAGCAATATATGTACTAAAGAGTATGTTTTAAACAGCGAAATACTTATTTTTTGGGGGTTTTTTTTTGTTCGGTGGTGCAGATATTGGGAATAGAGTATAGAACTCATTTAATAAATCAGTAGTGGTGAAACATAATAAATGTAAATTGGCGGACCCTCAATCAGCCACGGTTAGTTTATATTGCACTGTTGAAGTTATTAATTAACCATGTTGAAATTGAAGAATGTTTAGACAAAAGGAACTATTCAATATTTTAAATAATTTGCACAGAATAATTTTAAAATAAATTGCTCAGACCATCGATATTTACAATTTTTTTCGACGACTCGTTCACTGACAGGATTCCAACACACATACTGGAGATTTTAAAAATATTATCTTCACAAAGTTGAGAATCAATCTTTGACATCTATCTTTTTGTTTTTGGTGATCTCATTTCCTTTTTCTTATACATGAATTAAAATGAAATATAATGCAGTTAAACCCGTCATGTGTTTATTATATATACATTTCTTTTTCCGTGACATATGCGTACGTATTTCAGAAACGAGGAGCTTCGATAGGAATGCGACAATGTGTATAAAGCGCCTCGCAGGGATAGTCAGTCTACTTGGTAATGGTTTTGCGGGTTTTCTCCCATGCGACACGTCAATTCGGGGAGTTAACCTTAACAGTCCGCTCGCAAGGCAATGTCTTCTCATCAACCTTCCGACTGTTCGTAGCATCGAAACATTTTGGTAATAGCAGGTTTGCTGTTGTTTAACCAAAAATAAAAAAAATGGATACTTACGTATTAACGGTACCTTGACGATAGACTTTGCGGTTTTTAAGTGTCGCCAATCTAACAGCTACTAAGGTTACCAAACCAATAAAATAGATTGGCGCCACTTAAAAACTGCCAAATCTGTAGCTGCGGTTGGCGCAACTGTAGCCAAGGTACCGTTAATACGTAAACACCAAAAAATGCTTTGATCGAATTTGCTGTAATTAAGATCTTCGGTTAATTTTATTTCTAATGCAGCTGGCAATGCAGAGACAGTAATCATTACGCCGTAAGCAAGGGCTTTACCAACATTACTCATTTAGCACTACCTAGGAACCTGATGGCCGATTGGCTAGCGTTCTGGCGCTCAATACCACAGGTTTCGGGTTCGAGTCCCGGCGGTGCCATGGATGATTGTAGGGGATCGAAATTCCTTTTAAATTTTAGGTCCCGGTCTGTTTAGTTATCGTTTGCACAAGATGACCGTAGAGCGACAAACCAGACTCGTTTAGCACTACCCAGGACCTACGGTTTAAATTGATTCCGAACCCCTACAAACAGGCATGGCATCGCCGTGACTCGATGCCGAGCGCTAGCCAATCGGCCGTTAGGCTCATTTTTATTAAATAAATCAAATGAATTATCCATTTATTATTATTTTTTGGTAAATTTTTGTTTTCATAACTTTCGGAAATTTCTTTTAATTGTGATTTATTTTTCTCATTCCTTAGATTGGTCGCATGAAATATTAATATATGATGTCCCATTTTGCGTATCTTCAGTCCGAAATGTTTGAAATTCGTATAACTAAAAAAAAAGGGCATATTATGCATAAAAATATTTCTGTATACCTTTCATAAAATGTACCATAATAAAATATTTCTTTGTGGTATGATTTAAAAAAAAATAACGATTTTATAGTAAATTTCAATACAATTAATCGTAACGTTAGTAAAACGTTCAGGTCTATTTCGTACTGAATTCTTGTATGATTCCAAATTATCGCACCGAAGCAAAATCACTTCGGCCCATTACCATTTATGAATGTCCTTCTGAAATTGTGTGTCAAATTATGTCAAAATTCATATCCCATTCCATCATTATTCTTGCACGTACCATTAATTTCAAAAACTTTCTTATGAATAAAGTACGTTTCTGCTTATACCTACATCTACAGTACCAGTGAGAATTTAAAGTAACTGCGCAGTAGAATAATTTTAATAAAAAACTGACAATTTTTTAAAATCAAATCTGATGAAATGGTAAAGAAATAAATGATAATTTCGATATTAGATTTTTTCGCATAGAAATTATTTTTTAAAGGGATATTTCAAAAGCAACGTTTTTTAAATTTGTATTTGTTTAATAAGTTAACCGACCACGTTTAAAGCAAAAAGTTTTGAATGATGTTTTATGGAAATTTTTAAACTATACCCTAATTTGCTTAAATGTCAATATATATGCAAACTAAAAATATGATTATGTTCTAAAGAATAGGTGACTTACAGTCATCCGAGTCTTTTAGAGCAAAAAAACTAGTTAAAAAAAAGTAATGTTTCTGACAAGAATGCAAAGGATGCAAGAATGCAACTCGTCAAGGCCGTCTGCATACTGGCAGATTACGAGACGAGAGATGTTTTTCCTTTTACGGGGTAGGGTTGTCAGTCCTACGCCCAACAGCCATGTTAGACGGGGACATACGGCTTAAAGGGGATTCCGAACACCTACAAACATCCATGGCAAAAAGCGCCAGAGAGGTAGTCACTTGGACATCCGGCCCCAATTTATACAACGGTTTTTCAGAAATTCGTTTGAAAGCCTTGAATACATTAATTCAGTATCCAAGTCGTGATTAAACCGCTGTTGAATTAATTCATAAAGATAGTGGTAAAACAACTGTAGAAGAAATTCAATATCCAGAATGTGGTTAAATAGCTATAGAATAAATTCAATATTCAGCCGGTAAAACAGTTGTGAATGAATTCTGCATCCAGATCGTAGTTAAATAGTTGTGAATGAATTCTGTTTTCAGCTTGTGGTTAAACAACCAACGTCCATATTTGAATTCATTAAACGAGGTGTCTCTCTTACAAATGTCCACTAAGTAAGCAGTTTTCGGTAATATGTTATAAGTTTATGAATAGCAGTGCAAGCCTCTTCCATATTAATGATGCTGAAGGAATTATTTGTTCCTTAATGTAACGATGGATAAAGTCTTTCTGATAATAACGAAGAAAATTTACTTGATTTGACTTTTTGATGTACTTTGTGATTAATGCTCTAAATATACTGGTTTATCTCAATTTACGCAAATATTAGGCAAATAATAAAAGACACTGGCCAAAGAAAGGCCAGTTCTTCATTCATTATAGTTGAAGAATAATTCAATTGTTAATATATTGATCATCAGAATTCAAAGTTACCAAAATATTAGAATTTTATATTCTAATACTCGTTAATGTTTTGTCAGCCTTAAATTTCGTAACCACAAAAATTAATATCGTCAGACACACATCTAAGTGTTAGGAAGAAGGAAATTCAATTCAATTACCAGAATAACACCTGGTTCTACTTTACTTCGACAATTTAAACATACTTTTATATTAATTGATCTCTATGATAAAAAGAAAATTATTTGTTGCGTTTGAAAAGCGAAAATAAAGCATAATTATCGTGAGCAGAAATCAAGATGCTGTTGACTCTATGTAGAATGAAGGGCGTAAGGTTCAAGTTGAAATAATTTTATAGGTGAAAAAAAATAATCATTGAATAATTTCGAGAGCTACCGATCAATTTGAATCATTTTACGTTTTAATTGTATAATTTAAATATAGTGGATGTATTTATGTTAAGGGCAATAACAGAATGGGGATAGTGCGTTATGTCATCAAACTAATACTTCTTGGTTCGGTATTCGACAAACAACATCGAAACAAGGTTTGTTCCGAGGGATGGCTGCGATTAAACTGCAAGTCAAAATGTTTTTTCACTGAACTTGAGGAGGAAGCTGTGAATGCCCAATTGGTCTCATTCGATTGTTTATAATTGTGGTGACATAAAAGGATTACTGTGTAGCAAGATATGCCTTGGTGCATTCTGCGTAATGTTGAATCCCGGGATAAATCCTATAGTTCTACAGTCACAAATGACACATTTCAAAGCACTAACATTCGAATATAACAAAGTAAAGAAACGCAGGAAACTTGCTCGCAACTTAAAAGAAAAATCTATATTATCGTGATTGAACACTCTATGAAGAATCAAAATGCATGTTAAGGATGAATCGTGTAGGTTTTATTTACTTATCAAGAATACTGTCCGCTTTACACTATATGCTAAATGGAAGCAATTTCATACACATGGATTCGAAGATTTGGTTTTCCAGTATAAGTAAAGAAATTCGTTTGCGGGACCTTAGAATTGTTATTTTAGTTTCAAAAACAACTCCGAAGGCAATGATAGTTTTACAGAAATTAATTTAATTATAATCCAGGCTTTCAATTTAATTGGAATTATCACGCAGTTTAATTACTCAAATCTCCGATTAATGAAATGTTCCCATTATACAAAAATTTATAAAGAGTAAAAGGTATTTTTTAGTATCGTAACTACTTTAACAAAAAAGTTGGCAGGTCGCCAGATGCTTACGTTTTACAATATTTAATTGAGAATTACAGAAAGGTAATTGAATAACAAATAAATGTGAGTTAATATAAAGAAAAAAATTATATATAAAAATATTTAAATTCAAGTTTACATGTTCATTCACCCACAAAATGTTTCTAAACTTTAAAATGACGCCTATTTAGAAACATGTAATTTGTAAATAGAGAATCAAATAAACTGTGAAAAATAGTTTTAAAATATTAAAATCTTGCATACGCTGTTAGCATAAAAGAAAATTTTGTATTAATAAAATAAAAAAATTAGAATAATTTTCTTGATTTGCTTTGTTCACGAAAATCTTTAAAAATTCGTATGTGGAATTCAAAATATAGAAAACCGAATCAATTCTTGCTTTAGGAAAAACAAGATTTATTTATTTAATTTGAAGTATTGTTATAGTATTTGACACGTTGATTAAAAAATACTTGTAAAAGAGTAATTACTATATTTTACTGGGTGTAAGACATATCAGAATTCTAATGTAATTTCAATTTTCATATAAAACAAAATATTTTTAATGGAATACAACAATACATATAATAATTCCTTCTCAATTGGTTTACAAAAGTTAACTTAACAATGTGCTAATGAGTAGAAATTGCCAATCAATACAATTTCACACATTTATTAAAATTATATATTTCATACTCAAATTCTTAACACACTTTTCAGAACTCATAATAAATGGTTTCTTTCTAGTGCTTCTGAGAAGTTCATGAAAAAATATTAAGCTTCAAAATGATCCAAAATCATTTCTCGCATGAGACAAAAATCTTTAAAATGTTTCTTACAGTCCATAAAGTTGACCTTTAAATCTTCTTGCAATTCACGTATTATATCGTAAGTAGCGAAAAAATCTTCTTCAGACTCAGGATCATTAGACGGCGACAATTCTATCAAAATTAACACTTCCACCGTTAGTGCAGCAAGATTATCTTTTATCAATTCGGTTGAATTGAGAAACACATTCAAGGGAGTAGTTAACCCCTTTTCTAAACTTTGAAAAGTTACCTGAGATCCGCAGAGTTCTCCCAGATAATGAACAATAGACTGAAAATTCGACTTCAATACTCGGGATGTCGCATCTAAAACAGTCCACCAAGAGACGAACTTCCGATATAGGCTCACTGCCTTGTGAGTAATGTATTTCATTTCGTTCGAATTCATTGCTAATAAATTTGATGCAGCGATATTGTTGAAAAGATACCTAACACAAGAAAAAATAATGTACCACTAATAAGAAAAGCGTCTACAAGTTGCTGAATTAGCATTTGTTGTCGAAAATGTGATTGGCTGAAGGGACGCGCAGGCGTAAATAGGCAATATTTTTAATAAAAATTCACGTGTAGTTTGTTGGCATAACTTTCAAATGAAACAAATAAAACAAGTAATGTAAAAACAAGTAAAATTTTTTATAGTCAATCCCTTTTTTTTCAATATTTTGCAGAGAGTTCTTTATAAATATTTTTCATTAATTTTTTTAAGTTTATCTGGCGCCATCTATTGGTAAATACATGCAACTTAAATCTAAAAAAAAACTAAAATTAATGTATTCAATATTACTGAATTAATATTTGAAAAACTGTATTAAAATCAAGTGTCATCCAAAAAAAATCATCCATCTCAAAAAAAAATGTATTTGAACTTGAGTGGAGGAATAAAAAGTATTTTATGAACGATTGAAAATTTGAACAAGATATATATAGGTAGAGTGTGAGCTAATAGAAGGAATTGAAAAATAGCCATCTAACCAAAGAATTAATAACCTAATTGAACGGAAGAATTTAATACCTTCGAATTTATCTACGTCATCAGATCAATTGGGAAATATGCACTTTAACAGGATGTCAATTGGAATTATATTGAAGAAAAACAAAATGATTGTTACAAGATTTATCCCCTATTATTTAATTTCTTTTTTGTGTAGAAAAAAATAGTTATTTTCACTTATTATTTTGATACATCATTCTTAACTTACACCAGCATTTGCAAGACAAGGCAAATAATATATACAAAAGAAAAGTTGGCATACTAAATTCAATCGATTTATCAACCGTTAAAATTTTTTTTGTATTCCTAATTTACTTTATTTAATAATTTCTTTTGCATAAAATTGACTACATTGATCTCAAATAGTTTAGAATTTATTATCAATTTAATTTTTTTCAAAATAAAATACCTCCGAAATCAAACTATCCGTGGATATACCATAACTAATCTAATATACAATGATAACAATTTTCAACAATAAAACTTTAAAAAAAAACTTTACCAGCTTTGTCCCAATTCTCAGATAACTGACGAAGACCTATATATATATTCAGCTTTCATTCAAAAAGTGGATAATTTATAAATGCGTCAAAATGGCGAAGTACTGTAATAGACCTAGCTTTCTATCTGATGCACTTGAGTGCCACTGAATATGGTGCTGTTCTGATGAATGACTTTATGTCAAAATGTCTATCTTTTGACAGCAAGAATTAGTCAAAGCTAACTATTTGACATTATCCATTTACGAGATATAATTTTGTTGATCTCTGGAAAAGGACATCCTAATTCAAAAATTTGAATTGCTATCTTTTCCTAGAATTTCTAGCTGTGTATGTAATTTAGCTAAGCAGTTACTATCAAAACGTAGAAATTTTACAGTACAATAGCAGACATGCAGCAGGTTTAGAGTTACGAAGAACTGATAATAAATTCAACATTTTTTCACCACGTATAAAGATAAATACACCAAAGATGAATAAGGATGCGAATCCTCAAATTCCTTAACTCGTTGAGTGTAGCGAAATAATTTCAATCTTTACCAACAGACACCAAAAGTTACAAATAGATACATAGACAGACATCAAAAGTTTCGCTTCGCCATCGCTTTACAAATTAAAAACCACAATTCTCTCATAAGTCGAATCCAGTTTTAAATTTCTAATTTAAATTTAAGAGTCATATAAAATATAAATCTTATCAACAATCATTCATTTACCTATATATATGAATAAATAAACAATCAATGCCATAAAGATAAATACAATAATTTTAAAACTAAAATGAATATCCTTAAGGCAATTTGGATAATTTTTAATTTGCTCACGATACTTCGCATTTTGCCACTTAAACCAGTCATCTGCCACTTAAACCAGTTATTTAAGTAACTAATCCACTAAATAACTGGTTTAGTGGACCTAGTATATCACTTCTGATTATACTAGGTCCACTAAACCAGCTATTTTTATTTATTTAGTGGACCTAGTATTATCAGAAGTGATGAGTGGGACGAAGTGCTGCACAACATCGCCATTTTGTTCATCAAAATTTGGAATGGACCCTGTCAAAGGTAGCATGTAGAATTCTCGAATTTTCCTTCTCTTTTATGCCAAATGGAAGTACATTCCAGCCTAAATATTTGTCTTGAAATCAACTGCAAAGACATTGGAGACTCACTCAGTTTCTACAGATGTGTTTCATTTAACGTTTTTCTCAGATTTTTATTCTTATGGCCTCTTAAAAAGGAGAAATTATATTACGTCCCATTCATTTTTTTCTGTATAAATTATCATGATTAATTATTAATAATAATATTACAAATTATCATTAATAATGTAACACATATATGTAATATATCATTATAGATTATTATCACATAAATTATCATTAATGATATTATAAATTATCCTGATGGATGCTGTTTAATATCATTATCAGGATGTTGTTTTATTCAGTTTTCTTCATATGTTAAACATTAATTCTATCGTATATAATTCAATATTAATGTTACATCAATCGTTTAAAAATTATCTGTTATAAGTTAACAAAACCCCTTTTAATATATTATAATTATTAACATATTTTTTACTGGCAAATAATGGAATACTTAAATATCATGTATCATGAATGAAATGATTAGTCGTTTTATGATCATAAATGACATGAAAAACAGAGCAATTGGAATATTTTTTTCATCAAACTATCCCTAGACAGACAATGGGGGAGAATAGTAACCAATAAAAATACATTTAAAACGATTTTGTTTCGCTAAAAAACACATGAAATATATTCCAATGCCATCTGCCATTAGTAAATCCACATTACACTGGAATGCAAGCGAGTGCACATACACATAAATTAACTTGGTGCCAGGATTTCGGCCATGTTGTCTCTATAATCCTTTTATTTTTTTACAATTTATTTTAAATAGTTGAAAATTGTTGAAACAGTATCGTTTCGTATATGTATAGTACAATAGAACCTCTTTAAGTCGAACCTCGATAAGTCGAAAATCATCACAACTCGAAAAAATTTTTTGTTCCCTTTCCTTCAAGCCCCAAAACCTCCATTACTCGAAATTTCAACCCTCTATAAGTCGACAAGCCATTTTGGTATACATTTTCCCTCCTTAAAAATTGGACCTCTATATCTCAAACATTAGCAATGTTTGATTTTACAGTCTTTTTTACAACCTTTGCAACTCGATCATTTGAAACTAATTACCTCTATAGTTCGAAGAAAAATAAGTTACCGACTTTAAGAATTTGCCGACAATGCACGTCAATGTTTCTTAGAAAACAATATATGAGTATATACAGTGAGTGTAAAAAGTATTCGTACAGTAAGACAATTGATTTAAAAGAGATCCGTTCATAAAAAATATAAACATAAATTCCATTTTAATTAATTATAAATATATAATAGAACATATTTTCACTAGTCTCATGTGAAATTGACACAAAAATAATTTTATACATGAATAAATATTTACAAAACTGAAACAATCAAACATCTTGGGGTGTAAAAAGTATTCGTACATCAGGTATATATTGGCCAATACAATCATAATATTTCAGCTAATACCTTGTAGGATATCCTTTAACTCGAATAACTGCCTTGAGTCTCTTTGGCATCGATTCCACCAATTTTGCTGTTATGGAGCTAGATATGGCGTTCCATTCTTGATTAAGAGCTGATTCCAAATCATTTTTATTAAAAATATGTCTGGATCTAATATTTTTATCAAGAACGTCCCATAAATTCTCGATGGGGTTGAGGTCCGGCGATTGAGGAGGAAATTTCATGAACTTTGGGGTATTATATAGTTTTCAAAGCCTTGTGTTTCGGGCTGTGTGCTTGGGGTCGTTATCATGCATGAAAACGTAATCACCATTCAAGCCCATTTTTGTTGCACTAGGTCCTAAATTATTTTTTAAAATGTCAATATAAAGTTGATGATTCATAATGCCTTTAATAAAGACTAATTTGCCCACCCCAGAAGGTGTCATACAACCCCAAACAAGCAGACTTCCACCCCCATGTTTCACTGTTGGCACTAAATTCTTGGGATGCATTTCTGTATTGCGCTTTCTCCATACCATTCGTCTCCCGTCCGATCCAAATATGTTGTATTTACTTTCGTCTGTAAAGATAATCTTTTTCCAGAAATCTGGACTTTCATTAACATATTGCTTGGCGAAAGACAATCGCAGCTTCCGATTCTTCTCACTAACAAAGAATTTTCGTTTCGCAACACGGCCATGGAAACCTTGATTTCTGCATTCATGTCGAACAGTACTTACGGAGACTGCTGTTCCCGTGCTCTTTAGTTCTGATGTTAATGTAGGAGCACTTATTTTGGGATCCTTTTTTAATGAACGTACCAGAGACCGTCTGTCAGATGATGTCAATAGACATGGTCGCTCAGTACGAGAACTGTTTTGAACCTTTCCAGTGGCAGCAAATTTTTTTATGATTGACTGCACAGTTGAACGGGATCTACCGACCAGATCAGAAATCTTGTTGTACGATTTACCATTTTTACGGAGCTTTAAAATCAGTTCTCTTTCGGAAACACTTGTCTCTTTACTTTTACGAAACATTACAGAATTTCTAGTTCCGCACTACATTAAAATTTCCACTGAAGAACCTTTTAAGTAACTTACAAGATGGCCTCAATTAACTACATCATAATGGCTAAACCAATCACAAAATAACTAAAAAAAATTTGCATTTCTTTTAGTGTACGAATACTTTTTACACCACAAGATGTTGAATTGTTTCAGTTTTGTAAATATTTATTCATGTATAAAATTATTTTTGTGTCAATTTCACATGAAACAGCGAAGATATGCTCTATTATATATTTATAATTAATTAAAATGGAATTTATGTTTATAATTTTTATGAACGGATCTCTTTTAAATCAATTGTCGTACTGTACGAATACTTTTTACACTCACTGTAGTAAATAGAATAACCAATTTTATGAAATAGCAACTCGGAAGAAAAAGAATTTTCTGCTCTTTATAACTTAGATAATGCTATAGATAGAGAACGATCGATTTGTCTAAGACAAAAAAAAAAATAATAATAATAATTGACTTTTTTAATACATAATATTTTTAATTTTAAGGTTGTTTCGGAATTATTTTGATTTTTTTATTGTAGTACATAATATAACTTTTAAATTGCAAATAAACATGTTTATTACCTCTGTAACTAGAATTTTTATTTGTTTTACCTCTCTAATTCAAAATAAGTTAGAAAGAATCTAAACCTCTAAAAGTCGAACATACTCCGCGTAAGTCGAAATCCTCCATAAGTCGAAAACTCTATAACTCGAATTATTTGTCGTCTCCCTTGAAGTTCGACAGAGGCTCTACTGTATATATATAGTATAGTAAGTTCAGTATCAATTCATTTATTAGGAGTTGATAATATCCCTTGGGAATCATCGATTTATGACCATTTGTTTAATATTATAAATATTTCAGAATTAAGAAGTTCATTTTATACAAGTTATGACAAAATCAAGACAAGTAGACGAAAGATCAAGGATCATGACAATAATCCTCCATGTACAAACTCTTTGGGATAACTATAAATGATCAAATTCAAAATTATTAGTCATTGAAGATAGTTAAAATAAATATTGTTAAAAACTAATGAATAAAAGATTAATAAAAAATTAATTAAATTCAATTCAAGATTGTTAAAAACTCTTCGAAATTAATCCATCACACAGAATGGTCTACAACTTTTTGTATAAAAAGGAATATTCCCAAGTACACACTAATTTGGAAGAGCATAAAAAATAACAATTGGTTTGTTTTTATCTGAACTATTCTAGCACATGAAAAATATTCATAATAGGAAAAATAAAAATAAAAATACCAATGAATTATCGCACTAAATTCATTGTTAACTAGATGTATGAGAATATACACTGAAGTGACAAAAGTCATGGGATACCTCTTAATATCGTGTCGGCCCTCCTTTCGCCCGGCGAAGTGCTGCAACTCGACGTGGCATGGACTCAACAAGTCGTTGGAAGTCTTCTGCAGGAATATTGAGCCATGCTGTCTCGATAGATGTCCATAATTGTGAAAGCGTTGATGGTGCAGGATTTCGGGCACGAACAGATCTCTCGATGATGTCCCATAAATGCTCGATGGGATTCATGTCGGGCGATCTAGGTGGCCAGATCATTCGTTGGAATTGTCCAGAATGTTCTTCAAACCAATCGCGAACAGTTGTGGCCCGGTGACATGGCGCATTGTCATCCATAAAAATCCCATCGTTGCTTGGGTACATGAAGTCCATGAATGGCTGCAAATGATCTCCAAGTAGCTGAACATAAGCATTTCCAGTCAATGTTCGGTCCAGTCGCACCAGAGGACCAAGTCCATGCCATGAAAAAACAGCCCACACCATTACGGAGCCACCACCAGCTTGAACAGTGCCTTGCTGACAGTTTGGGTCCATGGCTTCATGGTTCTGCGCCGCGCTCGAACCCTACCATCAGCTCTTACCAACTGAAATCGTGACTCATCGGACCAGGCCACGGTTTTCCATTCATCTAGGGACCAACCGATATGCTGACGTGGCCACGAGAGTCGCTGCAAGCGATGTCGTTCTATCAGTAAAGGCACTCGAGTCGGTCTTCTGCTGGAATAGACCAAGAAAGCCAAATTTCTCCGCACAGTTCTAACAGACAAGTCCCTTGTACGTCCCACATTGATTTCTGCGGTTATTTGACGCAGTGTTGCTTGTCTGTTAGAATTTACGACTCTTTGCAGACATCGCCGGTCTCGGTCGTTAAGTGCAGGCGGTCGACCACTGCGCTGTCCATGGTGGGATGTTATGCCTGAAATTTCATACTCTCGGCACACTCTTGACACAGTGGATCTGGGAATGTTGAATTCCCTAACGATTTCCGAAATGGCATGACCCATGCATCTAGCTCCAACTAACATTCCGCGTTCAAAGTCTGTTAATGGCCGTCGTGCGGTCATCATCACGTCAAAACCTCTTCACATGAATAACTTGAACAGAAATGAAAGCTCTGCGAAAGCACTGCGCATTTATACCTGTTCTACGGGATGCTACTGCCATCTGAAAATTTGCATATTGCTATCCCATGACTTTTGTCACTTCAGTGTATATTTTAAACAAATTTTTATTGTAATATCAATCTTTTAAGTATTTATTAATCGTAAAATTTATTATACTCTCTTATATTTCTCAAATATTTATTAAGCAGCATTGATATAGAATTTAAAATCATTCTTCAATAGAGAGATACGTAGCCATAAATCTCACATTACGGTTATAGTGCGAGAAATTTCAAAAGTAATTTATTATCATTCCATTAACAACTGTAATAGACTACCTAGATGCCTCAAATGTGGCAAAAATCATGTGCCATATCGAACGGGGAATGCCCAATTAAGGAAAAGATTATCGAGCCAAAATGCATCAACTGCGCAGCAAAAAGGCAGGTAGCTTCGTGGAGAGTTTGTCCTAAGTTCCCTAAAGTACAAGCAAGAAGAGGTCAGAGCACTACTAACGCAACCTACCAAAAGTCTACTGCTTTTAAAAGCAATTGCATTACACCCTCAAAATCCTTTGCGCAAATGCTAAGTGGTAGCACCTCTCCTTCTGATAATTATGATCTTTCCATAAATCAGCAAACACAGGAAATCTCAATTAACTCACCTGACCTTCATGCTCAACTGGCTCTACTAAAAGAACTCGCCGTTATTACGAAAGCACATGGAAACTCATAGAAAGATTACTAAAAGCTTATCACCTAAACTCATGGAAACTCTTCCCAAGATTTAAAACGCTACTTATGCTATAGATAATGATATAGCTATAGTTAATAAACCATAATGCGGATACTCCATAATTACCTTAATATTATTTTCTGGAATGCTAATGGAATTAAAAATCGCAAAATTGAGAGGCAAGATTTCATTAACAACCACTCCCCCGATCATTTACTTATTCAAGAGTCCCATCTATAAAACCAAGATAAATTCTACTTGCCCAACTTTGACATCTTTAGGAATGACAGAAACAATCCACTCTATGCCAAGGCCTCGGGAGGTACAGCTATATTTATCAAGAATCACCTTCCTTATCACCACATACTTATTCCTTCTTTATAGCACATTGAAGCAATCATTATCTTCTTAAATCTTCCTAATCAGGATACCATTATCATTGCATCTATACACTGAAGTGACAAAAGTCATGGGATAGCAATATGCAAATTTTCAGATGGCAGTAGCATCGCGTAGAACAGGTATAAATGCGCAGAGCTTTCGCAGAGCTTTCATTTCTGTTCAAGTTATTCATGTGAAGAGGTTTTGACGTGATGATGACCGCACGACGGGAATTAACAGACTTTGAACGCGGAATGTTAGTTGGAGCTAGACGCATGGATCATGCCATTTCGGAAATCGTTAGGGAATTCAACATTCCCAGATCCACTGTGTCAAGAGTGTGCCGAGAGTATGAAATTTCAGGCATAACATCCCACCATGGACAGCGCAGTGGTCGACCGCCTGCACTTAACGACCGAGACCGGCGATGTCTGCAAAGAGTCGTAAATTCTAACAGACAAGCAACACTGCGTCAAATAACCGCAGAAATCAATGTGGGACGTACAAGGGACTTGTCTGTTAGAACTGTGCGGAGAAATTTGGCTTTCTTGGTCTATTCCAGCAGAAGACCGACTCGAGTGCCTTTACTGATAGAACGACATCGCTTGCAGCGACTCTCGTGGCCACGTCAGCATATCGGTTGGTCCCTAGATGAATGGAAAACCGTGGCCTGGTCCGATGAGTCACGATTTCAGTTGGTAAGAGCTGATGGTAGGGTTCGAGCGCGGCGCAGAACCATGAAGCCATGGACCCAAACTGTCAGCAAGGCACTGTTCAAGCTGGTGGTGGCTCCGTAATGGTGTGGGCTGTTTTTTCATGGCATGGACTTGGTCCTCTGGTGCGACTGGACCGAACATTGACTGGAAATGCTTATGTTCAGCTACTTGGAGATCACTTGCAGCCATTCATGGACTTCATGTACCCAAGCAACGATGGGATTTTTATGGATGACAATGCGCCATGTCACCGGGCCACAACTGTTCGCGATTGGTTTGAAGAACATTCTGGACAATTCCAACGAATGATCTGGCCACCTAGACGCCCGACATGAATCCCATCGAGCATTTATGGGACATCATCGAGAGGTCTGTTCGTGCCCCAAATCCTGCACCATCAACGCTTTCACAATTATAGACGTCTATCGAGACAGCATGGCTCAATATTCCTGCAGAAGACTTCCAGCGACTTGTTGAGTCTATGCCCCGTCGAGTTGCTGCACTTCGCCGGGCAAAAGGAGGGCCGACACGATATTAGGAGGTATCCCATGACTTTTGTCACTTCAGTGTATATGTTCCCATTACATCTGATTCTCAACAGTTCACACTAGATCTTGAAAGTATTATGCAACTTGGATCAAATATCATGTGCGGTGACTTTAATACTCATCACCAAGACTGGAAATGCTCTACAAATAGACCAAGAGGCAAACAACTCCTTAAATCTGCTAATCAAACTGATCTTGATATCATCGCACCTACCAATCAACAAAATTTGGTTACAACTCAACGTCCACTATAGACCTTGCTCTAATCAAAAATTTCTTGTTAACATTCTACATTACATCTTTATCCGAACTTAGTTATCATAATCCTATTGAAATCTCCTTCAAGTTCAACTACATTATTCCTCCGGACAATAGTAATATTAATACTAATTGGACACTTTTTACTAATCTCTCATCGAAAAACATGTTCATCCTTTACCAATCATTAATTCGTCTATTACCCTGGATTTGGAAATCTGTAATTTCAACGATTACCTTTTGGCTACTCTTAAAAAAGCTTCAAAACCTTACAACAACGGAAATAATAGGATTCACCCCAACGTCAAAAAACTTATTAATATCTGCAGCAATGCAAAAATAAACTGGAAAACTTCAAGGAACCCCAACGATAGAACCATTCTTAACAGGATCAATCAAAACATCAGAAAAGCTTTCAAAGACTAGAAGACCTACAAATAGACAACGGATCTTACTAAAAACTTCAAAAGCTATATAACTGAAATTCCTCACCTCAACCATTCCTCACCATTTCCACTGCAATTAAAGATTTGGATAAGGCTGAGCTCATAGCACAAAAACTCAAAAGGCCATTTCAACTTAATCCTATTTCTGATCATGTCCATGAAAACACGGTGATGGAAACCATCAATAATTTTTATCAGAACAACTCCGACGATATTATTCCTCCTGCTTCTCCTCATGATATTATCACCATCATCAAAAACACGAAAATTAAATCGGCACCTGGACTTGATTCCATTTCCAAGAAAATTTAGAAAAAGCTTATCTGTAATAAAGATAAAATTTTGATAAAGCTTGTCTCCATAAAGAGATCTATAATCCTAAATAGACATAACAAATTTTTGGAATCCAGTAATATTATTTGTAAAGAACAATACGGATTTAGAAGGAACCTCTCCACCACCCATCAAATTCTTAGAGTTGTGAAATACATCATTTCTGGTTTTCATACTAGTCAATACACTGGGGGAGTTTTTCTAGATATTCAAAAGGCCTTTGAGAGAGTGTGGATTGAAGAGAGGCCTTTGACAGAGTGTGGACTCAATTTTAAACTTATTAATCTGAATTTTCCACCTTCGATTATCAAGCTCATCCCCTTCTACCTTTCTAATAGAACTTTTTCAGTCAAAATCAAAAGAAACTATTCCTCAATGGAAAACATCCAAGCCTGCACACCTCAAGGAAGCAAAATTTCACCACTGCTCTTCTCCATCTTCAATTCTGATATGCCTACTAGATTCAATACCATTACAGCAATTTATGCATATGATACTGCCATTGAGTATTTGTAGAAACAAAAGCTCTAAATATCTTGCCTAAGCGTTAAAAACACCTATATGATCTTTCTGAACGGTATAACAAGTGGAAAATTGCTCTTAACATTGACAAAACCGAAGCGGTCTTCTTCAGCAAGAATCAGAAATATAAAAAACCAGCCATATACCTCAAAAAACGACTTATCGTTTGGAAATCAGAAACAAAGTATCTTGGAATTTATCTTAACAAGCATCTAAACTGGAATTTTCATTTTAGCTATATCAAACAGAAGAAACGTTAGAAGACTCTTTCCCCTTATAGCAAGAAACTCGAGTAGACATAATAAACTTCTGATTTTAACCGCTATGCTTCGTCCTCTCCTCACCTATGTTTGCCCGGTATGGGCCTATGCCGCTAATTATAATACTTAAATCTTGGAAGCTCAAGAAAATATGACCATTAGACACATAACGAATGCCAACTGGTTCATAAGAAACAATGATATTCAATGACCCATCTCCCTGCTACCTCTCAAAAAGTACTGGAAAACTTTGAGCAGTATTCTTCAATAATATTGACAACCACCAACATCTGGCCATTCAAGATATTGAACAATATGAACCGAACTCTAATTTTAAAAGACCTAGCAATAATCTGCTCTAAACTACCTAAGTTCAATTTTGAATGTTTGGACTTTTTCAATTCTCACGATTTCCTTTAACCTCTGAGCATTGCCAATGTTTTCATTCTTTTATATTTGTCATTATTTTCTTTTTTATAGATAAGGCCCCTGACGGGGCCAGTGAGCTCCAATCATCTTTAAAATCAACATCTATCATGAAACAAGGATTTAGGACAGCCCATCAATCAACTATATTATACTTATATTTTTATTTCATATTTTATAACATAATTTACAAATAAATTTTAACTTAAAAGAAACTTCTGGTCACTATTACTTGCGTGCTGTTTGACAATCATTAGAAGAGCCTCTGTATCTGTATAATGTAAAAACTATGTACGAACTCTAACACTTCAATAGTTAAAATTTCTGGTAGTATAATGCTATTTTTATTTTGACTTCTTACTTAATCTATTATCTTTGGAGATCAGCATTTGTTTACAAAATGTGTTGACTTAGAAGGTTTAGAACTACTGTTTTAAAAAGTATAATCATTTGCAGCCCAGAAAAAAATGTTTTTTTTTGTTCAATTCATCAATTTATTTTTCTTTTAAAAGCAAATCTACAATTTACAAGCTAACGAAAGGTGAAGTTAAAAAATTGTCTTAATAAAATTCCAAATTGTTTTAGACAGTTTCATAAAATAATTTATTTATTAGTTGTAAATATGTAAAGAATATATTAAGTAAAAAATTGCTAAACTACATTAAGGCAGAGAGAAATTGATATAATTTTTAAATAACTGTGTAAATATTAACAATACTTTAAAATATAAAGGTAAAGATTTTCTAATAAACGTTTTACATAAATAACAATAAAAATAGGTTTTATTTCATAATTTTCTTACAAATTAGGTTTGAATAAATATTGAACTTCTATATTCGACCTTAGTTTTATCCATGGATTTTTCTAGACAATAATATAAACAACAAAGTCAATTGAAAAATACTTTGGTCATTGACAAAGAAAATTTATTCAAGTTTGAAAAGGAGAGTTAAATGATAAAAGCATTTCATTGCATACATAACAAAATTGTTTAAACTTAAATTACAATAATTTTGATTTAAAAATTCACATTATTTGCATAAAAATATTTTAAAAGACAAAAAGTTAATTTGTAGTAAAATTTTAAAAATACCCCTCATAATAACTTAGCTACAGTACTACCCCACAAGTGGAAATACGCAGCAAATAGTTTCTGGTATAGTTCGAACAAATTATAAAGTCTTTCTTCCATTGACTTCAGTGTTCTGCATGCGAAAGCAACAGAGTCGCTTATTTCAGGTCTATAATCTGCAACATCTTCTATATGTGGGCGCATCAAGACTGCGATTTTTCTTAAATCACTCTGAATAACAGCACAACGTTTAATTGAATGTTTCGCAATTTTTTCCATCTTTCGTATTTCTTCCCATATGCTGTCATCCGGAAAGTCACTAACTTCTAACAGATCATAAATATCGTCTATATTTGAATGCATTAAACGAGGTGTCACTCTGACGAACGTCCACCAACTAACAAGTTTTCGGTATTTTGCAACCACTTCAACAGTAGACGAATAGGCCAGTTCTTGATTCATTATAGAGGAATAACAAATCAATCGTTACTATACTGAAGATAAGATAAATATTTGAATTTTATATTCTAATATTCGTTAATGCTTATACACCTTTAAGTTTTATAACAACAAACATTAATATCGTCAGACACACATCTAAGGGGTAGGAAGATGAAAATTGAATTCAATTACCAGATAATACCTGGCGCTGCTTTACTTCAATAATTCAAACACGCTTTATGTTGATGGATCTTTATGATAAAAAAAAAACCTTATTTGTTGCGTTTAAAAAAAAGGAAATGAAAGCATAATAAAAGTGCGCAGAAGTGAAGATGCTGTTGACTGTATGTAGTTTGAAAGTTGGTTAAGGTTGAAGTTGAAGGAATTTTTTAGATGAAAAAACTATTCAGGGAATAAACGGAAAATAAATTGATCCCTTTGAATCAATTAATATTTGTTTTAGGGTAAAATTTAAATAGGGTTTCTGGATTTCTATTAAGGTCCCTAACAGAATAGGAATAGTGCTTTAGGACATCAAATTAACAGTTCTTGGTTTCATATTCGACAAATGATTTAGAAACCTAATTTTTTCCAAGGGATAGCTACTATTAAACTGAAAATCAAAATGTTTTTTCACTGAGCTTAAAGAGGAAAGTTTAAAGAAACTAAGTACTTAGGAATTATTCTTGATAGTAAACTTAACTACAGATCGTATATTTACAACCTTAGAAATAAATTCAATACTCAATTTAGAATTCTCTATCCTTTAATCAATAGGAATTCAGCTTTACCACTTAATCTCAAAATTCTAATATATCTCTCTTATCTTCGTCCAGTATTAGCTTATGCAAGCCCAGTTTGGGGTTCTGTCGCTCGTACAAATTTTGAAATTATTCAAAGGCTTGAGAACAAAACTCTCAGAATGTTAACGAATTCCAAACGTTCTAGTGGCAAATAACATATTTCAAAGCACTGAAATTTAATAACAACAACGTAAAAAAACGCAACAAACTTGCTCACAAATTAACAGATGAATCTGTGTTATAAATATTTAACGCGATGGCCTGATGGCCGAATGGCTAGCGCTCTGGCGTTCGGTACCACAGGTATCGGGTTCAAATCCCGGCTTTGCCCATGGGTGTTGTAATGGTTCGGAACCCACTTTAAACCGTAGGTCCCGGTCCTAATCCCGATCCTGCGGGGGCATTGTTACTCTGCGTCCGTGGCTTACCATCAAGTTACACGCGCCCTCTGGGTAATGCAAAGTGAGTAACATCGGTGCAGCCCTTATAGGCATCCATCCAAAGACGTCCATGTCTGTTTGCCAGCTGCATTGGAAAAAAAAATATTTTAAAAGGGGGCCTGAATGGCCGAGTGGCTAGCGCTCTGGAGCTCGGTACCACAGGTTTCGGGTTCGAGTCCCGGCGGTGCCATGGATGTGTGTAGTGGTTCGGAATCCACTTTAAACCGTAGGTCCCGGTCTAATAGGATCGTAGAGCGTTGCGGGGGCATGTTAATCCGCGTCCGTAGCTTATCTTCAAGTTACATGCGCCCCCTGGGTAATGTAAAGTGAGTAACGTCTGTGCAGCGCTTGCGTTAAGGCATGCAAGACGTCCATGTCTAAAAGTTTGCCACCTGCATTAGAGAAAAAAAATATTTAACACTCTATGCACATCCATCACACATTTTAAAGTTCATTTCCGTAAGTTTTATTTGATTATTAACAATATTATTCGCTTTCCTCTATAAGTCAAAAGGAAGCAATTTCATACATATGGATTTATAGCTTTGGTTTTCCAGTATAAGCAAAGAAACTCGTTTACAAGACCTTAAAATTAATATTTAAGAAAACAACTAATTGCATTTCAATCATGGCTGTTTCATATCATATGAAATAAAAGTATATTTCGAATAAAACTTCTAGTTAGAATGAATTTTGAGTTGTTCTGACACGAAGAGCTATCCTAAGAAGACTTTTTTTCAATATATTTTTTTTCCTGGAGAAAGTAAATTATTTCATAAATTGTTAGTCAAAAATGCATTTTCTAATTATCAAAATTGTTTTTTATTTAACTAAATATTGATAAAGTGTTTTTGAAATTTGTCAATGTCTGATGGCCGAGTGACTAACGCTCTGGCGTTTGGTGCCACAGGCTTCGGGTTCGAGTTCCTGGGATGCCATGGATGACTGTAGTGGTCGAATCCAATTTAAACGTAGGAACCGATCTAATATGACTGTTGAATGTTGGGTATAGAGCTGACAATCACCATGCCATAAAAGAAAGCATCTCCTGTCTCGAAATCCGCCAGTTGGCAGACAGCCTTTGCCCACCATGGGGCGGTTGCGCCACTGCCGATGCAGATGAAAAATACTATTGAATTCAGTTAAAATACTTTGAAATTTATATTGTAAAATGATTTAATTAAATATTTATAAATATCAATTTTATAACGCATTTATAAAACATATATGTTAAATTCCTTCCTTTTCCAAGTTGCGGCATGGTGGTCAATTGGCTATCACTCTGGCCTTTGGTACCACAGGCTCCAGTTTCAAATCCTGGTGGTAGCCTGGATGTTTGTTAGCGGTTCGGAATTCACTTTAAACTGCAGGTCCTGGTCTGTTTAGCCCTCGTGTACACAAGATGACCGAGAAAGCTAGTAGAGCTACAATTCAAACCAAACAAAATCTTTTCCAAGTTGGAACTTAATCTTCTAAAAGTTTAACACACAGATTTAGTAACCTGCAAGTAGCCAAAAAATGTAAAACATTCTAAATGATGTCCCAGAAGTCCCCAAAAGGAATCTTGAGGGAGTTTTGGGACACATTAAACATCGTTTGGAGATTTGTATAGTTAAGGATTTCAACTACTCCAGTGTGTCCGAAATTCCTTCAAGATTTCTTTTGGGGCACTCTTTATTTCAACGATGAAAAAAGAAGTAAGGTAGTAAGTAAGTAAGTCCAAACCAAAGAAAGCCTTTTCCAAGTTGGAACTTAATCTTCTAAAAGTTTAACACGCAGATTTAGAAACCTGCAAGTAGCCAAAAAATGTAAAAAAGTAAGGAAACGCAAAGAAACACACCTAAATCATGTAGGGTTTGCTCTCGAATTCTTCATTGAACTTAATTTTTTTCATTAGAAAATAACAAAAATATTACAATTTTTAGTAAGAATACTAAAATATAACAGATCAGGAACTATTTTATTTGGTTGCTAACATGCTTAAGTTATCTCACTGTAATTCTCATGCTCAACAATCATGTGAATCCTTCTTTCTTCATATTTAAGGAGTGTTACTTCGTATAGTAAAATCTTTTATTTTTATTAAATTACTTATATATATATCTTAGACACATAATCTTTTGTTTATGCGTTCCATTTACATTTTGGGCAAGTTTCCATTTGTCTACCTTCCTGCTGTTAATGCATTATATTTGCTCCTCTTGTAAAATTTTTTCAAGTTAGAAGCTCTCGGCTGCCACCATCCCAAACCATCAACATCATCAAAGCACAAGAAAGGAATCGCCAACATAAAGAACAGTTTCCTTTTTCTACTTCGCTGTTTCATGCACTGTATATTTTTCCTCATATGAAGTTTTTCCAGGATAGTAGACTGCGGCTGCCACCATGCTAAATCATCATCTTCACCAATGCTCAAGAAATCGCCACCACAAAGAACAATTTTCTTTTTCTACTTTGCTGCTGTCGCAAGCACTGCATTTATCTCCTCATCTGATGTTTTTCCCTGATAGAGGCTTGCGGCTATCTTGTAGCCAAAGAGCTTCTTTAAATACAAATTTGTTGTTATAATAAAATCTTAAATGATGGAACACACTTAAACTGGGCGTACTATTAATTTCAATTGGCTGATGTTTATGATGCGAGATTTTAGTTTTAGAATGATTTTTCAAGATGTTTTTATTAATAGGAGATCAAATCGATCTTAATATGTAAAGATTTTAAATATTCCTACTTTTCCTACTTTCTAATGAAGTATTTACGGCAAGCTATGTTGATAACAGTTTTTTTTTCAATTCCTTCAATTAGCTCTCACTCTCCCTATATATATCTTGTTCAAATTTTCAATAGTTAATAAAATACATTTTATTCAGCCACTCAAATTCAAATACATTTTTTTCAACTTGAGTTAACTGAACTAACACTTGATGTTAATTCATTTTTTTACATATTAATACTTTAATTAAATTTAATTAATTAATTTTATTTTTTTTTTAGATTTAACTTGCATATATCTACCAATATATGGCGCCAGATAAACTTAAAAAAATGAATGAAAATTATTTATAAAGGACTTTCTGCAATAGAGTGAAATAAAAGTAGGAATTAACTTAATTTTTTCTTTTATATTACTTGCTTTTCTTCCAAAAATGAAAATGCTGAATTCCTTGCTATAACCCTACCTAGCCATCTTAAAGTTCTTGACAACTGGTTTGATAAATGGAAAATTGCTTTGAATAATAGAGAACTGGGGCAGTCCTTGTTTTCTACATGTCGTAATTACTAAAATCAGGGTAAAAATTAATTATCAAGTTATTCCTTTGGAAAGAAATACCTGGATATACCGATGCATCTATTTTGATCAACATCTTACCAGGAAAAAAATTTTCAGTGCTAACGAAATTAAATTCCGTGTGTTTTTGGAAATAATGTTTAAATAATGTTTCGAGAAAAAAAAGTTTTTAAAATGGTATCGTAATAAAATGTAAATTACTAATTTTTCTGAAAAGAACTATGCTCGGGAGCACATCAAAAATGTTCATCCTGGTCAAATTAATCTTCCACTCAAGAATTTGCTCGTCAGAAATTAATAGCCGAACAAGCCTGTTTTAAACTAAAGGTTCAAACTCATTTCACAGTTGGACTTAACACTGCGGAGAAGAAAGCTATACGTCTGAAGGCAGAAAGTAAAGAGAAGTAAGAAGTCTAAAGTAGACAGAAAGAGATATTGCTCAGTATTTTTATGATTTTTCTTTGATTAAGAGTTTTCAGAGGGTGAAAACCGAAGAAACTGAGATTGTCTTCGAAGAAGTAAGTTCAGCATAAACAAGTAATATAAATAAAATATATTTAAAGTCAATTCCTACTTTTTTTCACTATATTGCAGAAAGTCCGTTATAAATAATTTTCATTCATTTTCTTAAGTTTATCTGGCGCCATCTATTAGTAGATATATGCAACTTAAATCTGAAAAAAAACTAAAATTAATTAATTAAATTTTATTACTGAATTAATATTCGAAAAAATCCATTAACATCCAGTGTCATCCACTACAAGTTAAAAAAAATGTATTTGAAATTGAGTGGATGAATAGAAAGTATTTTATTAACGATTGAAAATTTGAACAAGATATATATAGGGAGAGTGTGAGCTAATAGAAGGAATTGAATAACCACAGTATTAAGATGCCGTGTTTATCAAAGTAAAGCGCAATATTAAATTTAACTATATTTGTTGATACAGAACAATAATTATGTAAGTATGCAAGTAACAATGAAAAATATTTTCTTAGAATTCCAAAAATTTCTGGAAAAAAATTGTTGAAAGGTTTTTACAGAATCGTAAAATATATTGACATCACAATTCAACTGTTACTTCTTTGTCTCTGATTCATAATTAATAACCACTATAACAATATTGAATGAATGGAATCAATGGATAATTGAAACGTATATTTTGTATCTGAAATTATATGCACTTCTAAAACTATCAGCGTTTACAAAATTAATTGTGTAACAAATGTAAATGACGCGGGATCATTTATATTAAAATGAATATCTTCCCATAAATTTTCTACTAGAATATTCAGCACTGTTCGTTAATGTTAACAATTTTTCTATCTAATAATAAAACAAAATGTTATTTTAAAAAGCACTGCATATTTAACAAAGTATTCAAACGTTCCTTACCTTTATGCCAAAGAAATTTAAAGTTAAATTATCACCAGAATAATATTAATGAAGGAATAAATGGTTTTACAATGTTATATCGTTTCAAATATTATAACATTTTTAAATAGAGAAACAAGTACACTGTGATAAATATATTTAAAAAAATAGTTTTAAAATATAAGAATTAAGCATACAGAAAGTTTTATATCAGTATAATAAAAAAAAAAAGTATAAATATGTTTTTGTAATGAATATCAAACATGAAAACTATCTTTCATGATCGTGTTTATTAGTAATGCTCCCATGTATTTATTTGAAGGGAAGCAACTTTCTCACATGCCAAACCATTCATTAACTACTAACTAACTTTACCATAACCTTTACCTAACAATATGTATTTATTTGAAGGGAAGCAACCTTCTCATACGATTAAACCATTCATTAACTAAACACATTTAAATAATTGCCCTTATTTTCTGGATTTTCTATATGCACAAAAGTCATTAAAAATTTCTATTTGGAGTTTAAAATATAGAAAAAAATATCAATTCTTGTTTAATGGAAAATTAGATTTAACATTTTAATCTGAAGTATTATTATAGTTCCTGACTCAATAATTAAAAAATAGTTGTATAAACAATTGCTACATTTTACTGGGTGTAGGAAATAACTGAAGTTTATTATATCTCAATTATTACCTAAAACAAAATACACGTTTAATGCAATGCTTTAACAATATATAAAAAAAAGTAATTTTTTACTCAATAGCTTTATTTCGATAAGTAAACCAAACTTAACAATATGTTAAAAAATAGAAATTGCCAATAAATACTATTTCACACAGTTATTAAAAATACATATTTCATACTCAAAATCTTAACATATTTTTAAATAATTCATGATAAATGGTTTCTTTCTAGTGCTTCTGACGAGTTAATAAAAAATATTATTCTTCAAAACAATCCAGAATCATTTGTCGCAATATACAATAATCTTTAAAATGTTTCTTACACTTCATGAAGTTTTCCTTTAAATCTCCTTGCAATTCACATATAATATCGTAAACATCCAACAGGTTTTCTTTACAAACAGGATTATTAGACGAAGACAATTCAATCAAATTTGACACTTCCTTAGTTAGTGCAGTTAGATTTTCTTTTACCAATTTAGTGGACTTGATAAATGCATTCAAAGGATAAGTCACACGCTTTTTTAAATGTCGAAAATTTGCCCGAGATCTGCAGTGTGCTTCTAGATAATAAACAATAGACTGAAAATTAGAATCCAATACTCGGGAAGTCCCATCTAAGATAGTCCACCAAGCGACGAACTTCCGATATAGACTCACTGTCGTACAAATACCATATTTGATTTCACTCGAACTCATTGCTAATAAATTGGATGCAGCAATGTGGTTGAAAAGCTAATTCAAACCTAATAGAAGAAAAAATAATGTACGACTAATGAAAAAATCGTTCTACATGTTGCTAAATTAACATTTGCTTACGTTGCGATTGGCTGAACGGACGCGCATGCGTGTATAGTCATTTTATAATCATTATTTTTAATAAAAATTTACTTGTATTGTGTTGGTATGATCACTTTAAACTGACAAAAGTAAAACAAAATTGTCATCTTTTACTTAAGAATCAACAACTTAATTTGACGAACGAAATTTAATACAATGGAATTTATCTACATTAGTACTTATACTGAACAGTGGATCATCTGGAATTATAGTAAAGAAAGAATAATAGAAGATTTTACCCCCTAAATTCAAGAAATTATTGTATGTGTAGAAAAAAAAAATAAAACAGTTTTATTCACTTCAACGCTACTTTCACTCCTAACTTCCACATGCACTTTCTAAACCTATTCTGAAAATAATAATTTCAAAATCATTGGAGTACCACAAAATATGGCAAAAAGACAAATATTATATGGAAACAGGAACAGAAGGATAAAGTTGGCTTACAGAATTCAATCGATATATAAACTCTTAAAAAAGTATTTGAAATCACTTTCTCAAATTTTAAATAGCTTGGACCATCAAAATTGCAAATGCCTTATTAATATTTAACCACTGCCTAAGATGAGGTCTTGATGGGATTAGAGGTCACCAATTAATATCAATATAATTATCATTAGATTTGGACAGTTAATCTCAATTCTTTATCAAAAATCTTTAATATAAGTCTGATCTTGGATCATTTTCCTCAGCTCAGAAATCGAATCAGGTTTTAAGTTTCTAATTAAAATTTAAGATTCATATAAAATATAATTCTTATCAAAAATCATTCGTAGTCCTATTATGTAAGTGATTAATTAAACAATAAAATGCCGTAAAGAGAAATAAAATAATTTTAAACTCAAAATAAATATTCTTAAAACAATGTGCTCCATTTTTAATTCGTTCAAGATCCTTCGCATTTTGAGTTCAACTCTTTTGCCGATTAAGAGATTTATTTAGTATATTTAGAATAAACACAAATGATGAGAGAGAATAAGTGCTATACAACTTCTACTATTGTCCATTATATTTTGGAACGGACATCCTCAAATGTAGCATGTTGAGTTCGCGAATATTCCTTCTTTTTTATACCGAATGAGAGTACATTCTAGCCTAAATATCTATCTTGCCATCAACTGTATAAACAAGGGAGCCTTTTAGTTAGTTTTGATAGATGTGTTTCACAAAGTTTCATCTTTATCGCATCTTAAACAAGGAGAAATTTTGGTGCTTCCCTTTCAACTTTTTTCTCTTTTAAAACTACCACGAGGATCAAAATGATGTGTTATTGGGTTTATTTCATATGTGAACCATAAATTCTATTGTATATAATTCAATATTTTTATTCTCTCTAATGCAGCTGGAATTATCTTTGATGCCTTAAGGCAAGCGCTGCACCGACGTTACTCACTTAGCACTACCCAAGAGGTGCGTGTAGAGTGAAGAAAAGCTACGGATGCGGAGTAACAATACCCTCGAAACGCTGAACAAGCATATCAGTCGATTTTTGGTTTTGGTTTGTCGCTCTACGGTCATCTTGTGCACACTTTAGGCTAAACAGACTGGGATTACAGTTTAAAGTTAATTCCGAACCACTAGAAACACCCACGCCACAGACGGGACTCGAACCCGAAACCTATGGTACCGACCGCCAGAACGCTAGCCACTCAGCTATTCAGGCCCCATATCATGCGGGGACCTACGGATTAAAGTGGATTCCTAAACACTACAAACATCCGTGGCACCGCCGGATTAAAACCCGAAACATGTGGCACCGAGCGTTAGCCACTCGGCCAATCGGGCCCATATAATTCAATATTAATAGTATCATTCAAAGTGTATTATTTCACTCAGTTTTTATTGATGTGTTTTATTTCATATGTTTCTCAGAATCGTGTCCTTTTAACCTCTGAAAAAGGAGAAATTATATTTCGTCCCATTTTTCTCCTTATAAATTATCATGATTAATTATCAATAATAATATTACAAATTTTCAATTTTCTCAAATTTCAATAATGATAATTTCTAAGTTTTATTATTACAAATTTTCAATAATTTATATAATAATTTATAATGATATTATATATATCTTATATTATTAATATATAATATCATTATAAATTATCATATAAACTATCTTTAATAATATTATAAATTATACCGATGGATGATATTTAATATCATTATCAGGATGTTGTTTTATTCAGTGTTCTTCATATGGGAAACATTAATTCTATCGCAACATTTCAATATTAAAGGCGCATAAATCTTTAAAAAAACTATCAGTAATAATTTAACAAAACCCCTTTTTATTATATAATAATTATTAACATATTCTTTATTTAAAAAAAAGGATTACTTGAATACCATGTATTGTGAATGAAATGATTAGCTGTTTTTAGATCATAAATGAAAAAAACAACAAAAAACAACAAAAAAAACAATCGAAATATTTTTCTCTGACACTATCGCTGTAGGAACAATAAGGGGTAATAGTAACCAATGTAAGTGCATTTAAAGCGATTTTTATTTCGATAAAAACCACAGGAAAGACATTCAAATAACATCTGTCATAAAGTGAATTTATATTAATAATCCAATAATTAGTTGAGTGTTATATCGGTCACTCAAACAATATAATTAATTATAATGTTTAATAATTGTTAATTATAATTTAAATTAATTGTTGCTGGGAGCAAGTTAATATTTTGTTGTATAATTTAATTCAATGTCGTACAAATTTAAGCTCTCGTTTACATAACATTATACACCAGAATGTTTAGGAAGTTATTTTCTATCAATGTAGTATTTTAAAGCAAAACGTAATCAATTTCAACTAAGTTCATTTTTATGTAAATAGCTCCTGATGTATTGATCACAAATGCATTAGCTTAAAAAAGAAAATTTAAGCTTAAGGAATTACAAACTTTTTAAAAGAATTTCATTAAAAGTAAATTAATAAAATATTTAATAAAACTACATGTACAATTTAAGGACTTTGTTTAGACATGATGTCATTTCCCATGAAAATAGAAAATTTTACTAGAAAAAAAAAATTTGTTTTAAGATTACAAAAATAAAAGAAACACAAATAAATAAACATTTTATTTAAGAACAATAAAAGAAAGGTAGAGTTTCTTTGACGCAAGTTTCTCATTATAGCTAAAAATATAAAAAAAAGGAATATCAACAAACAAAAACATCATCAGACAGAAAAGTATAAAAAAAAAAAAACACATAAAAAAACCGCTGCAATTAATAATGTGATTTTATTAATACTTAAAATAAAACAAATTTGGTTCTTAATAGCAGTATATACATTACATTGTGAACATAAAAAACCCACATTAGTTTCCAATTAAAACGAACAATAGTCTCTTGATAGCTTCGTTTATAAAAAATCAAGAAATACCAGAATTTTATCAAGAAATATCAAAGTAAAATTTTTTTTCTCATAATATCAAATTTTTTTTCTTAATAGTCTCAAAAATACTACACCGCCAATTACAGAACAGATTAAATTTTTCCTTGCATTTAAGTAACTTCCGAAAAACAATATTTGCGTAATCCATTGCAATATTATATTTATTAGGAAAATAAATTGCTGATTCATAATCATAAAAAACAACACTATTCATGATTTTGTCTACAAATTTACAAATCTTTTGTAAATCGTCTTGTTTTAGCAATGCATCGCTTAATAAATTTTTCTAATAATTCATTCATAAGCTCGACATGTTCCTTAAGGATATCATACGGTACGTCAAAATAAGCCAAATATCCTGTATATTTGAATTCATTAAACGAGGCGTCTCTCTGACAAACGTCCACCAACTAAGCAGTTTTCGGTATTTTGTAATTAGTTTAAGAGTAGCAGAACAAGCCTCTTCCTTATTCATGATGCTGAACGAATTGTTTATTCGTAATGCTTCAAAACCACGATAAAAGTACGACAGAATAAATATGTGAAGAATAATATTAAAATGTGTTAAGGTTAAAGTTGCAAATATTGTCGAAGTTTAAAAAATAATTACGCTATAAATCTAAAATAAATCCCTACATTTGTGCCATTTAATAGATACTTTACAAAGAAATTAAAAAGTTTGTCAGAAATTATTCAAAGAGCCTAAACAGAAAGAATTGGTGATTAGTGAGGTAAATTACCAACTCAAGAAATTCTGGTTCGAAAATCCGCATGTTATGTTAAACCACATTCTTAAGTTTTCATGTCAAGAATGAGCATGATAAACATATAAGCTAGAATGTCCTTTCTATGTTCTTGAGGAATAGGGTGAGAATACCAAAGACGCCACGCTTGAGATGCGTTCGTTTAGTACCAGGATCTTCTAAATTATTCTAAGAGCCTCAACAGAAAAGAATCGATGATTAATGTTTCTTGGTTCGAAATTTTTTTTTCCAATGCATCTGGAAAGCAGACATGGACGTCTTGGATGCCTTAAGGCAAGCGCTGCACAGACGTTACTCACTTTGCATTACCCAGGTGGCGCGTGTAACTGGAGGATAAGCCACGGCCGCGGTGTAACAATGCCCCTGCAACCCTCTACGATCCTATTAGACCGGGACCTACGGTTTAAAGTGGATTCCGAACCACTACACACATCCATGGCACCGCCGGGACTCGAACCCGAAACCTGTGGTACCGAGCGCCAGAGCGCTAGCCACTCGCCATTCAGGCCCCTGGTTCGAAAACTTGTTAAATCAAATTTTTCAGTTTCATACCAGGAATGGGTAGATAAACATATTATATAGAAGGTCCTTCCTGTAGTTGTGAAATATGGTAAGAATACCAAAGACGAAACGCTTGAGATACGTTCGTTTGATATCGGGATCTTGATAAGGTGATTGCAGTGTACGAGTTTTTCCCTGATGCATCCTTTGTTATGCTGAATCCCGGAAAAATCCAAACTTTCTAGTGGCAAATAACATGGTTAAAATCGCTTGCAATCCAGAACAACAACATACAAGGATCAAAACTTGCACACTGTTTAACAGACGTGTCCATATTATAAGAACAAACATTGGACACCGAAACACCCAGTATAATTTTGGATGCGTGGGCCTGAATGGCCGAGTGGCTAGCGCTCTGGCTCTCAGTCCCACAGATTTCGGGTTCGAATCCCGGATATGCCATGGATGTGAGTAGTGGTTCGGAATCCACTTTAAACCGTAGGTCCCGGTCGTAATAGGATCGTAGAGCGTTGCGGGGGCATTATTACTCCGCGTCCGTATCTTCAACTTACACGCGCCCCCTGGATAATGCAAAATGAGTAATGTCTGTGCAGAGCTTGCCTTAAGGCCTCCAAGACCAAGCTGTCTAAGTGTTTGCCAGCTGCATTAGAAAAAAAATTGGATGTATATGCTTGTGGATACGCTATGGCGATCTGTGAGACAGATTTCGGATTCGAGTCTTCAGCAGCAGACGAATAAGCCCTTTCTTCATTTTTACTTTAAATGCTGCCAAGCAAGTTAAAATGTTAGAAACCCCCTTCTGTAGAGTAACCCTTGATATTAACCAATTATTTACAAAAATAGAATTCATCATTACGGGATAATTTCAAGTTCTTAAATAAAAGTGCTTCCATCGTGATATATTGGATAATGTTTCATTCTGTTAAAGTTTAACTTTATTATCAAATGCAGAATTGTTTTTTTCTCCCTAATTTGCAGGCTTCTTGGTGCAGGCCAAGTGGTTAGCGCTTTGGGGCTTGGTACCACAGGTTTCGAGTTCGAATCCCAGCAGTGTTATGGATGTTTGTAGTGGTTCGGAATCCACTTTAAACCGTAGGCTCGGTCTAACGTGATCATAGAGCGTTGCGGGGTTATTGTCACTCCGCGTCCTTAGTTTATCTTCAAGCTATACGCACCTCCTGGGTAGTGCTAAGTGAGTAACATCTTTGCAGCGCATGCCTTTAAGGACAGCGGTTTAAGTGTTTGCCAGCTGCATTAGAACAAAAAGAAATACAGAAACATATCCAAGAAGACATATGTTTAAAGATATAGACATAAAATCATATATTTTAATTGAACTATATATTAGACAAAAGTTCATGCTGCTTTGGACAAGATGAAATTCGTGTCGACGTCAACTATTATTCATTTGCAACCAACCACGAATCAGTAACGGTTGTTTTTGAACTGTATGATAGCATATTTTTAATACAATTCCTATGCCTAAATGCAATTAAAAGTTAGTAGTTGTCTGTATTGCGACAACATCTAGATTTGGTCATGAGGCTTATACAAAATTAATAAGCATTTAAAATCTAGATGCAATATAATGAAATGTAATATAATGAAAATTAAGGTAATGTTTCTGACGCATAAGATCTTTTATAAATACGAGATAATACTATTTTGAAACTTGACTATTAATAATAAATAATTATTTTTTCTTGAATTATAAGCAAGTAATATATAAAAAAAAAGTTTAAAGTCAATTTTTACATTTTTCCCCACTATATTGCAGAAAAGTCCTTTACAAATAAAGTTGAAATTTTCCTCTTACATCTGGCGCCACCTATAACTGGATACATACAACTTAAATTTTAAAAAAACTACAATTAATTAATTAAATTTAATTAATGAATCAATATTTGAAAAAATTGTATTAACATCAAGTGTCATCCACTACAAGTTCAAAAAAATTTAGTTGGACTTGAGTGGATGAATAAAAAGTATTTTATGAACGATTGAAAATTTAAACAAGATATATATAGGGAGAGTGTGAATTAATAGTAGGAAGTAAAAATTAACTAGAAAAAAAAATTATTTAATATTTTCTAGTTTTCAGTAATCGGAGTGTCTATTTGCTTCTTTGTCAAATTCAATAATTTATTCAATGTTAGATCAGGCACTCAATTATTGGTAAATAATTATTAATTATTGGTAATTAATTATTAATTATAATAATTTAAATTAATCGTTGAGGGGAGCAACTTTATAATTTGCTGTCTAATTTAATTTAGTGGCCTTCAAACTTCAGCTCTCGTTTTCATAAAGTTATACACTAGAAGGTTTAGGAAGTTTTTTTTTTTATCAAGTGTAGCCTTTTAAAGCAAAACTGAATAGATAGCAACTAAATTAAATTTCATGTAAATAGCTCCTGATGTATGGATCTAAAATGTATGAACTGAAAAATATAAAATTTAAAATTAAGAAATAACAAACTTTTAAAAACAATTTCATAAAAAAAAGATAATTTTAATAAATATTTTGTTAATTAGTATACATGCACTTTAAGGAAATTTTTACAATTTAAGGTCTTTGGTGACTTGATGCCGTTTAACATGAAAATAGAAAATTTCATTATAAACACTTTGTTAAGTTTACCAAAATAAAGGAAACGCAAATAAATAAACACTTTATTTAAGAACAATAAAAGAAAAGTATTGACGCGTGTTTCTGAATATAGCTAAAAGTATAAAGAAATCAATATTAGCAAACAGAGTCAGCATCAGCCCAAACAGTATAAAAAAAAAAGCCCATCAACAAAATAAAAAACGGTAACAATGGATGACGGGAATTTATTAATGTTTTAAAAAAGAAACATTTATTGCCAGAGCATTATATACATTATAAAGATGCAGCGCACACTTTAGCTTACAATTAAAAAAGAAAGTAACTCAATAGCTTTGTTTGTAAAAAAACTTTTTCATCAATTTCATCATTTTTTAAGAAACAGCAAATTACAATGTTTTTTTTTTTTTCATAAAACTTCAACTTAACATCTGAAAAATCTTATATCGCCACTTACAGAATAGAATAAATTCTTCTTTTCAATTCTTCAAAATTTCATTGATGCCAAGACAATCATTTCAGTATAAAGAAAGCAATATTAGCAAATAGAGTCAGCATCAGCCCAAACAGTATAAAAAAAAAGCACATCAACAAAATAAAAAACCGTAACAATGGATGACGTGAATTTATTAATGTTTTAAAAAAGAAACATTTATTGCCAGATCATTATACACATTTTAAACATACAACACACATTTCAGCTTACAATTAAAACGAAACGATAACGCTAATAATAATTTAATAGCTTCGTCTGTAAAAACACTTAAAAAGAATTGCATCGATTATTTTTTAAGAAACAGCAAATTACAATTTTTCATAAAACTTCAATTAAACGTCACAAAAATCTTATTCCTCCACTTAGAGAATATAATAAATTCTTCCTTGCATTTATGTAACTGCAGAAAAACACACCTTGCACAATACATTGCAATTCTATATAGAATAGGAAAATGAATTGATTGTGAATCATAAGAAACAACTGTATTCATGATTCTGTCTACAACTTTACAAAGCTTTTCTAAATACTTTTGTATACAAATGCATCGCTTAGCATAATCATCCGATAATTTTTTCAGAAGCTCTACTTGTTTCATAAGGGAACGAAATGGTATGTCGAAATAAGTCAAATATTAAAAAACAACGTATATATTTGAATTCATTAAACGAGGTGTCTCTCTGATTAATGTCCACCAAGTGAGCAGTTTTCGGTATTTTGTAATTAGTTTAAGAGTAGCGGAACAAGCCTCTTCCTTATTCATGATGCTGAATGAACTATTTGTTCGTTAATGTAGCAATGATTTAATTCAGAATTATAAAAATACTTGAATTTTCGAAATGACGTACATAGTACTCGGCAATGATTTGTTGCTGTGGAGTCTAATATGAGTAAGCCAAGACACGAAGAGTCACAGGTTTCGATTTTAGGCTGAACAAGAGACAAAAAAAGATTGCGCTATTCTAATTCGAATTCAACAAATATTTTTATCCTTAAGCAAGCTTGTCATGTTTACAAATCTTTCTGATAATAGAGAGTTTTTGCATACCGTACGTTAGTTACCGTAGGACGTCCGTCAGCTTTTTCTCCCTAGCACGCATGCTCATAGGAAACTGAGCATGCGTGCTAGGGAGAAAAAGCTAACGGACGTCCTACGGTAACTAACGTACGGTATGCAAAAACTCTCTATTAACGAAGAAAATTTACTTGACTTGACTTGACTTTTTGATGTACTTTGAGATTAATGCTCTAAATATACTGCTTTATCTCAACTTACTCAAATATTATGCAAATAATAAATGAAAATGAAAATTAATTTCTTATTCTTTGAAAACCACGATAAAATTACGACGATTATTTATTTAAATATATGAAGAATAACTTTAAAAGGTTAAAATTGCAAATATTTTTGAGGTTGAAAAAAATAAACAAGCTATATGTCTAAAACAAAAATCTTCTTTGAGATTGTAATAGATTTTATATTAAGAAATCAAAAAGTACGTCAGAAATTGTTCAAAGAGCCCGAAACAATAAAAAATTGGTGATTAGGTGAGATAAATTGCAAAATCAAGAAATCTTGGTTCGAAAATCCGCAAGCTACGTTATAACACATTTTTCAGTTTTCATGCCAGAAATGGGTACAATAAGCATATTATTCAGAAGGTCCTTCCATGTGGTTGTGAAAGAGGTTTAGAATACCACAGATGCCACACTTGAGATGCATTTGTTTCTTATTGGGTTCTAGATAAGGTGATTGCTGTGTAGGAATCTCTTCCCTGATGCACCCTTTGTTATAATGAATCCAAAATCTTGAAAAAATTCTGAACGTTCTAATGACGCAAAAGACAGGTAAAAACACTTTCAATCCAGTACAACAACATATAAGGAACAGACGAGTCCCTGTTACAAGAAAAACCATTGAATCCCATTACCCCAATATAATTTTGTTAAGACATACTCATGTGAATGTCATATGATTATCATGTCATTTTTATCCCCTCTTCTCCATCATTGCAACGAAAGAAATTTCAAGTCTTCACATTTAATCACCCCCCGCGTAAACAAGGAAACGCCTTGACATCTCAAGGTGATCTTCTACAAATTCGAAACACACACCCAAACCATGCTAATAAAACATAAAAGTAGGAATAATCCAATTTAATCGTGGCTGTCGCCCAGTCGAATCTTCAATAAACTGAATCCTAGTCAAAATCAATTTTATCAGTTTATAAGAAATATATTTTTTGAATCAGTATCTACGAATTAGAAAATAATATTCTGTTGCAAAGAATAGGTTTCCTTCCCCATTTAGCGAAGATCCATATCAAGTCCCGTTGGGTTATCTTAACTTTTTATTGCAAGAAATATATTTATCAGAAAATTTCATTACTTCGTGTACATTATGAATAATTTTTCCACTTATAGTAGTTCTAGAAATAAATGACGTATTTATCACACAAAGTCATATCAAAATCGGTAAGAAAACAATTCTCAAAATTAAAAAAAACTTTGTGTTTGATAAATTTTCGTTTTGTTACCATTTAAAGTAATTGAAGTTAATGAATAGGGTCTTGATTTATAGCTCTTTTGTTATCAAAAACACCGTCTTGCTTATACGAGTTCTTACTAAAAGTTGCATGGATGTTTGTTAGTGGTCAAATCAATTTCATCAGTTTGCACACAATTTATTTTTTAATCATTATCTACGAATTAAAAAGAATATTCTGTTCTAAATTATCGGTTTGCTTCCACATTTAGCGGAGAGAAATATCTAATCCCTCTGTGTCATTCGACACAGATAGAGTAGTTCAGATTTAATCTTCCCCCGCGTAAACAAGGAAACCCCCTTATGCATCTCAAGGTGATCTACAAATAAGAAACTCACACCTAAACCATGATAGTAAAACAAAAAACTCCGGATAATCCAATTTAATCTGGACTGTCACCTAATTGAAACATTAATAAACTAAACCATGTAATATAAATTTTATCAGTTGGCATATAATTTATTTTTCATTCATTATCTACGAATTAAAAAGAATATTCTGTTGTAAATTATCGGGTTGCTTCCCCTTTTAGCGAAGAAAAATATCTAGCCCCGCTGTGTCATGCGAAACAACTTTAAAATAATTTTTGTTGAAAAATTATAAAATTGCATTACTTATTATATATTATGAATAATTTTTTAACTTATATGTTTCTAGAACTAAATGATGTATTTATCAGACATAGTCATCTCACAGACAGTAAGAAAACTAAATTTCTCAATATCAAAAACGGTGTGTATTTAAAATTTCTAAATTTCTAATATCAAAAACGGTGTGTATTTTATAAATTTTCTTTAGTTTAACAATTAAAGTAAATTAAGATAATAAATAGGTCTTGTTTTTTAGCTCTTTTTATTACCAAAAATATCATCTTGCTGATATGAGTTCTTCTGGCTGTAGCATGGACGTTTATTAGTGGTTCGGAATCCTTGTTACTGCACTTCTCAAAAGAAAAAAATGTGTGTTTTACAAATTTTCCAAAAATTCCAAACTCTTTCAGAGAATTTCTTAAAATAAATTATTAGTTGTAAATATTTAAAAAATATATTAATTAAAAAACTGCTAAACTAAACTAAGGAGAAAAGAAATGCATAGAATTTTTAAATAACTGCTTAAATACTAACAATACTTTAAAATATGAAAATAAAAAAAAATATTTTCTAGTAAACGTTTCACTTAAATTACTATAAAAATTTATTTGCTTTACTTCACAAATTTCTTATAATTTATGTTTGCATAAATATTGCACTTTAACATTGAACATTCATTTTACACATGATTTTTTCTAGACCAAAATAACATAAACAACAAAGTCGATTGAAAAATACAATGTCATTGATAAAGAAAATTTATTCAAATTTGAAATGGAGAATTAATTGATTAAAATATTTCATTGTATACATAACAAATAATTTTGATTCAACATCGTTCACAATAATTTTGATTAAAAATTCACATTATTTGCATAAAATGTTTTTAAAACAGAGGAAGTTCATTTGTAGTAAAATTTTAAAAATACCCCTAATTTAATTTTGCTACAGTGCTACCCCACAAGTGGCAATACTTAGTAAATTGTTTCTGGAAACTTTCGAACAATTTATAAACAAGGCTTTCCATTGACTTTACCTCTTTGTATGCAAAATCAATAGAGTTGCTTTCTTCAGAACTATAAATTGATACTTCTGCTATAAGCATGTATATCATGTTCATGATTTTTCTTAAAATTCTCTGAATGTCAATACAGAGATTAATTGAAAATTTTGCAATTTTTTTCATCTTTCGCATTTCTTTCCTTATCTTATTATCCGGAATGTTACTAACTTCTAACAGTTCATAAATCACAGCTATATTTGAATGCATTAAACGAGGTACCACTCTGACAAACGTCCACCAAGAAAGAAGTTTTCGGTATTTTCCAACTAGTTCAACAGCAGACGAATAGGCCCTTTCTGCATTCATTATAGTTGAAGGAGAATTCAATCTTTAATATATTGATGATCAGAAATCAAAGTTACCAAAATATTTGAATTTTATATTCTAATGCTCTTTAATGCTTTGTCAGCCTTAAATTTCCAAACAATAAACATTAATATCGTCAGACACACATCTAAGTGTTAGAAATATGAAAAATCGAATCAATTACCAGAATAATATATGGCACTACTTTATTTCTATAATTTAAACACGCTTTTATAGTGATGAATCTCTATGATAAAAAGCCTAATGTGCTGTATTTCAAAAGCGAAACGAAAGCATTATAAAGTGCGCAGATGTCAAGGTATTGTTGACTGTGTACTTTGAAAAGGTTAAGGTTGAAGTTGAAGGAATTTTTTCGACGAAAAAAAATAATCAAGGAATAAACTGACAATAAATTGATTACGTTGAATCAATTAATATTTGTTTTAGTGTAAAATTTAAATAGTGGGGCTGGATTTCCCTTAAGGGCCATAACAGAATGGGGATAGTGCGTTATGTCATCAAAGTAAGAGTTCTTGATTCGATACTCGACAAACTATACCGAAATGAAATTTTTACCGAGGGTTACCGTTTACGATTATACTACAAATCAAAATGTTCTTTCACTGAGCATAAGAAAAAGATGTGAATAGCCAAGGGGCCTCATTTTTATTGTTTGAAATTTTCTTCTAATGCAGCTGGCAAATAGACCGTGATCTTCGCCATAAGGGCTGCAGCAATGTTACTCACTTTGCATTATCCAGGGGGCGCGTGCAACTTGATGGTAAGCCACGGACGCGGAGTAACAATGCCCCCGCAACGCTCTACGATCCTATTAGGACCGGGACCTACGGTTTAAAGTGGATTCCGAACCACTACAACACCCATGGGCAAAGCCGGGATTTGAACCCGATACCTGTGGTACCGAACGCCAGAGAGCTAGCCATTCGGCCATCGGGTCCCTTGTTTGAAATTGTGGTGTCAAAAGTGGATTACTGTGTAGCAAGCTCTTCCCTGGTGCATCCTGTGCAATATGCAATCACGGGATAAATCCAAATGTTCTAGTGGCGAATGAAACATTTCAAATCCTCAGATATCGAGTGTGGGTACATTTAAACTATATGCCAAACTGTTCTTGATGAAGCGGGTTTGAATACCCAAGAAGCCACACTTAATAGCCATTCGTTTCTAATTGGGGTGACATAGGTATAATAAGATATTGCCTAGTGCAATATTGAATCCCAGAATAAATCAAAACGTCCCAGTAGCAAATGACACACATATAAAAACGCAGGAAGCTTGCTCACAAATTAACATAAGAGTCTGTGTTATAATGATTGAAAGCTCTAAGAAGAATCACCACATATTTTTAAAAGATTCGTGTAGGCTTTTTTTTATTCTTAACAATACTATTTCACTTTCCACTATAAGCTAAATGGAAGCAATTTCATATACATGGATTTGAAGATTTGGTTTTCCAGTACAAGTAAAGAAACTCATTTGCAGTTAATTAATATATTTGTTTTAATTTCATAAGCAAATCCAAAAACAATGATGATTTTACAGTAAATGAATTAATTATAATCCAGATTATCCAATTTAATAGAATTATCAGGCATTTTATATACTGAAATCATCGTCTAATGCAGTCTCCAAACTTTTCAGCCGGCGGGCCACATTGTTCACTCCAGTAAGTACCGCGGGCCAAAACCGTTTTAATTTTGTTGCCATTATCTATAATTTCTAGATTAGTCGCCGAGTACGTGCTCTGCGCGAGCATACGCTTGCTAAATTCGCTGGTTCAATTAAGTACTACAATTACTATTGTATGTATCGATACGACCATGACACTTGACGACATCTAATGGTCAAAAGTGGAAATAGGTACATAATATTCTTTATCGCTAACAGATGGCGCTAGTAGTAGTTTCGAAAGCGCAGTAACAATTAAACATTCGTAACCTCATTGGTTGGAGAAGGTTCTGGTGTACTCCACTCACTTCGAGATCGCAGTAATTGGAGTGTAAAAGGCTAGCGGAGCGACCCCGACTCAGTCTACCTAGGGAAGTCGAAAGAAGCTGAACTGTATCTATTGTGAAATAAATTAGTGCGTAACCCCGTTTAAAAGACCGATCTGACCCACGTATATACGTAATTGTATTTTGATTTAACTTGTAATTTTTTGTGTGGTATTTACTAGTATGGAAAAGAAGCGAAAAATAGACAGTGAATGCAGAATATTCAAAGATCAATGGAACTTTCAATATTTCGTGATTGAGTCCAATAATAAGGTGCTATGTTTGATTTGCAGTGAAACCATAGCCGTTCTCAAAGAATATAACATTAAACGCCATTATGAAACGAAACATTTTCAAAATTACTCAAAATATACAGGAAGTTTGCGGATAGAAAAATTTGAAGCTTTGAAACGCGGATTGAAATTGCAGCAATCTTTGCTAACGAAAGTCAATATTGAACAAGAGGCTGCAATTCGTGCCAGCTTTCGTGTGGCTCTTGAAATCTCAAAACGTGGAAAGCCATTCACCGATGGAGAAATGGTCAAAGAATGCGTAATTGCAGTAGCAGAAGAAATGTGCTCCGAAAAGGTAAATTTATTTAAAACTGTCAGTTTGTCAGCAAACACCGTGGCTCGGAGGGTGCAAGACATCGCAGAAAATATATCATCTCAACTGTCTGACAAAAATGAACATCTTGAGTGGTTTTCTCTGGCCTTGGAGGAGTCAACGGATGTGTCAGATACGGCTCAGGTGTTGATTTTTATTCGAGGAGTAAATAAAAGCTATGAAGTGTATGAAGAACTTCTTGATATTGATAGTATTCCCGGCACTACTACTGGGCAAGATATTTTTAAGGGAGTTGACAATGTCATTAATAAAATGAACCTACGATGGAAAAACTTGAAATCTATTACAACTGATGGAGGCAAAAACATGTGTGGTAAAAATAAAGGAGTGGTTGCACTTGTGTCAAAGGCAGTAGAAAATGATGGTGGTTCGAAACCATTAGTCTTGCATTGTATCATTCATCAACAGTCCTTTTGCGGAAAATGTTTGGATATGTCTGAAGTTCTAAAACCAGTCATATCAGTTGTTAATTTCATCAGATTCACTGGGCTGAAACACCGACAATTCCGCGAGTTTATTGAAGATATGGGAGAAAATGATTTACCGTATCACACTGCCATACGCTGGCTTAGTTGTGGAAAAGTCCTGCAGCGCTTTTTTGAACTTCGAGCACAAATCGAATTTTTTTTGAATGAAAAGCATCGCCCTCTTACTGAATTACAAAATAGCGAATGGCTATGGAAGTTAGCATTCTATGTCGATTTGACAAAACATATAAACGAACTAAATTTGAGATTGCAAGGAGAAAACCAGCTTCTACCTGATCTATACACAAATATCAAATCGTTTCGGCCGAAAATAATATTGTTTCAATCACAATTACGTAAAAAAAGGTTTCACACATTTTGAAACATGTGAAATATTCAGCCGCCCTACTGAGACTGAATTTCCCGTCTATTTTGCAGTCGAAGTTTTGAGTGCTTTGAAGATAAATTTTGATACTCGTTTCTCAGACTTTGATGACATTGCAAATGAAATTAAGATTTTTCAAAATCCTTTTGATACTGACATTGAAACCCTAGCCCCGGAACTCCAAATGGAAATTATTGATTTACAGTGCAGTGATATAATTAAGAACAGATATCAAAACTCATCTTTGTTGGAATTTTATAAGAGTCTTCCACTGACACAATTTGATAATTTACATAAATTTGCTCGTGGGCTGTTTTCTGTTTTTGGTACTACTTACTTGTATGAGAAAGCATTCTCCAAAATGAAGTACACAAAGAATGCTTACAGATCTAAGTTAACCGATGAGCATCTTAAATCTCTTTTAATAATTGGTACAAGTAAAATTGATCCACAACTACAAACTATTGTCAGTGAAAAATTACAATTACATAAATCTCATTAGTATTTTTTTACAAGTGGATACCCTGCGGTTTCATTCGCGTTCATTTAGCTTTTCCGTTCCTGAGGGATTTTCAGGATAAAAATCATGTTTGATTCAGGATATATATATTCCAAACATCGATATACATACATATGCGATACTCTTTACATCAACATAACTACCGAGGGCAACCGCGGGATGTTCACTAGTTTATAATGTTAGTGCGATTCATTTAAATTATTTGTTAGTTGTTATGCTTAAGTTAAATTTTCTGCATATTATGTTTGTCATTAAGCTTTATCTAGCAAGTGAATAAAATCGAGTTATTATCATTCTGTGTTTTTTTATCCAACTTATTACAGCAACAGTATGCTATTCGCTGTCGCGGGCCGGATTGAAGACGCTGACGGGCCGGATTTGCCCCGCGGGCCGTAGTTTGGAGACCCCTGGTCTAATGAAATGTTTCCATTTCATAATATATATGCTCAAAAATAAACTAACTATAACTAATCTGAGAAGAAAAAATTTTAATAAAAAAAAGTTACTAATCAACAAGAGTTTTAAACAAAAATGAGTTTCAAATAACAATTGCTTTTAAGCAGAAATTATTATTTTTCAGCATTGTTTAACAATTAAAATAAAAGAACGTGTATTTTAAAGCATCCCGTTGCTGACCAATGTACAGTAGGTTGTACATGCAGCGTTGTCTTGTCATGTAAAATAGTTTTTACCTCTTAACATATAAATTATAATTACCAGAAATATCATTTATTATGTAATTAATCTTTACCTAAATCTGTTCTGTAACTTAAGATCACATCAAGAATGTCATCTTTCCGGAATCTAGGCAAACTACACCTCTCAAAGGCAAAACGAAATCTTTAAATTTCATAAATTTTCTTTACTTTAGATTTTAAGGTAACAGAAGCGCATCTTGGATTTTCAGTTCATTTTGATAATAAACACGCCTTTTGCCGATACGATGTGAACTCTATTTTGCTGTGAATCTTGTACAATATTTTATTCCTTTTTTTTATTTTTTTTTTTTTTTTTTGAAATTTTCAAAGATATTTTGTCAGGAGTTATTTCAGCAAAAGCACTGATTGAAAATTTCTATAGTGTCCACAGGTCATTTGATTCTAGACTGGTAAATCAAACAATCAGTTCAGCTTTATTGAATATGGATAATGGATTCTTTTCATCTACAATCCCATTTTGGCACTCTCGTTTATTAACCTACATTAAAATATTGTAACGGGGCCTGAATGGCTGAGTATCTAGCGCTCTGGCGCTCGGTGCCAAAGGTTTCGGTTCGAGTCCCGGCAGTGCCATGGATGTTTGTAGTGGTTCGGAATCCACTTTAAGCCGTAGGTCCCAGTCTCGTATGACTGTAAGAGCGTCACGGAGCAGAAGTCAGACTTCTATCTACGGGTGCTCCATCAAAACAGAAGCTGCACCCATCCTCCCATGAGGGACACGACAACAACAACATATTGTAACAAGATTATCATAGTGGTATCTGATTATTTTACCCACTAGAACTTCATTTGACCATCTGGATCTGTATAATTCTATTACTTTAAACATAATTACAAAAAGAATATTGATTTACCATATCATAAAATATGGGCTTCTACAATCCCCCTCCCCTCAAACGTACTTGTTTAATCACATAAAAAGGCAGTTTATAAACTCCACGATTTATTAATTATAAAATATAAACATATTTGAGACTAGATTAAGAATTTGTCAATGTATCTTTCTTATAATATGCCAGAACTTTAAATATTTCAAGAAATATTTCAAATATTTATTATATAGCAAAAACTGACATTTTAAGAAAAAAAGGATTATGTTTTAAACATCCATAGACTGTTACACATAGACTTATTTGAATCATCCTGTTTTCTCCCTGTGTGATCTGATGGCCAATTGGCTGGCGCTCCTTCCGTTGGCACCACAGGTTCGAATCCTGTCGGTGTCATTGATGTTTGTTAATTGTTCGGAATCCATGTTAAATTGTAGATCCCTACGTATTTAGCCCAAAGTGTGTAGAAAAGGACCGTAGAGCGACGAACCAAATCTCCCTGTACTGAATGCTAGGAATTTTCAATGTATGCAGTTATTGTGTTAATCCGAAATATAACCAAGGAAACGTATTGACCAAACATCAAATTGTTGTTGACTAATCTACTCCTGCATGGAGGGAAAGGGGTAGCTTCTGTTGTGATGGATCACCCGTAGGTAGAAGTCTGACTTTTGCTCCGTGACGCTCTTGCAGTCATATGAGACCGGGACGTACGGCTTAAAGTGAATTCCGAACCACTACAAGCATCTATGGCACCGCCGGGACTCGAACCCGAAACCTGTGGTACTGAGCACCAGAGTGCTATCCACTCCACCATTCAGGCCCTAAAACATCAAGTTGTGACTTTCGTTTCAAAACACGAGAGCTGAGCATCAATTCGTTCCAGAACCACGATATTTATACGATAGAATCTGGGGTGTGGATGGCCGAGAGTCTTGCGCTCTGAGCCACAGGTTTTGGGTTCGAGTCCTGGTGGTGTCATGTATGTTTGTAGTGGTTCTGAATCCACTTTAAACCGTAGGTCCCGGTCTAATATGATCGTAGAGAGTTGTCTTGAGTTCTAGTCAGCCATTAGCCCTCGTGGCTCCTCGCTAAAGTGAGGCTTCATATTACCCTTAGCCGTGGACCAGTCGCCTGCCATGGGGTCTATTAGACCTGGTGTAGGTTTTCGTGCACCAGGGTGATTAGTACCAAAAGCATGGTAGAATCTTGAAAATCGATGTTTATTAAGATAGCCATCAACTCTGTATACAAGGAAATTATTAAATTTTGTGATAGGCATTTTAAAAACACTGCATATTTTACAAACATTCAAACGTTACATATTTTCAAGGGAAACAAATTTAAGGTTAAAATTATTACCAGAATTATATTAATGAATGATTTTTCATTGTATCATAAATTTTGCTATTAATATTCCAAATATATCCTGCAACTAAATAATTCTTAAATAATATACAAAAAATGATACAAGAAAACAATGTGAAAAATTGCGAAAAAACATTTCAATGCATCGTAGAAAGTTTTTATTTTTTTACTTATTGTTATGTGTTATGTTAAATATGTATAACTATGCATCTAATAAAAATTTGGATACTGTTACTAAAATGATTAACAAGAGTTTTAAATATACGTATTCAAATTTTAAATGGCTTAGAGATCCAATTATGAATACTCATTTAAGATGCTAACATAAGCGTTAATTTTCATTTAACAAAGACTCTGCTTGCAACAATATTTTATAAAACTTTTTATTGATTATAAGCATGCATTTTTCAGTTGAAATATAAATACACTTGCACTAATCTGGATTTAAAACATTTTTTTCATTTGTAAACAACTGCATAGAAAAATACAGTAGTCAAAAATAGACAAAATTTTTCTTTTCCAATTCATTCAGTTTGAGAGACTAATCTACAGTGCTCAAAATAATTTTACGGAAAAGCAGCCAAAAGACATAGATCGCATTAAAAATTAATTGTACAACTTAAAAACTAAAAAAAAATATGAAGCATTTTGATCCAGAAATCTATGTATTAAAATAATTTCAGTATACTACTACAAACAATACATAAATGATAAATATGATATGAAAACTACATTTATAAAGAAATATTGCTTAAGATTTTATTATAATGTTGAGAGAATTAATAAATTGCATATTAAATGCATCTTTAAATGACAAAAAATATTAAAAACATAAAACAATCTTCCTATTAGTATTATCGTCTATGGCAGCTGCTCTACTTTAAAAATCATTCTTTTATATCATATTAAGAAAATTTACTAAATTTATTAAAAAAATACTACTTTTACTAAATTTACTAAAAAATATTTAAAAAATTTAAAAAGACACTGTAGAGATACAAAAAAAAATAAAAAAAAATATTAAATATTAATTATAAAAAAAAAAAAAAAAAAAAAAAAAAAAAAATTTGTTTAAAAAAAAAATTTCAAAATTTATGCAAAGTTAATTAACAGTATTTCCATAAATACATATATTTGTAAAAAGTTCTTTTTCTGCGGTTAAGAAATCGTGTAATATATGTCGACATCTAGAAAAATATAGGTAAATATCCTCTGCGATTTCCAGTATATCCAAGAATTCAGGGGGAATTATTTCGACATCATTATTGTCTTTAGCAAACATCAGAAAACTTTCTACATTTTTAGACATCCACAATAGTTCTTCTTCTATAAATCGCTCTTCTTTATGAAATTCCGTGATTTTATCAGTGATTAAATCAATGTCCTTCCAAAACTTGAGCGACAGGTTATGAAATTTTAGATAATCTTCAGCAATCTTCAAACGAAACACCATGACGTTTCTTGTCCTTCTTATAAAAGTCCACCAAGACAGTAGCTTTCGATATTTCGCAGTAATTTCTAAAGCTGTTTCAAATATGTGGTTCTTCATTTGATTATCTTTTAATTGAAAATTCGACATTTAAATTTAAATCAAAATTCAATGACTTATTCAGATATTATAATAGCTATTTTATAAAATCAAAACATACCAATTATTTGTTTTACTGTTTCAGCATTCACTGCGAGTATATCCAGATTGAAACTGTGTAATGATTGGCGTCGTAACGTCCTTGGCTATGACTGTTTGGCACCATATTACTTTCGCCAATCTGAGCATGGTTTTATAAACACATTTTATGTCAATGTTTTGAACCTAGTAGATAAATATTTTGGCACATGGGGGCCTGAATGACCGAGTGGCTAGCGCTCTGGCCCTCGGTACCACAGATTTCGGGTTCGAGTCCCGGCGGTGCCATGGATGTTTGTAGTGGTCCGGAATCCACTTTAAACCGTAGGTCCCGGTCTAACACGATCGTAGAGCGTTGTGGAGAGTGACATATTAAAAATAAGAAAAAACTAACTGTTCATACATATATATAGTGATCAGGGGATTATAGTCCTTGTTGCTTCACATCCCCATATACCACTTCATCATTCATCATCATTTTGGCACATGGAAACATTTTCCAGAAATCTTATTTATTATTACGTAAAATTCTTAAAATGTCCAAAATGTCTCTAAAATAGATCTTTAATAAAAATATTGAAGCTTGCTTGCCCTGTCTGGGGCCTCATCTCCGGTTGTGGCACACATAAAAGAATGAAAATATTGGCAATGCCCAAAAGTTAAAGAATGTCACAGAGAATTAAAAGAGTATAAAAATTCAAAATGGAATTTAGGTAAGTTAATGCAGAATATATATTTTTTTTTTGTGTGTCTTTTAAAATTAGACTGCGGTTCAAATTGTTTGATCTCTTGAGTGGCTAGATGATTGTGGTTGTCAATATTATTGAAGAATATAAATATCAATATTATTGAACGCTTTTTCTTTTGAGAGGTGTAAGGGAGGGTCCTTAATAATTGTCAAAATTTTTTTTTATCTGTTTTAGAAGATCTCTTTTATTACATTACTTTTTTGACATAAAGTTGCAATAATTATTTAAACAGCATTGACAAATAAAATGAAGTGGAAACATTTACTTTTTTTTGTTGAGAATCGTATTGAATTTTTTTTTTTTTTTTTTTTTTTTTTTTCGTAATAGATATCAAACAAATATTTTGTTTCTTTCTGACGTTCAGTAAGAAATGAAATATATTAAAATAAGAATCGCATAATAAAATAAATTTTTCCAGTAATTTCTAAATAAACATTATTTAATCTTCGATTTTGGCCAAATTTAGAAACGGAAGTAATTTATTTTAAATGAACATAAAACGATTTGTTAATTAATTTATTTTTAATAAAATTAATTAGTCATTAAGGAAAATCGTTTTATTAATTAATTAGTCATGAACTTAAACAAAGAAGGAAAAAAATGAACTTTTTTATATATAGAATTGAAGTATTACATTTTTATGTATTTATGAGATTTTATTATTTTTCTGTCTTCATTTTTATCACACTTTAGACTTCAGCATCATTCTGTATCAAACACAATACTAATATTAAATACGTTAAACTTAAAGATGAATTAAAGTAATGTAAAAAATGTGAAATTAATGTTAATAATGTTAAATATGTGAAACTTTAAACTGCTGCTCGAGAAAAGTGGTTAAAATTTTGAGCATATATCATGACAGAATTGAAAATTTATTCGTTATTGATTCCCAGAATTGAATGGAAGATTGCCTCTCAACTTACTTCGTGATTAATTATTGTATGTAATTTGATTAATTTTTGTAATGAAATATTATTGCGCAGGTTGTGGCGCTTCTCGATCATTTACGTTCCAAATTTATTGAATTTTTGTGTTATTGAAAATTACTATGGTTTGTATAGTAATTATAAATTTAGTAAAAATTTCAAAATATAATTAATAAAAACGTAATATTTGCAAAATATAATATAGATCATATTCAAACTTCAACATTCTTTCTTTATATTGACTATATACTAAGCCTAAAACATCTGACTCTTTGTTAACTTCATGAGTTGATTGATCATTAGAAAAATAAATTATTAATGTATTTATTTTTTGCAATTTTTTTCAATAAATACAAAAGCAAATATACATTTATTATCATTGCAGATGCATTTAGATACTAAATATTAGCTTATAAAGATATAAGTTATATTTTCAATTTCGCTTGATAAATTTCTACGACTAAGCAAATAATTTTATTTTAACTGTTTTTGAAAAAAGCATTCAACGATAAGCAGATTAATAAATTTGAAAACATTTTTATATTTATTTCTCTTGATAGAGTTTTATTTAAGTAAGTGAACAACACCTGTGGAAAGGGAAGACATCAAATTCAATAGCTAAGAGATTAAATTGTTTAACGGAATCACAATGTGTATATAATTATGTTTAAAAAGTATTTAAAAAGGTAAGAATTTCAAATTTTTTTTACTTAGAAGCAGAAGGACATTTTTAAAACAATCCTATGGTTAATCCATTAGTCGGAGCTTTTAGTAATTCAAACGCTTCAAAATGATTACATTGGATTATCAGGGTTCTACTGTTTATAACTATCATCCTTTGGAGCTGTCCTCGATATTCAAGATAATGAATTTAAGATCTTGCAAATGAGCTTCCTTTCTTATTCTGGAAAATCAAATCCACAAATTCATATCTATGAAATTTCTTCCATTGAGCTTGTTGCATTGCTTATAATTGAACGCGGATTGCATTGTTTATAATTATATAACATCCATATGGATGCACTTAAAATTATTGTAGCGTTTCCACGGTAAAGCGTTGATCTATTGTATTGCAGACTCTTTTGTTGAGTGGTTAGCAATCGTCTTTGATTTTTATACATTGGCGCTTTCAAATGCTGATTCTTTGAAATATGTCATTCGGCATTAAGGCTCGTTCCCACCGAGGCGAGAGACGTGAAGATTCAAGAGGCAGTCGAGAAAAATTTTTAGACCCCTTCACCACGTTCGCCTGAAACCGGTTTGCAATGCACCGCTCTGAGTTGACCAACTTTCAACTCGAAGCGGAACTTCACTGGGCGTAATGCTATTTCTGACGTTTCGCTGTGAAGGGGTCGAAAAAATTTTCTCGCTTGCCGCTTGGATCTTCACGTCTCTCGCCTCGGTGGGAACGAGCCTTTAGAACGTTTGGAGCTTGCATCTATTGCGATACAGACTCGTGTGTTGAGTTGTCAGCAAGTATCTTTGATTTTTATATGCTGCTGTTTTCGAATGCTGATGCTTTGAAATGTGTCATTCGCCACTAGAACGTTTGGATTTCAGGGATGTAGCATTACACAAATGGCACCAAGGAAGAGCTTGCTATACTGCAACCACCTTATCCCACCACAATTTGAAACGATCAAGCGTGGCCCCTTGGTATTTACACCTTCCTCATCAAGTTCAGTGAAAGAATATTTTGGCATACAGTTTACATATGCCCATCCCCAACGATTTCTGGGGCTTTGAAATGTGTCATTCACCACTAGAACATTTGGATTTATTGAATGATTCAACATTATACAAGATGCACCAGGGGAGAGCCTCGTTACACTGCAACCACCACGATTTGAAAGGAATAGCCATCAAGTGCGGCTCTGTATTAAAACCTTCTTCTCTACAGTTTAATCGTACCCATCCTTCTGCAAACAAATTTTGGTTCGATATCGATTGCCGAGCATCGAACAAAGAACTGTTAGTTTGATGACCTAACGCATAATCCTCCATGTAGTTTATGTTATGGCCCTTAATAGAAATCCAACTACACTATTTAATCTCACGACAAAATAAATATTAAATGATTCAGAAGGATCGATTTATTTTCTAAGGTTGAAGTTGAAGAATTTTTTTTCTACCTAAAAAAATTCCTTTAACTTCAACCTTAACCATTAGGCAATATATCCTAAAATAGTAGGTTATTCTGACAGTTGAATTCTCTTCATCTGCCAAACCTTTGATATCGCCGATGAGTAGAGTGCGTTTCGGCGAAATCTAAGCTGGCAAGTTATCTGTTTGCTTTTGACTCACCTATTTGTTCCAATCACTCTCAAGGTTTTTTCATCTTTACCAGAGGTGGTAATTATTATTTTATTATACTAATCGTCCAACTGGGACACATTTAATTACTTTTTAATTCCTTTTTTTTTTCCTGCTTTACGGATTTTTTTTCTTTTTTTAATTTTTTCCTTAATCCAGTTTCTATGTAAGGCACCGTTGGTTCGCCCTAGTTAATTTTTAGGTTCTTTTCCGTTTTTTGCAACATGGCGTGTGCCACGTCTAACACTTCTCTAATGGAGTACTCTTCGGATACTGATATCCATTTTAGATCCCGACGCAATATATTCGACAACTTACAGATAGCAGCCCAACACGGAGCTACATCATTCATACTGCAATTCACAGTTCCAGATAAAGCAATACCTCGGTCCCATCCGCGAATCCTGAAAGATAACTTAGCATCGAAATTGTCAACAATCTGAGACTCTCCCGCCAGGGAAAACTAGTAATATCCACTAATCACCTACAAACAGCCACAGAATTGGTTCATATTCAAGCTATTATGGAACTTCCCGTAAATGCATCTTTTAACCCGGAAACAATCACTACCCGTTTTCTTATTTATGACATTCCATTAGACGTTAAACTAGAAGATTTGGCTACCGAATTAGAGGAAGAGAACTCTTTTTTGATAGCTGAACTTCGCCGTTTCGTTAATATTAAAAAACCATCGGTTTCTTCCCCAGTATTAGTAACTATTCTCGGCACTATTATGCCGGAATATGTCAAAATATGGCTAACGCGGCAGAAGATATCTCTTTTCTTTGATAAACCGCGACAGTGTAGGAAATGCTTTTCCTTTACTCATCCTACTCAATCTTGTAAAAATAATCTAGCTTGCGAACGATGCAGTAGCCTTCACAACGTCTCCACTGGCACTTCACAAATTCTTCAGTGTGTACAGTGCGGAGACAACCATATTGCCACAGACTTAACATGCCCAAAACGAAAGGCAGAGGAGAAATTTCTCAAATTCAAAACACTCAACAGATTATCCTTCATAGAGGCTCGGAGAACATATCATCCAAAAACTGCAGAAACATACGCATCACAACTTACAACAGCCTCTATCAAAACTTCCGGCTTCATCACCAAAGAGGAGATAACACAAATTCTTCAACAACATTCACTAGATACGCGACAATTAATTACAGACGTTTGCCAGGCTCAGGCCGCATCCTTTCAAGAATCACTTCAACAACTAACCACCAATTTTACAGCAGCACTTAATACCATCAGTCAAACTTTAAAAAGACTTTCACATCCTTTGACAACAACCCAATTATCGAATATCAAAGAAAAAAAGAAAACTAAACCCAAAAAAATACGGGTCCGAATTTTTGCAGGAACTTGATAGCTCCATCTCTCTTTATTCAGAACAACGAAATGTACAGAATGCTATTTCTTTCCCTCAAATACATTCTGATCAGTCAGACACAAAAACATAGTACAATTCTAAGACTCTTTATTTTTGGTAAATTTTTTAACTGGTTCAGTTCAATTTTCTTTTCCAAAGTTCTCTCATAATTTACACATCGTTCAATGAAATGCAAGAAGCATTCGAGCCAAAAAACCATGGATTCTGAAATTTTTCAACTCTGCTCATATTTTTGTAATCCCAAGAAACCTTTCTCAACAATAACGACGTTTTTCACTTACATGGTAAAAACATTTTTCGAAAAAACAGATCAAACAAAACTAGAAGGGGAGGTTTGATGATCTCAATTGATACTTCTTTTTCTTGTAATTCTATTACTTTCCTCAATCTTCTACAATCGGATAATGAAATTCCAGCAATTTCGATCCATCTCAATCGTAAGTCTTTTTCATTAGTCAATATTTATTCTCCCAAAGGCGAATTCACCATTGAATGGCTTGAAGCAATCCAACAACACCTACTTTCCTCGGTTATTATCCTTGGAGGCTTCAATATTCAACATCCTGTTCTCGGTTCATCTTCTGTTAACAACAATTCCGAAATTTTTATAAATTGGATTCTTGACAACCATTACACCATTCTTAATACTAGTACTCATACTCACATTACACCTTCATCGTCCTCTCTTCTTGATTTATCCATCGCAAGTGCTGATATTTACCCTAACATTTCTTTCCGCGTACATTCCTATCCATTAGATAGCGATCATTTACCAATTCAACTGTATTTCCAAATCAGTCACCAACTTAAAATATATAGACAAACCGTTAATTGGCCTAATCTTATTCAATCTATCCAGGATCATCAACATTCCTTAACTACATTTCAAACATATCCTGATTTACAAAGTTTTCTCTGTAACCGGTTGCATAGTAATTCTCAAAAACGACTTATTTCACATAAACCCTCTGAACCTTGGTGGAATTCAAAATGCGAAAATCTCCTCCGTCACAAAAGAAATCTCTTATACAAAGCTCGAACCCAACTTTACAGGGATCTCTGGACCGCATATAAAAACACTTTAGCCACTCTTCGTCGACTTATCTCTCAACTAAAAAGAAATTATTGGAACTCAGTTTGTGATTCTGCAGGATTTAATGGCAGAATTTACAAAATCATAAAAGCAATTCACAACAGGTAGGATACTCCAGAAAATAATAGAATCTTTCACACTAGCAGCAATTCCATCATTTCAGATGCTGACCAACAAGCTAATCTCTTGGCAGCCCACTTCAACAAATCTTCCGCTATTCATTTTATTCCTTTGGATTTTTTGGAAGAGTCGCCTCAGGATTACAATAATCCTTTTTCTTTCGTTGAACTTACAAATGCAATTAAATCCACTCCCAATACATTACCGGGATATGACGGAATTCCGGCTAAATTCATCAAAATTCTTCCCGATTATTATCTTCATCAACTATTACACATTTTTAATAATATTTGGCTCTCGGGAAACATACTGGAAGATTGGCTCACCGCTCAAGTCATTCCGATCCTCAAACCAAATAAAGATAACAGTTCAGTTGCATCTTATCACCCAATAGCTCTAACTTCCATATTAAGTAAAATTTTCGAAAGAATCGTTCTCAAGAGACTCCTTCAATTTTCAGATTTCAAAAAATTTCATTTTTATCATTCCGGATTCATTCCCTTTAAAGACTGTATGTACACTTCAACTATTTTATGATAAAGAAGAGGTAAAGCCAAGAATATGAAAAAGTTTCTTATCTTTATAAAACTTGATTTATCGTCTGCTTATGACTCCGTTTGGAGAGACGGATTAATTTACAAACTTTTACAGTTTGGAATTAAAGGCACAGCAGCAAAGTGGATACACAATTTCATCAACAACAGGAATTTTATTGTCAAATGGAGAAACACTGTATCGATGAAATTGTTTTCCACACAGGGCGTGCAACAAGGTAGTGTTCTCAGCGCATTCCTTTTCACAATCTATATGAGAGATTTATTTGAAGTCATCCCTAATCATACTGAATGCCTTATTTATGCTGACGACATCTTTCTTTTCTGCAGTGACTATAAACTAGAAACAGTTCTCTCTAATCTCCAGTTTCCACTGCATAAAATCTCCCAATGGTGTAATACTTGGAACTTCATTCTCCAACCAGAAAAAAGTGAAGCAGTAAATTTTTCAAACAAAAAACAAATTCCACATATTCATTTACAAATTCATAACATTAATATTCCATGGAAACAACATACTCGAATCCTGGGTCTGATTTTTTCACATAATCTCAATTTCAGACAACATTTTTCTTACATTAAAAAGAAATCCATTAAAAAACTCAATGCAATTAAAGCAATTGCTGCTAACACTTGGGGATGTCGTTCATGGCATCTTATCAAAATCGTCAACTCCACTATTCGTAGCATTTTGGAATATGGCTCTCCTATTTTTATTTCCTTTTGTCCTAGCAACCTCCAAATTCTCACTATTGTTTACAATATCGCTTTACGTTTCGCAACGGGTCTTCCCAAATGGACTCCTATTTCAGTCTTATACAAAGAAGCCGGCGAAATCCCTCTCTTCCAAAGACAGTTAATGTTAGCAGAAAGATTTTTTGTTAAACACGTCTCTTTTGATCCATCCTCACCCCTCTCTTATTTTCTCAACTTCCAGAATTATTCTCCCCGTTTAAAGCATCCAATTTCTCTCCAAACTTTTTTCGCTGACCTTTTGAAAAATTTACACATCACCCCTTCCTCTCTCATTCCCAATTTTCATCCCTTTGACAAACATGATAAAATTTCTTTTCATCTCGATGATTTACCCTTTCAAACCAAACAACTCCCACACCATTTAATCAAGAATTTATTTGAACAATATAAAGAGGAAAATTGGAAAAATAAAGTAATTTTAGCAACCGATGCATCCAAATCTCCAGCCAAACACTCAATTTCTTGCATTAATTTTTTCACACAGGAAAATTCATCTGGGACAATCTCTAATTATAATAGTATTTTTACAGGAGAAACTCTGGCACTGCTATTATCAATTCCCACGTATGTACTCAAATCACATCATTACATTATTTTATCAGATAGTCTCTCTGCTCTCCGAGCTCTTCAAAATTGCAATTTTAAATCCACAAGAGTCACCAAATTGCTAGGAAATCAACTCAAACAAAACCTAAATTCCGTATTATCTTTACAATTCATTTGGACTCCAGGTCACGTCGGCATACAGGAAAATGAACAAGCAGACTCTTTTGCAAAAACCGCGTCAGATACAATAATTTTAAATTGGATTTCTCCGGATGACATCATTTACCATCAAAAAAAGAAAATATTTCAAACTTCAAATGAACAATGGAACAAAAGTAAATACGCAATGGATCTATTGCATCTAAATAGCATCAAATCAATTCATCGTCTTTTACCTATCAATAGAAAAGAAGAAGTACTAATTTCCAGATTTCGCACCAAAACATATCCTTCTACAGCCAGACTCCATAGATTTGGATTAACGTCTTCTCCAATGTGCTCACGATGCAAAAAACCTGAAACCGAAGAACACATTCTATTCCAATGTACCAAATATGATGTACAAAGAGAAAAATTTAAACAAGCTTTTGGATATAAAGTCCTACCTTATTCTTGGTTATTTGATATGAGCGATGAACCATATTACAAAACCGTTACACTAATTAATTTTCTACGAAAAATTGCGTAGTCGTTAGTATTATTTTTTCATCGCGATTTTCCGAGTATACTAACATTTCAGTATTATTTCGTGACAGAAGTACTGCACGACACCTCATTTCGGAACCGTTCCATTTCATAATTTTGGAATCAGTTGAAGTTTACTGATTATTTGAAAATCTGTTTTCATTAGTATTTTTCTTTTTCATTTATTAATTCTTTTCCACTGATTGCCTCTCGAGAGTAATTGGATAAATTGAGATAAAGTAGCTAACGCGAGCATAAATCTCAAAATCACGTCAAGTCAAGTCAAGCCAAACATTTACACGTGTGTTTCGTAATATTGATGTTTACTGATTTCGAACTACTGGAACCTAAAATGCAAAAAATTTTTAAACTTTAAGTTTTGAACATCTATATAAGAACTATTCTTCTACTGCCATGAATAAAGAACAGGCTTATTCGTCTACTGTTGAACTAGTTGCAAAATATCGAAAACTTCTTAGTTGGTGGACGTTTGTCAGAAAGATTCCTCATATAATGGGTTCAAATATGGATGTTATTAATGAACTGATAAAAGCTAATAACATTCCTATTGAAATAATAAATAAAATTCGAATTATGGAACAATCAGCAAGAGTTTCTGTTGAAGATTGTATGCACATGCAAGTTGCTTTAGACAACCTAACAAGCTTGATAGAGTCGCATATAACAACTGTTGCAAATTACAGACCTGAAATCAGCGACTCTGTTAATAATTCTTACAAAGAGTTAAGTGAAAAAGAAACCGAGGTTTATAATTTATTCGATTATTTTCATCAAAAATTTAATTATTTTTACTTTTTCTGGTGTTTTAATATTTCAATGTTAACTAAGAGTCCTTTTAAAGGTTTACTCTGAAGTTACTTTAGTGTAATTTATAAAATATTTGATGCAAATAATGTAAATTTTTTAGTGTTTAACCAAAAATATTTGATATGTTTACAATGTAATGTTTTAATCAATAAATTCTCCTTTTCATACTTCAATAGTTTTTCTTTATCTAAAACCATAGGTTTTTTTCAATTCAGTTTGTTATTTGTATTATATTTGTCTGGAAAAATCCATGTGTAAAATTAGGTTTAATGTAAGAGTGCTTTGTTTCTTATAAATGACTTATAAGGAAGTTTTGAAATAAAACAAATCATTTAGAATATTCTAAGTAAAATTTTTCTGAATTTATTTTGAAAACATTTGTTAATTTCATGGTGACAATATTGTTGACAGCAGTGATTTAAAAATTTATCAATATCATTCCTCATAGTTTGGCTTCTTGTTTTTGTTTTTTTTAGTTAATATTTCTTTTAACAATTTACAACTGCTAATTAAATTATTTTAAGAAATTCTTTTAAATTTTTCATAGATTTTATTCAATCTATTTTTTAATTTTGTGTTGTACACCAATGTATGAAAATGGATTTATTTAAATTGAAAGCAGAATTTTTACAGAAATTGAAAATGTTGAACACTTTCTGGACTATAACTGATCATATATCAAAAAAGAGTGATTCTAAATTTTCGTTCAACGCATACTGTTAAGAAACGTTTAACTCCAAGGACAATAAATTAAATGGCCTTAAACAGCAAGCAATTTGATCTTCTGTAACATCTATTTTCGCTTAAAAGTTTTATAATTAATTGAATAATACATTGTTCTAGTGATCAAAATCTTTTAAAATACAACAAGGAAGTATTAATGGCTCTGAAATTAATCTAGATAACTTTTAGGTTGCAAAATAAACTTTATTTTATTTTTTAGATTTATATATTTGTCTGATGATCTCATGTGAAATCTTATTGAGTGACATGTGATCCAGTTTGTAGAATTTGTCATTTTTTTTCTAGATATAATTGATATTTTGGCTGTCATCAAAAACAAGATACTTTTCTGTTATGTATATAATGGAATATTCAATTATTCTCCTTTTCGAATTTAATAAATTTTCTTTACCAATGACCATAGTATTTTTCAATTGACTTTTTTTTTTTATATATATTTATAATTTTGGTCTAGAAAAATCCATGGGTAAAATTGTCCAATGTTAAAATACAATATTTATTCAAAAATAACTTATAAGAAAGTTGTAAAACAAAACTAATTAATTTCTAGTGTAATTTAAGTAAAACGTTTACTAGAAAATCTTTGTTACCTTGATGTTGAAAAGTATTAATATTAACCAGTTATTTAAAAATGCTATCAATTTCTTTCCATAGTGTTGTTTAGTTATCATATTCCTTAAATATTTACAACTGCTATTTAAGTATTTTAAGAAATTGTCGTAAACAGTTTAGAATTTTACTAAATCTATTTTTTAACCTCACATTGTTTAAGCTTATAAATTGTACATCAGTGTATGAAAACAGTTTTAAAATATCAATTTTTGATATTTTTTTTATAATACAAAAATGATAAAAATCTGTTGTGGCCTTCAATTGATTATACTTCATAAAATAGTAGTTCTAAACCCTCTAGGTCAACTCATTCTGTGAAATTAAAGCTTACTCTTTCTAAATTATTCAATATCAAATTCATCATTATTCTATTTTAGTACTGTAATTCTTTGCTCAAACATTACTATAAACACAAATTATCTATGAATTGAAATTTACTAAGCATAAATAGTTCAGAAGTGGAATTTTAAAATTAACATTAATTGTAATTAGACATAGGAATTGAACTGTAGGATAGCATATTTTGGTACTTGCGTATTAACGCCACCGTAGCAGAAGTTGCTCTAATGCACCAATAAAGAGCTGCCAATGCGCTAAAATAGAGAGTTTTGAATCTATGTTAAAACTATATATAGGCCCATTTTCCACCAAAATCCGATTGACTACTTTGTTTTTAAATAAAGTGTATTGAATTTTGCAAGTGTTTTGATTTTAAATAATCTGTTTTATATATTTTATGATTTGTCACAAAAATTTTAAGTGTAGATTGGCGCCATTTAAAAACTGCCAAATCTGTAGCTGCAGTGGCATTAATACGTAAGTACCCATATTTTTAATACAAAAATTTCACATATGTGATTCATTTGTGACTTTAAATGAGTAATAGTTGACGATGAACACACATGAATTTGTTCTTTTCTAAAGCAGCATGAAATTTTGGTTAATAAAATTATATATTAAAACATTGCATATGCTTCTGTATATTTTAATGGGTAGTGGTTTCAATGTGGGACTTTTAGTTTAAGAATTAATAATTATATTCATCTTTTTTTGCCAATTTTATTTACACTTGTATAAAGCTCCATATATAAACCCATTATGAGTTAACATGTCCAAGAAGCAGGCATGTTAATGAGAAAAAAATTGTGGATTTAACAATAAAGTTAACTTCCACAGAAAGAAAAACAATTCGATGTATCATACTGGACACACATTTAATTAGGCAAGTACATGAAATTGGTGAATTTAACATGAAAAATTTGCTTTGTTAAAATAATAAAGCATAAATTATTTATACTATTCTTTAAAATTTACATGATCATTTACATTGATTTAGTTCTGCTCTCAAATACTAATTTGATCATCTAACTCACAATCCCTCGGGTAGTTTCTGATATGGCACTTAATAAAAATCCAGACAAACTACTTAATTTCACCACAAAACAAATATTAAATGATTCAGAAGGATCGATTTATTTTTTACCTTATGTCATCATTATTTTTTTCGCCTAAGAAAATTCTTTTAACTTCAACCTTATCAATTTCATTTTACGTATAATCATCAGTATTTTGACTTGAACAAGCATTTTATTATCCTCTCATTTCACTTTTCAAACCCAGCAAATTAGGTTTTTTCGGCCATGAAGATCCTTTAATATAATAGCAGCTTGTTTACATTATGGAATTAAAATAGCCCCAGGTATTATTGTGATAATTGAATTCTCTTCATCTGCCTAACTTTAGACGTGTCTCATAAAGATAATGTTTACTGATTTGAAATTTAAAAGTAACGAATCATTGAAGAGTACTTGGACATAAAATTCAAAATTTTGAATATCAATATATGAATTGTTTTGCCACTGCCATGAATAAAGAACAGGCTTATTATTCTACTGTTGAACTTGTTCAAAAATACCAAAAACTTCTTACTTGATGGACATTTGTCAGAATGATTCCTCTTTTAATGCATTTAAATATGGATGTTATTTATGAACTGATAAAAGCTAATAGTATTCCATTTAATAGAATAAGAAATAAAATTTGAATAATGAGCAATAGGCAAGAGTTTCTGTTAAAGATTGTATGCACATGCAAGTTGCTTTAGAAAAACTAAGTTTGATAGAATTGCATATAACAACTGTTTCAAATTACAGACCTGAAATAAGCATCTATGTTAATAATTCATAGAGAAAAGGAGAAAGATGTTTATAATTTATTCTATGTGCTCAGCAAAAATTTAGTGCTTTTTGTGGTGTATTAATATTACAAAGTTAAGTAAGGGTTCTTTTAAAGGTTTACTTTAAAGTTATTTTATTGTGATTTAAAAAATATGTGATACAAATAATTGGAATTTTTTAGTGTTTAAACAACAGTTAAGTAATTAGTAAGTTAAAACTTAAGTTATGTTTAGCCATAAGTATTTGATATGTTTAAAATGTAATTTTTTAATCGATAAATTCTCCTTTTTATAATTCAAAAAATTTTCTTTATCTAGGACCATAGTTTTTTTCTTTCAATTCACTTTATTAATTGTGTTATTTTCCTCTTGAAAAATCCATATGAAAGATTTGATATAATGTAAGAGTGACTTAGACGCACAACTAGAAACATGTTTATAATTTATTCTATTGTTCCTAGCAAAAAAAGTATTTGATATATATTAAATGTAATGTTTTAATGAACAAATTCTCATTTTTAGGTTTCTATAAAATTTCTCTTTAACTAAGGCAATATGTTTTTTTTCAACTTACTTTGTTATTTGTATTAAAACTATATTTGTATTTTGTTAATGTATTTTGTTATTTGTATTATTGTCTAGAAAAATGCATATGCAAAATTATATAAAATGTAAGAGTGTATTATTTTTTCTAAAATGACTTATAAAAAAGCTTTGAAATAAAGTAAAAGTGCCTGCCTTAAGTAAAATTTTTTTGGATTTCTTTAGAAAATCTTTGTTAACTTCCTTGTGAAAAATATTGTTGACATTTAAGCAGCTATTTAAATATTCTATCAACTTCCTTCCTCATAGTGTAGTTTCTTAAATTTTTTTAATTAATATTTCCCTAAAATATTTATAACTGCAAATTAAATTATTTTAAGAAATTCTTTTAAATTGTTCGTAGGTTTTATTAAATCTAATTTTTAATTTTGTATTGTTTTAACTTGTGTATTGTACACCAATATATGAAAACAGTTTTATGTTAAAAAAATATTTATAGAAATTGAAAGTTTTTGGACACTTTCTAGGCTACTATTGGACATATATTTTGTGGGCTACAACTAATCATACTTTATAAAAGAGTACTTCTAAATCTTCGAGTTCCCCACATTCTGTTAAGAAATGTTTAACTCCAAGGTCGTTAAATTAAAAGGCCTTAAACAGTAAGCAGTTTGACAGAATTATTCCTTATTTAATTAATTTAAATATGGATGTTATTTATGAATTGCTAACAGCTAGTATCATTCCATTTAATAGAATAAGAATTGAAATTTGCATGATGGAGCAATTAGCAATTAGCAAGAGTTTCTGTTAAAGATTGTATACACATGCAAGTTGGTTTAGAAAAATTAACGAGCTTGATATACTCGCATGTAATAAATATTGCAAATTACAAAACTGAAACATGCTTCTATGTAACTCATACATACAAAAAGTTAAGAGAAAGTAAAAATCTCTTATATTTTATTCTATTGATACCAGCAAAAATTTAGTGCTTTTTGTGGTGTAGTAATATTACAAAATTAAATAAGGGTTTTTTTAAATGTTTACTTTAAAATAACTTTTTTTTTTATTTAAAATATTTTATGAATTTTTTAGTATTTAACAAAAGTATTTGATATATGTGAAATGCAATGCTTTAATGAATGAATTCTCATTTTTAAACTTCAATAGCTTTTCTTTATTTAAGACCATAGGGTTTTTTTCAATTCACTTTGTTATTTGTATTATTTTTGTCTAGAAAAATCCATATATAAAATTATATTTAATGCTAGAGTGCATTATTTGTTCTAAAATGACTTTTGAAAAAAAAAAAATCTTTTATAATGCTCTAAGTAAACTTTTTCTGAATTTCTTTAGAAAATCTTTATTAACTTTATGGTGAAAAATATTGTTGACATTTAAGCAGTGATTTAAATTTTCTATCAATTTCCTTCTGCATAGTGTGGTTTCTTAATTTCTTTTTAGTAAATATTTATAACTGCTAAGTAAATTATTTTAAGAAATTCTTTTAAATTGTTCATAGATTTTATTAAATCTATTTTTTAATTTTGTGTTGTTTTTATTTGTGTATTGTATATGAAAACAGTTTTATGTATAATAAAATTACTGAAATGTTTTGAACACAAAAATGAAATAAAATCTTTTCAGGGCTACAACAGATTATACTTCATAAGATATACATCAAACTTTATGGTTAAACATGTTTTAAAAGGATGTGTTAAACTCAAAGGACAATCAATTAAATGGTTTTAAACAGCAAGCAATTTAAGCCTCTGAAGTCTCCAATTTTTAGCACCATTTTTGTAATGAATTGAATAATAGATTCTTCTAGTAATCGAAACATTTTAAAATACAACAAGAAACTAATGATGGCCATGAAATTAATATAGATGACTTTTAATTGCAAAATATAATTTATTTCATATTTAGATTTATGTATTATATAGCTAATAGATTATCTTATATGCAACCTTGTTGAATGACATGTGATCCAGTTTGTAGAATTTGTCATCTATTTCTAGAATTTGTATAAACAAGTTGATATTTTGTCTGTCTTTAAAAACTAAAGACCTTTTTCGATTAATTTATAAGTTCAGATACAAGAAATTTACGAAATGTACTGATTTTTTACTTCTGAAAAGTGAAGCCTTTTATTTATTTATTTTTTAATGTCTGTCAGACGATTCTGTCTGACAAATGAGTTATGTAGTATGAGCATAGTAGTAATGAGTATAGTTTTCCCCGCTTATGTAACCACATAAGCGGGGAAAATTATTCATAATATGTAATAAGTAAGGAAACGTTATGATAAATATAATTCATGTGTTGAAAAGTGTTTTACATAACACGGTGGTACTGGATATTGATGTTCACTACATGGAGCAACAAGCTGATTCTTTACAACAATGTATTCTTTTCTTAATTGCTAGAGAACTCTTTATAAACAAAATTGGGCAAATGGATAAAATTTATTTTGGATGAGATTTGACAATTTTTTTATGTACTTACTTTAAAATGAGCATATTCTATTAATAGAAGTTTAAAAAGGAATCTGATTGTGTGACCGTCCTGATTAAATTAGACTATCCGGAATTTTCTGTGTAACTAAGAATTTTGGTGCCGGATTCGAAACTGAGGAATGCACAACGGAATTTCACTTACTCTGGGAGTGAATAAATATGTAGGCTCGAAATTTGCTCTATTAAAATTAGAATAGAGAAGATAAAAATGATCAAATGCCGTCCATTCAAGCGCTATTGCAAAATTACGTTAGAGGATTTCGTAGTCCAATGTTTGTTCTTGTAACATGGACGGATCTGTGAAGTATTGAGCAAGCATTGGCTGTTATTCTGAATGCCACCTACGACTTTCCTCAGTGCACTAACATTTCCACTTGCCTATTTGCTGACGATTCTGCTGCTCTTGCCCAAGGTGCTTCTATTCTTTATGTCATCAATACTCTTCATCAATACTTTTCTGAATATCCTAGAGGATTGGCTAACTAAATGGCGCATGGCAATTAATGTTTCTAAATCTCAAGCTATCATTTTCCGAAAAGGACATGCCAGACAACCATATATTAATATCTCCCTTTTTGATCAACAAATTGAATGAGTAACTAATATTAAATATCTCGGCTTAATTATAGACAATAAACTTACGTTTCGAGCTCATATTCAAAAAATCAAAGAAAAATGTTGGAAAATTTTTTATCTCACTCTACCACTCATTAATAAATTTTCTAAATTAACTTTGTCAAACAAACTTCTTCTCTACAAACAAGTTCTTAGGCCTATCCTTACCTATGCTGCCCCAATCTGGGGTCTAGCAGCACAATCTAACAAGAAATCTGTACAAATTATTCAAAACAAATTAAAACGTATTATCACTGGTACACCCTGGTTTGTCCGCAACTCTACAATTCATCAAGATTTAAAAATTGATTCTATTGACAACTATATTACTAAACTTTCTAGAAATTTCTTCAATACCATTGCTACTCACGAAAACCCTCTCATCAAAGCACAAACTATATTTACGCAATTGAATGGAAAATACAAGTATCCTTTCTCTACTACCATAATTTCCTTTTCTCCTTTCTCTAAATGGAATCAAAGCCTCAAACCACCATAATTTCCTGCTCACTTATCGCTTTTTAGATATTTTACTTCAACGCATATTTACTGATCATAAATTTCTT
>BPLQ01000287.1:326140-340950 GCA_021605075.1 Caerostris darwini
TTTTAGATATTTTACTTCAACGCATATTTACTGATCATAAATTTCTTGTTACGTTTCCATCACCGATGATTTACATTTTCCTTACTTTCTTCTTTTTTTTTTCTCTCAAATCATACGATTACTATTATCTATTTTTCATGACTTTTCTTTCCTACTGCCTTCACATACCATTGAGTAGATGCAGGCACTCGACATCTTTATTCAACAATGATGATGATTCTGAATGCCTTTGCTTTAATCTGTGTCATATGCAGTGAAATCGTTCGGATTTTCCGTGATTCACAAGATGCATCAGAAAACACTTCAAACATTATTAAAAACTTAAACTTATTTAAATTACACTATATTTTATGAAATGTTTTTTTTTTAAATTTCTTGATTCCTTAAGTTTTAAATTAATTTTTTAAGTTAGTGCATTCTTATTCTTATTGTAGATTATTACGGAGATCCTTGGCCGCGTAGCGGCCACTAGCTCCTTCTTTGTAAAATGTTGAAACATAGCGGTGGTCTGATGCTCTTTGAGTTAATAAGCAAAATAGATAATTAAATGCCCTTTTTTTAAAAGAGATTTATTTATTTAATAAAATTAAAACATGAAAAATATCAAAATTTTCAAAAATGTAGATGTTGATGAAATCAGTTGCATGTAATAAAACAGAATGAGCAAATGTCAAATTAGGAGAAAGCGAACTTTTTCCTTCTATACAGTTGTAAGGAATTAATTTAAAACATTTAGAACAGTGCGAGGTCTTTTGCTATGAAAAAATTCATGTTTAATTTCAATGTTATAAGCCGAGGTTCGAACCTACGCTGTGTTTGGAAATACAGACCTTAGATGCCTTAGACCTCTCGGCCATCCTGACTTCATGTTAGTGCATTTGAGACGAATACATCAGGAGGTATTTACTTTAAAAAAAAAAGTTGCATTCTATTCTGTTCTGCTTTAAAATATTACTAATACAACTTCCTAAACCTTCTAGTGCATTATTTTATGAAACCGTGAGCTAAAATTTGAAGGACATTTAATTTAATTAGATTGCAAATTTAAATTCATTTAAAACGACAATTGATTTGTGTTATTAAGTAAGAATTTAAATTTAGTAAAAAATAGTTTAAATTTCATTTTAATAATAAAATTTAGTTTTTTAAATTTAGACTTTACACGAAAATAATCATTCGATTTGACATTAAAAATTAGGCGTTTTTATTACGGAAAAATTGAAGGTAAAAAGAAAGAAATATTAAATAGTTCTTCCATATATTAATTTTTATAAAACAAAAAATTTTAGGATGAAACTTTATACTTTCTGTTAATTTTAACAAGATGACACAAGCTACCTGATAACAACTGAAATGAAATTAATCCCAAATTAAGAAAGATTGGAAAAAATTAACTAACTAAAATCCGCTTAAAAAAATGGAAATTATTATGTTTGAACTTGTTTATCATTATGCTATTTTTGTTGTTGTTATTATGTGTTTGCTGTTATTTATTCAAGGATACTTGAGTGAATTGTTCCAAAAAGGATTAAACTATCTTTTTCCTTCATAATTCAAGGATTCTCCAACCTAAAGTTTTAACAAAACTGTTCTTTGTAATTTGTTTTCACAAAATTAATATGTTAATTTACCATATAATTGAAGGTTTTACTTTTCAAATTTTTTTCAGTAAATACATGAGCACATAATGAAAACCTGATCAAGGGGTTTTTTTTCCCCCTAAATATACAAAAATAACTTGAGATTTCATGTTGAAGATTACTTATCTTGTGATGCTATGCCAACAATATTTTCTTTATAAAAAGAGTTTTTGTATAAAGTGTTTGTTTACATCCGATAAATGGATGCATTTTGAAGTTGCTGCATAATTGGATTATAACAATGATGTTGTAGATTATTGGAGCTCACAGGTCCAATAATCTTGGATAAAGAGAGATAGCTACCATGCCTAGAAGTTAAAGGAAGTCGGTGAGAATTAAGAAATTATAAAAATTCAAAATTGAATTTAGGTAGGTTAGAGCAGAATATTCCTAGTCTTTTAAAATTAGAGTGCGGTTCATATTGTTCGATCTCTTGAATGGCCAGATGTTGGTGGTTGATCTTGACAGTGACTAGATGGATCGCATATCTTTAACATCCGCAACTACTTCCGTGGAATCATAGCGGCTTGATGGGCAATTGGCTAGTCCTCTAGCCTTTGTTACCACAGTCTTCAGGTCTAAATCCTGGCGGTGGCATGTATGCTTGCTAATGGTTCGAAATTCACTTTAAGATGTCGGCCATGGTCTAATTAGCCCAAAGTGTGCAAAAAGTGGCCGGAGAGCGACAAACCAAATCCTTGGAATCATAAGAACCTATCATAGAAAAGGTTGGATTTAACTTCTCCTCTATTTATCCACACTGCAATTGGAATAAATATTTTTTAATTTAATCTTCTCGTTTCGTGGGCTGTGTGACTGGGTTACAGTGTTCTTGTTTCCCACTGGCCCAGCTCTACTTAATGGAAGTGCCTTTTACTTTTAAATTTAGCTATTCTTCCTACTCATTCAAATATACATTTTTTTCTTGGAAACAATAATTTCTTCTGTCAAGAGTTTGCTTATAGAAGAAAATATCAAGCAAAACCAGAAGCATCCAAAACGGTGCGGAATGGTTCAATGTCTCTTTGTTAAGGATTTGCCAATGTTGACGACACTATCACTATAAAAGCAGAGTTGGTCATCTATCTCTGTGAATAAAAGAATTTTCCAGCCAAATCAGATTAAAAGTAAAATAATATCATTAAAAAAATTATTTACTGTTAAGGAAAGGAGTGAAACAACTGAAAATATATATTGTAATTATATTTTCTATTAGTGAATGACTATTGTTACAAGATGTTTTTGTGTAAATGTCAGAACATGAATGGCAGTGCATATATTAAAGTCTGTTTACGTTGAGATATTTGGTGTGAAAATTACTGATATATCTGCAGAATAGTTTTATTTTTATGAAGACATGGATGGGATTCAATTTTCTGCTTTTTCAAAAGTAAAAAAATATTCTCACCTCGTTGAATGTTGGACTTTTGTAAGGGATGCACAACCTGTATTGAATGTAAATTTACTCTTACTTAATGCTTGTATAAAGGTCAGTAACTTGTGTTCTGAGGTATCTCCTGATTATTTAAAGTACCTAGAATATTTAGTTCAGATATTTAATGGTACTTGTTTGTGTATAAAAAATGACTTCCCCGCACTTTCTGAATTAATGGAACACTTTTTGGAGTGCATAAAAGAATGTGAATATGGTGAAATGTTCGAAACCTATGAAGATTTATTGGAAGTTATAAAAGAAACGGATAAACACCTTGTTCGTTGTAAAAAACATTTTGATGAATTCATTGCAATGCGAGAGAGAATTCTCGCAATCATTAATTTTTGATATTCTGTAGAGAAATAAACTGTAATTCTTTTACTGCAAAAGACAATAATTTCTAATTTACTACTTTTAAAATCATTTTCTTTATGATTCATTTCTAAAAGTTGGAAATAAATAGAATTTTTTATATACTACAAATATATGAGATTAATTCAATTTTTTTTATATTGTAAAATTTATTTTATAATAGATTTATCTTGTTCACACTAATATTTTGATATTTTAAGATAAGACTAATGATTTGAGTTTTTAAAAGCCATTATCATTTTTACAAAAATGATATTTAACGTATTTTTTACATTACACGTAGAGTATGTATTCTTTACATTTAACGTATTCATTACAAGTATTCTTTAAAACGCTTGTCATTAAATTAATTTTTTTTCACAGATATCATTTATTTTATCATTACATTTTAGGAAGATATATATTTAAACAATTAAAATTTATTTGTACGAAATTTTAATTAGTTGTTCCATACAAAACTTTTTAAGCTGTTACAAGATATATTTTTGTTCTTTATCAATGAATTATTTTCGGAATATTTTATCGATTGGTAAATTTATATAATATTTTCGTTAAATATAAAATTTCAATCTGTTGTATAAGGTAAAAATAATATTTTTCATAATTATTTCAGTAAAAGGAATTAATTTTTAAAGTACGTTAAATTCCCAAAAATGTTCTTTATTATTCGATATTTTATTAAATTAATTTCCAATAAATATTAATAATATAAATATATATATATATTAATAATAGATTTATCGATCTATTTCTTTTTAATGCATATGGAAAAATTTAATTCAAGTATTCTATTTTGAAATTTCAACTACATTTGTAAAATATTTTTATCTAATTTGTTTCTATTGGTTCTTCTCATACATGTTAAATTGCTTCATATTTTTATACCCATACATATATATTTATATAGTTGTAATTTCTAAATTAATTTTAATGTTGAATTGTTTACTATTTTACTAAGAAAAATTGCAGATAAAATTATAATTAGTACTTGTTTTCCAATAACATAATATTTGACTCAACGCCTATTTTGAATAATCCCATTGAATTTTTACGAAAAGAAATCATCTTTATTTAGTAATGTGAACTAGAAAAGAAGGGTAAATAGTCATTGAAATTTATGTATTAAAAAAAACTGAAAGGAATAATGTAAATAAAACAGAAGGAATGTTTAATAGTCTTAAATATTTAATTTATATTTTACAATATTACTACTTTTCTCTTTAAATAAAATATTTATATGGCAAAATATTTTTTTGGATGACCGTTTTGGAAAAATATGTAAGAAGAAAAAATTATTTTCGAAGCACTATTTAATCTCCTGTTCTTTACATGTAGGCTTGGATTGCATGTCCCCGTAGGAGATATATTGCTTACTTTTGAAATAGATATAAATGACTCATCAACTTGATGTGTTAAATGAGAAGAAATAAAAAGAAATCTAATAAATCATTTTCATTTTCAAATAGAAGTAGGATAACTATGTATTACTATGATAATTATGTACGATTTATTTGATTAATACGACATAATTTGAAAATGAAGTATATATGGAGGAGAAAATATATTACCTTCTATGATTGGCACTCGTATAGTTTGTCAGTACATTAGAGTTCTGAATTCGTAATGGACAGCAATTTTTATTTGAGCTCTAACATCAAACAAAATGTCCATAGTAGTCTGTTAGTTTGGTTTGTCGCTCTACGGTCATTTTGCATACACTTTACGCTAATTAGGCCAGGACCTACAGTTTAACGTCGATTCCGAACTTTTAACGAATATCCATGTTACCGCCAGGATTCGAACCAGGGCCCTGTGATACCAAGAGCCAGAGCGTTCGCCAATTGGCCATCAAGCCACTTGAAGTCTGTTAGAGCGCTTTGTTTGATTTGTACCCAAATGCATCTTTGATACAACTCTCTTTATTCATTATGTCAAAATTTCCCAAAGAAATACTGAATTAAAATTGCTCTGAATAGCTTTTCATTTAATCTAAGAACATAGAATACTTTTTTAAATGCAGTAAATTTCTCTCAGAGAAAGATGAAACTGTACTAATAAAATATTCGAAGTAGATCATTTCCATATCAGTTGCACATACTTATAAACCAGTTTATTTTACAAATAATTTTAATTATTTTTATTTGCTATACATCAAAATAACTTACAGGACATCGTTCTACATAATCCATTGCTTGATATTCGTAGGTAGGTATAAAATGGGACGCAGCATGGAGGTACAGGTAAGTGCTTTACTTGATACAAGTTTATTCGTACTTTTGGAAGTATAAAATATTATATAGATTTATAAATATAACGCTTATATTATTATATTAGCTATATATTATTATAAGATTATTTCGAAGCCTTACATTATTATAAAAAGCTTCGTAAAACAGGTTTAGGAGGAAATCTGAAATTTTCTAGCATATTTATTTTTAATAATAATAAATTCAATGTTCAACATGTAGGGCCTGAATGGCCGAGTGGCTAGCGCTCTGGCGCTCAGTACCACATATTTCGGGTTCAAGTCCCGGCGGTGCCATGGATGTTTGTAGTGGTTCGGAATCCACTTTAAATCGTAGGTCCCGGTCTAATAGGATCGTAGAGCGTTGCGGGGGCATTGTTACTCTGAGGCTTATCTTCAAGTTGCACGCGCCCCCTGGGTGATGCAAAGTGAGTAACGTCTGTGCAGCGTTTGCCTTAAGGCATCCAAGACCAAGCTGTCTAAGTGTTTGCCAACTGCATTAGAAAGAAAAAAAAATGTTCAACATGTAAAATTCACCAACCACAAAAAATGGTAAAATTGACGAAAAGTCTAAATGGCTAATATGATATATTATCAATATAATATATTGATAAAATTTGATGCAATTTCAAAAGTTTTTCTAAGGTAATCTAAACTTCATTTAATAAAATATCTAAAAAACTACCGCCAAGAATTGAAGAGCTGCAAATAGAAATAACAGAAGAAAATAGTTAACAAAAAATGTGTAAATAATTCACTGCTGCTCCTTGCACAAAGGAATTAATTACTACTTTGAAATGTAGATTGATCCAAGTTAAGGTTCAACATTAGATGACGCTATAGGCGTCATTTTATGTAAACAGAACCGCCATAATTAGCATATGCCGCCCTATTTTTTGCCACAAAAATGCAGTATACTAAAAAAAAATGTTGCCTAGACGATAAAATTGTCAAAAGGTATAATATGCAAGCTGTTGCATTTCATATTCAAAGATTTAAAAGTGGGGGCAACGGGCGTACCGATTACGGAGTTCCTAGGTGGCTTTAAGAGCCACAATACCTCCACATCTTAATTTAATTTAAACATTAGCACAAAATGGGGTTGCTTAAAATTAATGAATAATAATGAAAAAGATAAACAAAGGGATAAAATTTAAGAAAAACACCTCCTGCTTGCTAACAATTAAAGCAGGAGATCGAAAAAGCTAAAGCTTTCGGTACAATTAGGAGTCCGTTGACGATGCCCAAAAATAAAAGATTAAAGTTAAACAAAGTTTAAAAAGAAATAAAATAAAAATAAAGAAATGAAGATTAAGCAAATAAAATAAAATAAGATGAGTGACATACAAGTTGCGTAAACACAGCTTGTTTACATGTCTGCCAACAGATGGCGCCATCAGTTTTTTAACATTGGCTCAAAAACCTAACCAAAGCTAGGAAAAACACAGTTTTTTTTCTTTTAAAAATACAAAAATAAAAGTAAAAATGATTTAAAAGTGATACCCGAAAGAGTGGGCAACACAAAGTGCATAATACATTGCTGAAGCTCTTAAAATATAATGACCTGATTGAATCAAAAACAGAACTAGCTGAAAAAATATGCTTATTCTTTTGAGTGATATTTTATAGAAAAACCTTTAAAATTAGCGTTAAATCCCACACAGAAATATTTTTATTCGAAATTAATTTCTTAATTAGCTTAATAAAGACATACATATTTGGGTAAGAGCAAATTGATGGTAAAAAAAAAATTATTTAGAGGATTGCATGTATTCTCTTAATATTTATTTTGAAGTTTTTAGGCTTATATTGGTATAATAACAGCATCTATAATCATTTTACTGAATTCAATGCCATTTTTAAGAAGAACTCCATTAGACAAGCAGATCTTTCATAACGTAGGATCGGAGAAATCGGAAAATAAATTATAGTTTACAAAAAACACGCTTTTAGAGTTAATCAAACTAAAAATTTAAAAATAATTGTTAACATAAGAATAAAATTACTGACGAGCAAATGAATGTCACTGTTCTAAAAGCGTGGGGTGCTTTATATGACATTTTTAAACTAACTCTGCATTTCGGAATGAGACTAGTGAAAAATTATAACGATTGTTATCGAGCATCCCATTCTTTTATAACAGGGACATTCATTTTCTCGCAGTAATTTTATTCGTATGTTAACAATTATTTTTAAATTTTTAGTTTGATTAACTCTAAAAGCGTGTTTTTTATTTTTTTTAAACTATAATTTATTTTTTTACTTTTTAGTTTGATTAACTCTAAAAGGGTGTTGTTTAGTGTTTTTAAACTATAATATTTAAATGAGGTCCCGGTATGGAGGACTGGAACTATAGCTTTTACAATAATTTAATTGTGAGTAAAACAAAGGCTAAATGCGAATATATCGTGGCAGCCAGGATTCGAGCAGGGAATCTCTTCATCCGTAGTCAGGCGCTTTATTCGTTGTGCCACTGTCAAACGTAAGTTTGAATGTCTTGGGTACTTTCATTCTACATAGGTTAAATTGCTCTTCATAAGTTAAAAAAAAAAAAAAAAAAACACTAATCTTGACAATCCTAATCACGATGAGATAATAAACTTATCAAAATATTTTAGAGTTGTCCGCCCTTGATAAGTCTACAACGTTTAAATTACATCTGATAGCTTGAAGTAGGGCAAAATCGAGCCCAAAGAGTCAGTTACAAACAAACATACAGGTGAAACTAATAAAAGCCTATTAATATAATGAAACTCGAAACAACTGGAATTTACGCCAAGTTATTTCAGTGACAAAAGCAGTAAAACAATAGTTGGCGGAGTCAGAATACAGATAACGTAATCAGTTGGCGAAATTTATACAAATATTTGAAAGCCAGCCTCTTTCGAATTTAACTTTGTTAGTGCAGTTTAAATATTTTTAGTGTCTGGACTTGAGAAATTGAAGTTTAAGCGTCTTTTTTTTTAGTGAATGAAAACAAGCATCGTGGATATGGAAGATATTAGTTCCTTTATTCCAGAAATGGATTTGAACGCATTTCAGTCCTTTCTATCAGAATGTCAAGAAATTAACTTAAAACAACCTCACTGCTATACTTTAGATACAGTGACAAAATACCGCAAGTTTATTTCGTGGTGGATCTTTGTAAGACACACACCACGCATAATGGTATCTGATTTTAGATCACTTTTTCATTTCATGAAAACCTGCAAGTTGCCATTCGAAACTTTTTGTGAAGATATCGAGTCGTTGGGTTCATTAATAACGACCTTCATAGAAAATTTTGACATTTTGAGGAAAGAATTATTTTCGTTTTCTGAAGAAGTGGAAGATTTTGTTAAGTGCGCAGTACATTTTGATCCAGAGACATCGGATGAATTCTTCGAAATGTATAACGATATTTTGACGTTTGGATGCGACATCTTGCAGTGTTTCTTGGATTGTAAAAAATCTTTTGATGACTACATTAGCGTAAGACACAAACTTGCTACATCACTTCTTTTGTAAATTTTATGATTGAGTAGTTAGAAATAGCATTTTTAAAAAACATCTTTATTGAAATATGTTTTATTTATGGTGCAAATGAATCAATTTTTCATGATTATTTTAAGTTTTATTTAAATGTAACTAAATAAAAGTTGTTTGCTCATCTTTATTGAGTGATAAATGCTGTATTAAATTAAATTAAATTGTATTTATTTGTGACTAAATGAAAGCTTTCTTTGTTAAATTTTATTCATAAATAAAAATTGTGTTAGAAAAAGTTTGGTTTACATGAGGTTAAAAAATAATTCATTTTATCTCTGTTATTGATGAATGCAAATTGTGTTTCGGTAAATTACATTCTGTTAGATGAATATATTACTTTTCTGTACTTTATGATTTTTCATTATTTATAATTAAATATTTTTTTCTGGAAGTCGTTTTATATGTTAACTTTGTTGTGGTTTAGTAAACCAAATCGCATGTTTAAATCAGTATAAGCATTACATTTTTCCACACATATTTAAAATTATCAACAATATGTTTGTAAAAATCAAACTTCAATTATGTTATAAGTAGCAATAACATAATCTTGAAACTATTAGATATTACATCCTTATAATACATTATTGATAAGGGTCATTTTAAAGTACTAAATAATTAAGTAAAACGGTCAATATTATTGAAAAAAAATCTGGACATTCAAGAGATCGAACAATATGAATTTTAAATTATTGTCTAATTTTAAAAGACATAGGAACATTATGCTTTAACCTACCTAAAACCTATTTTGAGTTTTCATGCTTTTCTTAATTCCCACCGACTCCCTTAACTTCTGGGCATTGCCAATGTTTTCATTCTTTTCTGTTTGCCATCTCTGAAGATGGGACCAGTGAGCTACAATGATCTTCAACATCCTCATCAATAATTATAATTTTTCTATTCTTCATTGTTAATTGCATATTTCCATCATTATTATTCTCTATAGATAAATATAGCTAAATTTAATATTGAGCTTATCTTTAACAAGTAATATAAAAAAAAAGTTTTAAAGTCAATTCCTACTTTTTTTTCACTCTATTGCAGAAAGTCCTTTAAAAATAATTTTCATTCATTTTTTTAAGTTTATCTGGATCCGTCTATTGGTAGATATATGCAACTTAAATCTAAAAAAACCTAAAATTAATTAACTAAATTTAATTAATGAATTAATATTTGAAAAAACCGCATTAACATCAAGTGTCACCCACTACAAGTTGAAAAAAATGCATTTGAACTTGAGTGGATGAATAAAAAGTGTTTTATGAACGATTGAAAATTTGAACAAGGTATATATAGGGAGAGTGTGAGCTAATAGAAGGAATTGAATAAACACAACATATTAATATTGTGGTTATTTATGCTCAACTCACTTCTTCGAAGACAATCTCTTTTTCTTCATTTTTCACCCTCTGGCATCTCCTATTCATAGCAAAATCATTAAAATACTGAGCTACATCTCTTTCTGCATACTTTAGACTTCCGTCTTTCCTCTGTTTACGTTCTGTCGTCAGAAGTACAGCTTTCTTCTCCGCAGTGTTAAGTCCAACTGTGAAATGAGTTTGAAAATGTAGCTTAAAAAAGTAGTATGCTTGTAAGTAGCATGCTTGTTCTTCTATTAATTTTCAATGAGCAAATTCTTGAGTCTACATTATAAATTTGTATTGTATGAACATTTTTTATGAGTACCCGAGTTCAGTTCTTTTCAAAAAAAAGTTAGTAATTTACACTTGTATTACGGTATTATTTTAAAAACCTTTCTTTGTTTCAAAACATAATTAATATTTAAACATTAGTTTCTAAAACACAAGGAATTTAATTTTGGTAGAGTTGAGATTTTTTTGTATAGTTAAGATGTTGATCTAAAAAGATACTTAGGTATTTCTTTCCAAAGAATAAGCCTGATTATTAATTTTTTCTCATGACTTTAATAAATATTACCTACAGAAAAAAAACCTCCTTTCTCTATTATTCAAAGCAATTTTCCATTTATCAAACCAGTTGGTACTTTAAGGTGGCCAAGGATTTGGTTTGGTTTGTCGTTCTGCGGTCATTTTTTGCACAGTTCAGGGTAATTAGACCAGGTCCTACTGTTTAACGTGGATTCCGAATCACTCACAAATATTTCTGCCCCCGCCAGGATTTGAACCTGAAGATTGTGGTACCAATGCCCAGAGCCCTAGCCAATTAGCCATAAGGCCACAGCTATTAAGGGTTATAGCAAGAAATTTAGAATTTTTGTTTTAGCAAAAAAAAAAAAAAAAAAAATTATAGTTTAAAAATACTAAAAAACACGCTTTTAGAGTTAACCACTCTAAAAAGTAAAAAATAATTGTTAACATAAGAATAAAATTACTGACGAGAAAATGAATGTCACTGTTCTAAAAAGCATGGGGTGTTCGATATTAATCGTTATAATTTTTCACTAGTTTCATTCCGAAATGCAGAGTTAGTTTAAAAATGTCATTCATAGCGCCCCAGTTTAGTGTTTTTAAACTATAATATTTAAATGAGGTCCCCGTACGGAGGACTGGAACTATAGTTCGTACAATAATTTAATTGTGAGTAAAACAAAGGCTAAATGCGAATATGTCGAGCCAACCAGGATTCGAACAGGGAATCTCCTGATCCGTAGTCAGGCGCGTTATCCGTTGTGCCACTGCCCCACGTAGGTCTGAATGTCTTAGTTACTTTCATTCTACATGGGTTAAATTGCTCTTCATAAGTTAAAATAAAATCACTCATCCTGGCGATCCTAATCATGATGAGATAATAAACTTATCAAAATATTTTATTGTCGTCGGTCCTTTAAATTAAATGTGATCACTTAAAGTATGGAAAAATGGAGCCCTAAGAGTCAGTTACAAACAAATATACATGTGAAACTAATAAAAGCGTATTAAAAAGCTGTGTTATCAGCACAGATAGCTGTAAATACTTTAGGATGAGTATGACTATCTAAAATGTATATATATTGAGATCGATTTGATCTCTTATTAATACAAACATTTTGAAAAACACAATAGAATATAAAAGTGGGTTCCTTCGAAGACTAAAATCTTACGTTATGAACATCAGTCAATAGGAATTGATAGTCGACCGCAGATTGATTGTGTTCCATTGTTTAAGATTTCATTATATGAAACAAGTAATATAATATTTTTTTTTTAAAGTCAATTCCTACTTTTTTTTTCACTATATTGCGGAAAAGTCCTTTATAAATAATTTTCATTCATTTTTTTTAAGTTTATCTGGAGCCATCTATTGGTAGATATATGCAACTCAAATCTAAAAAAAATAAAAATAATTAATTAAATTTAATTAATGAATTATTATTTGAAAAACTGTATTAACATCAAGTGTCATCCACTGCAAGTTCAGAAAAAATGCATTTGAACATGAGTGGAGGAATAAAAAGTATTTTATGAACGATTGAAAATTTGAACAAGCTATATATAGGGAGGGTGTGAGCTAATAGTAGGAATTGAAAAAACACTTCTTAAAAATGAGGAAAGGAAGATTCACATAATTATTGAGCATTAGGGAGAATTACAGCGAGACGATATTTTAAGCAATTTAGCTAACAAAAAACACGTTCTTATCTGTTATATTTAGTGTTCTCAATGAAAAATTTATATTTTTGTAGTTTTATAGCGAACAAATTATGTTCAATGAAGAATCCATGAACAAATCAGTAGTGGCTTCGATGCATTTCTTTACATGTTCTTTGCGTTTCTTTTAATGATTGCTTTTTGCGTTTTGCCACGCATTGAAAAAATAAACATAGATAAGTAAATTAAATGCTTTTTATGAAGCAGGAGGTGTTTTTTTCCCTTCTTCTGATGCAGCTGGCAAACACATAGACTGCTGTCAAGGGCTGAACAGACGTTACTCACTTTGCATTACCCGGGGGCGCGTGTAACTTGAAGATAAGCCACGGACGCGAAGTAACAATGCCCCCGCAACGCTCTACGATCCTATTAGACCGGGACCTACGGCTTAAAGTGGATTCTGAACCACTACAAACATCCAGGGCACCACCGGGACTCGAACCCGAAACCTGTGGTACCGAGCGCTAGAGCGCCAGCCACTCGGCCATTCAAGCCCATGAAGCAAGAGATTATAGTTTAAATTAATGCATCTCACAATGGAAATTTATTGAATCAGAAAATTGCAATAACTGGGCTTTATACTGAAATATATATTAAAAAAATTCTAGCAATAGGTAAGACACGTGTTATTGTGTCAGATTTGGCGAGATTTTGATACATAAGTTTCTATTTAATTGATAGGTAGAGCCTGAATGGTCGAGTGTCTCGCACTCGGTGCCACAGGGTTCGGGTTCGAGTCCCGGCAGTGCTATGGATGTTTGTAGTGGTTCGGAATCCACTTTAAGCTGTAGGTCCCGGTCTCCTATGACTGCAAGAGCGTTAGGGAGACTTCTACCTACCATCAGAACAGAAGCTGCACCCCTCTTCCCTCCTTCCATGAGGGACACAACAACAATTGATAGGTACATGATTAATTCACTTTAGACTGTTAAAAAAAAGTGAAACATTTATTAATCTATTCTAAACCCATTGTCTTTTTCTTATCATATACATAATCCAGATAGAAAATCTCCAAGCAAAAAAAGAATACTAACATTTTCGTATGTTCAGTACAGAGCAAAAAGGTTTAATATGTCAGTCAATGTAAAAGATAAATTAAAATCCTCTATAAAAACATTTTAAGTCAGCACGTAAAAGAATTTTTCATTACCATAAAGTAATCTTACCAATTTATGAATATTAAATTGCAAACTATGATACGGTCATATAATTAATTTATAATATATTAAGTATGAATAAATTTAATTTCAGATGAATTTTGTTTAGTAAAAAATTCTTATTTTTACACAAAAAGTTATTATTTCTATTCGAATTTTACTTAATTTTTTAGACTAGCTATTTGTTAAATTTAAATTCATTATCACTTCGTAAATTGCCAGTTTAATATTACTTTAACCATCATTACTTATAAAATTGACGCCAAGAAAAGGTTACCATAAATTGATAAGCACTCATTCTTATAAATAGACTTTTTAGTATGGATAGCAGACTATTTTATGTTAGCATTTTAACTCAATTGACAGTTGATAATTTAATATAGTTATTCAGCTTGTATTTATTTAGGCTTTTTAATTTCGAACTCCAGTGATTTTGATATAACAAATTTAACTGTCGTATAATGGATATAATAAACAGTATGCACGATATTCATTCTGCTGCAATTGATGATGAAGAATGTCTGTATGAATCTCGCAAAGATAACTGGATGCATTCACCGGAACAATCATCGAAATTTCATTCAATGAATGTAAACCTATCAAGCTTATATGACAAGCATTCAGAAGAACAACTTTCGCAATGTCAAGCAATGGATATAATTTCAGAGAGTTTCCTTACCATACATTCAAAAGATGAAGCATCGCAGTGTCAAGAAATGAATACTGTATTGCCGAGTTTACTTACCATACATACAAAAGATGAAGCATCGCAGTGTCAAGAAATGAATACTGAAATGCCAAGTTTACTTGCCATACATACAAAAGAGG
>BPLQ01000287.1:346628-409014 GCA_021605075.1 Caerostris darwini
CAATTGGCTAGCTCTCTGGCTTTTGTACCACAGGCTTGCTGGGATTGCGTGTCGCCCATTGATTGCTGGGTTTTTGAAAAGTGTAAATCTCCACTAGATCTTTTGGATTTATCCGTAGATTCAACATTACACAAGATGCACCAAGGAAGGGTTTGCTACGCAATAACCCGCTTATTTCACCACAATTTCAAACAGTCAAATGATAACTCTTGGATATTCAACTCCTCTTCTTCAAGCTCAGAGGAAGAACATTTTTATTTGTAGTTTATTTTAGTATTAGTCAAAAATTTCGTTTCGATATCGTTTGTCGAGTATCGAATCAAGAACTGTTAGTCCGATGACATAGCTCACTATGCCCTTTCGGTTATGGCAGTTTATAGAAATCCAACTACCGTATTACATTACGCCTCCCTAATAAATTATACCATTAAAATATGCAATGAATCAAATTGATCGATTTTTCCTCAAGTATTTCCCGATTAGGTTTTTCAACTATAAAATTCTTTTAACTACAACCTTACCCTTTTCATTTCAAATATTGTCAACAGCATCTTCACATTTGCGTACTTTAATTATGCTTTCATTTCGCTTCTTAAACGCAACAAATAAGGTTTTTTTTTTATCATAGAGATCAATTAACATAAAAGCGTGTTTAAATTATAGAAGTAAAGTAGTGGTTCACTTCCTCTGGTAAATAAACTGAACTTTCTTTTTAATAACTCTTAGACGTGTGTCTGACGATGCTAATGTTCGTTGTTACGAAATTTAGGGTTGGCGAAACATTAACGAATATTGGAATATAAAATTCAAATATTTTGGTAACTTGAATTCTGATCATCAATATATTAACGATTGAATTATTCTTCAACAATAATGAATGAAGAACTGGCCTATTCGTATGCTGTTGAAGTAGTTGCAAAATACCAAAAACTTCTTACTTGGTGGTCGTTTGTTAGAGAGACACCTCGTTTAATGCATTCAAATATAGACGTCATTTATGAACTGTTAGAATTTGTTAACATTCCGGTTGACATAAGGAAAGAAATACGAAAGTTAAAAAAAATTGCAAAAGTTTCAATTAATCTCTGTATTGACATTCAGAGAATTTTAAGAACAATCACTAGCTTGATATACATATATATAGCAGATGTTGCAAGTTACAGCTCTGAAGTAAGCGACTCTGTTAATTTTCAATACAAAAAGATAAAAGCAATGGAAAGCGTTGTTTATAAATTGTTAGAAAGTTACCAGCAACAATTAACTAAGTTTTGCCACTTGTGGGATACTACTTTAGCAAAGTTATGTGAGGGGTATTTTGAACTTTTACTATAAATTAACTTTTTGTCTTTTAAAAAAAAATTTGTGAAAATATTGGGAATTTTTAATCAAAATTATTGTAAACGATGTTTAATCAAATTATTGTAAACTATGTTTAATCATAATTATTATAAACGATGTTTAATCATAATTATTGTAAGCGATGTTTAATCACTATTATTATAAACGATATTTAATCACAATTATTATAAACGATGTTTAATCATAATTATTATAAACGATGTTTAATCATAATTATTATAAACGATGTTTAATCATAATTATTATAAACGATGTTTAATCATAATTATTATAAACGATGTTTAATCATAATTATTATAAACGATGTTTAATCATAATTATTATAAACGATGTTTAATCATAATTATTATAAACGATGTTTAATCATAATTATTATAAACGATGTTTAATCAAAATGATTGTATACGATGTTTAATCAAAATGATTGTATACGATGTTTAATCAAAATTATTGTAAACGATGTTTAATCAAAATTATTGTAAACGATGTTTAATCAAAATTATTGTAAACGATGTTTCATCAAAATTATTGTAAACGATGTTTCATCAAAATTATTGTAAACGATGTTTCATCAAAATTATTGTAAACGATGTTTCATCAAAATTATTTGTTATGTATAGAGTGAAATATTTTAATTAATTAATTCTCCTTTTCATATTTAAATAAATTTTCTTTATCAATGACATTGTATTTTTCAATTGATTTTTTGACTTTGTTTCCATTATTTTGATGTGGAAAAATCCCTTTGCAAAATTAATGTTCAATATTAAAGTGCAATATTTATTCAAGAATAACCTATCAGGAAGTTGTCAAATAAAACAAATTTTTATTGTAATTTAAGCAAAATATTTACTAGAAAATCTTCGTTACCTTCATGCTGGATAGTATTAATATTAAACAGTTATGTAAGAATTTTAGCAATTTTTAGTTAATATATTCCTTACATATGTACAACTACTAATTAAATTTTAAGAAATTCTCTAAAATAGTTTGGAATTTTATTAAATCTATTTTTTAACTTCATGCTTCAAATTGTAGTTAAGTATATGAAATCGATTTTAAAAAAAAATACAAAAAAGGTTTCTTTGAAGCCAAAAATGAATTACAATTTTTTCTACGCTTCAATTGATTATACTTCATGAAAGAACAGTTCTAAACCTTCTAGGTCAACACATTTTGTGAAGAAATGCATAACTACAAAGATAATGGATTGAGGAAGAAGACAAAATAAAAATTGCATTACACTGCCAGAAATTTGAGCTATTGAAGTCTTGGACTACTGCACAATTTTTACAATATTGAGATAAAGAGGTTCTTCTAATAATTAAAATCTTCTAGAAAACAACCAGCAAATAATAGTGATAATAAATTTCTTAAAGTTAATATTTATTTTCAAAATATGTTATGAAAATAAAATAAAAATATAAGTATCATATAGTTGATTGATGGGCTTTCCTGAATTCTTATTTCATGATAGATGATTCTTGCAGAAGAATTTGTCATTTATTTCTAGAACTCATATAGGTTTGGTTAAGTTTGTCGCTCTACTGCAATTTTGTGAACATTTTGGGTAATTGGACAGGGACCTATTGTTGAATATGGATTCCGAACCACTAATAAACGTTCATGTCACCGCCAGAAGAACTCATATAAGCAAGATAACATTTTTGATAATAAAAAGATCTAATAAACTAGACCTATTTATTATCTTAATTTACTTTAATTGTTAAGCTAAGGAAAATTTATAAAATACACACTGTTTTTGATATTGAGAAATTTAGTTTTGTTACTGTCTATGAGATGACTATGTCTGACAAATATTTCATTTAGTTCTAGAAACATACGAGTAGAAAAAGTATTCATAATATACAATAAATTAAATAATAAAATTTTATGATAAATACGATTCATGTATTGAAAAGTTAAAAATTTGCCACTCATGACACAGCAAGACTAGCTATTGATCTTTGCTAAATGGGAACGCAAACAAATAATTTATAACAGAATATTCTTTGTTATTCACAGACAACGATTCAATAAATAGATTATGTGTAAACTGATAACATTGATATTGCCTATGATTCAGTCTATTGACTATTTGACTGGGTGATAGCCCCGATTAAATTGTATTATCCAGAATTTTCTGTTTAACTATCATGGTTTGGTGTGATCGAAGTCGAAGTCATGGTTTGTCGAAGATCACCTTGAGATCTCAAAAGGATTTCTATGTTTACGCCGGGAATGACTAAATCCGTAGACTCGAAATTTCATTGGTTGAAATTCTGAACAAGAGGGAATAGAAAATGTCATGATGATCATGTGCCATGCACATGAGTATGCCTTACAAAATTATATTGGGGCAATGGGATCCAATGGTTTTACTTGTAAGATGGACTCGTCTGGTAAGTGGGGAGCAAGTTTTGTCCCTCGTATGTTGTTGCTCTGGATTGCAAATGTTTTGATGTATCTTCTGTGTCATTAGAACGTATGGAATTTTTTTCGGGATTCAGTATAACAAAGGATGCATCAGGGAAGAGACTCCTACACTGCAATCCCCTTATTTAGAACCCAATATGAAACAAATGCATCTCAAGCTTGGTATCTTTGGTATTCTCACCTTCTTCCTCAAGAACATGGAAGGACATTCCGGATTATATGTTATAGTTCCCATTCTTGCCATGAGAACTGAAAAATGTGTTATAACGTAACTTTTCGAACCAAGATTTCTTGATTTGGTAATTTAACTCTTTAATCATCAATTGTTTTCTGTTTAGATGCTTTGAATAATTTCTGACCTATTTAATTTCTTGATAAAAATATGCATTAACTGACTCAAAGGAAGAACTTTATTTTAAATTTGTAGCGTAATTTTTTTTTCAACCTCCAAAATATTTGCAACTTGAAACTTTACACATTTTATTATTATTCTTCATGAGGCCTGAATGGCCGAGTGGCGAGCGCTCTGGCGCTCGGTACCACAGGTTTCGGATTCGAGTCCCGGCGGTGCCGTGGTTATTTATAGTGGTTCGGAATCCACTTTAAACCGTAGGTCCCGGTCCTAATAGGATGGTAGAGCGTTGCGGGGGCATTGTTACTCCGCGTCCGTATCTTCAACTTACACGCGCTCCCTGGGTAATGCAAAGTGAGTAACGTCTGTGCAGCGCTTGCCTTAAGGCATCCAAGACCAAGCTGTCTAGGTGTTTGCCAGCTGCATTAGAAAAAAAAAAACAATGTAACTTGCGGATTTTCGAACCAACATTTCTTCAGTTGGTGATTTAACTCTTTAATCATCAATTGTTTTCTGTTTGATTCCTTAATTTTAAATTTTATTTTTAAGCTATCGCATTTTAAGATCAATACATCAGGAGTTATTTACAAAAAAATGAACTTAGTTGCAATCTATTCAGTTTTGCTTTAAAAGATTAAAATTGATAAAAAAAAACCTTTATAAACCTTCTTGTGCACAACATTATGAAAACGAAGGCTGAAATTTGAAGGACACTTAATTAAATTAGATAGCAAAATATAAATTAATGTAATTTAATAATTTTAAATTAATTTAAATAAATTAGTTTTATTTATTATAATTATTAATTAATTGATTGCGATTAATTACATTGAGTTCAGGATCTAACATTCACCCATTTATTGAATTTGAAAAAGAGGTAAATATACTTCCATTACTGAAAACTAGAAAAAAATTAAATAATAATTTTTTCTAGTTAATTTATAATTCAAGAAAAAATAATTTTTTATTATTAATAATTAAGTTTTTAGATAATATTATCTTGTATGTATAAAAGATCTTATGCGTGACAAAATATAACTTTAAATTTCTTTATATTATAAACTATTTTCGATTTTGTCTAGATTTTTAGATGTATATTAATTTGTATAGGCGTGATAGATGTTGTGTCACAAAACAGACAGCTATATATCTAATCCTTTTTGCATTTTTCAATTAATTCTATTAGCTCACACTCTCCCAATGTATATCTTGTTCAAATTTTCAATCGCTAACATACATTTTTTTAAAACTTGTAGTGGATGACGCTTCAGTAATTAAATTTAATTAATTAATTTTATTTTTTTTAGATTTAAGTTGCATATATCTACCAATAGATGGCGCCAAATAAACTTAAAAAATGAAAGAAAATTATTTATAAAGGACTTTCTGCAATATAGTGAAAAAAAAGTAGGAACTGACTTTAAATTTTTTTTTTTTATATTACTTGTTTTCAGATATACTTTAAATTTAAACCTTTTTTTTTTACAATTGCTGCAGTTAAATAACACTTATTAATAACAATACATGAAAAATTCTATATTTTTTTGTTCTTATGTATATCAACAACATATAAATGAATTCTTTTCAGAATATTTGACGTTATTTTTATTTACATTAGAAGCAGCACGTAATATTAAGTTTGATTTGCTATTTTTCAAGACTTGAATCATTTTATTATTTTTCCATGCAGGCATACTCCAAATAGATCTTAATACTTCTTTATTTAATGAAATTTTTCTGCCAAATTAGTGAGAGATATTTCTTAAAATAAGTGTATTTATTGTTTTTATATGCCCTTCCAAATCTGCGTGTACTCGGGAATATTCCTTGACATTCCAAAAGTTGCAGGCCATTCTGTGTGACGAATTAATTTCTAAGGTTTTTTTTAAACCATTTTTAATCTAATTAATTTAATTTTTTTATTAGTCTTTATTTATTATTTTTTAACAATCTTTAATTAAAAACAATTTTGAATTTTTCTTTTTAAGGCCAGTTACAGTTAACGCAAACATTCAGAACATAGAGGAATATTGTCAAGATCCACAATCGTTCCTCAATATGTCTTATTTTTGTTAAAACAGGTTGCATAAAATGAACTTCTTACGTCTGGAATATTTTTTTTCTTCTTTCTAATGCAGCTGGCAAACACAGACAGCTTGGTCTTTGGATGCCTTAAGGCAAGTGCTGCAGAGACGTACTCACTTTGCATTACCCAGGGGGCGCGTGTCACTTGAAGATAAGCCACGGACGCGGAGTAACAATGCCCCCGCAATGCTCTACGATCCTATTAGGACCGGGACCTTCTTTTTAAAGTGGATTCCGAACCCCTACGAACAACCATGGCACCGCCGGGACTCGAACCCGAAACCTGTATTACCGAGCGCCAGAGGCCTAGCCACTCGGCCATTCAGGCCCACACGTCGGAAATATTTATAATATTAAAACAAATAGTCTTAAATTGCTGATTCCCAAGGGAGATTATCAACACGGCGTAAAGGAAAATAAATTTTTTTCAAGTGTTTAAAATAAATCTTTAACAGATAAAATGATTATGTTAAACAACAGGCAGAGATTTTGTGCCAGGTTGATTGATTCCCAAGTGTGTTCCGTTCATTCCATTTTTAATGTGGCTTCGCATAATGACAGATGGTATTGGAATGTCGTTCCTGCGGTTTTTATCGAAATAGAAGCACTTTAAATTTATTTGTATTGGCTACTATTGTCGCTATAATTATAATTTGATAGAAAAATGTTTTGATTGTTTGGTTTTTCATCTTATTTATGATCTTAAAAGCCAAATCATTTCATTTATGATAAATAATAGTTGAGTATTCCATTATGTTTTAGTAAAGAATATGTTAACGATTATTTTATATTAAAAAGAGGTTTCGTTAAAGTATAACTGATAATTATTTAAAAGAGTGATGTACCTTAATATTGAATTATTACGATATAATTAATGTTTCATATATGAAGAAAACAATAAAACAGCATCTTGATAGTTTATAAAAAAAAATGTTGAAAGGAGCTAAACATAATTTTTGGTTTATTAAGTGCGGTCTGGTGTCCGAGGCGCTAGCGCTCTGGTCTTTGGTATCACTGGCTTAAGGTTCGAATCTGGACAGTATTGTTGTTTGTGGGTGGTTCGGAATCTACTTTAAACTGTAGGTCCCAGTCTGTTCAGGCTCGTGTGCACAAGATGACCGTAGAGCGACAACCCAAACCTTGATTAAGTTATTACAAGGATAAAACTCTGGGAAACACATGAAATGAAAGACATCTAACGAAACTGAGCAAAAGTGTCACGTGTCTATGTAGTTGACTGCAATTCAAATTATTTAGGATAAAAAGTACTTCAATTCTTCATTAAAAAGAAAGAAGAATCCAGAACACCACATCCTACATCAGAGGGTGTTTGTGGACAAAATGTGGATGAAGTGCAGCAGTCCTCTCCCTCGTTATTTGTGGTTAGACTAGGTCCACTAAATAAATAACTTATGTGGCAAATAATTTGACTCACAATGCGAAGGATTTGGAACGAATTAAAAATTGTCCAAATTGCTTTAGAGATATTTATTTTGAGTTTAAAATTATTTTATTTCTCTTTACAGCTTAATTATTCACTTGCATATGGCCATGAATGATTTTTGAAACGAATCATATTTACAACGAAACTTTTTTTTCTTCTTTCTAATGCAGCTGGCAAACCTTTAGACAGCTTGGTCATGGATGCCTTAAGGCAAGTGCTCACAGACATTACTCCCTTTGCATTACTCAGGGGGCGCGTGTAACTTGAAGATAAGCCACGGACGCGGAGTAACAATGCCCCCGCAACACTCTACGATCCTATTAGGACCGGGGCCTACGGTTTAAAGTGGATTCCGAACTACTACAAACATCCATGGCACTGCCGAGACTCGAACCCGAAACCTATGGTACCGAGCGCCAGAGCGCTAGCCACTAGGCCATTCAGGTCCTTAAAATAGACCGTGATCTTCGCCATAAGGGCTGCACCGATGTTACTCACTTTGCATTACCCAGGGGGCGCATGTAACTTGATGGTAAGCCACGGACGCGGAGTAACAAGGCCCCCGCAGCTCTCTACGATCCTATTAGGACCGGGACCTACCGCTTAAAGTGGATTCCGAACCACTACAAACACCATGACATAGCCGGGATTTGAACCCGATACCTGTGGTACCGAACGCCAGAGCGCTAGCCATTCGGCCCTTACAACGAAACTTAAATTTAAATTAGAAACTAAAACTGGATTCGACTTTTAAGATAATTGAGCTTTGTTTTTAACTTGGCAAGCAATACAGAAACGAAACTCTTGGTGTCTGTCTGTATATCCATTTATTACTTTTGGTGTCTGTCGGTAAGCGTGGAAATTATTTTGTTAAACTCGAGTTAAGAATAAGGGTGCGAATCCTGAAATTCCATCTTTGGGTAATTTATATTTATATGTAGCGACAAAATGTTAAACATTTATTCAATCCTTCATAATACTGAATCAGCTGTATATATGCCATTGTAACAACAACAAATTTGTATTTAACGAAGCTCCTTGGCTACAAGATAGCCGAAAGCCTCTATCAGGCAAATCTGCCATTTTACTGTCAAATTTCTTCATTTTTATAGTGACTCTCTAGCAAAACTACAAACAGAGCTAGAAATTTTGAGAAACGATATCAATTCAAGTTTTTTAGTTAGGATGTCTTTTTTCTGAGATTAACAAAAATATATCTCGTAAATGTGTAACGTCAAATTGTTAGATTTGACTAACTCTTTCTTTCCAAAGATAGACACTTTGACATGACGTCATTCACCAAAACGGCAGCACATTCAGCGTTGCTCAAGTGCATCAGATGGAAAGCTCGGTCTATTACAATACTTTAACATTTTGACGCATTTATAAATTATCCACTTTTTGAGTGAATGCTGAGTATATATACTATATGAATCTTTTTATTGTAGAATAATGTTATCATTGTATATTAGTTTATTTAAGGTATATCAACGGATATTTTGATTTCGGAGGTATTTTATTTTTTAAAAAAAATGAAATTTGAGAGCAGTATATTCAATTTTATGCAAAAGGAATTATTAAAACAAATAAATTAAGAATGCCATCAATTTTTAAGAGTTGATAAATCGATTGAATTTAGTACGTCCTATTTCCTTTTGTATATATTATTTGCCTTATTTGCCATATTTTGCAAATGCTTGTGTAAGTTAGGAGTAAACGTAGTGTTGATGTGAAATTTTTTTTTTCTACACATAAAAGAAATTAAAGTTATAGGGGATAAATCTTTTAATTCTCTTTGCTTTTCTTTAATATAATTCCAATTCAGATTTTGTTAAAGTGCTTATTTCACAATTGATTTGCTCATGTAGATAAATTAGAAGGTATTAAATTCTTTCGTACAATTAAGTTGTTGATTCTTAAATTAGATGGCTATTTCTTGATTTGGTTTTTCGACGTTCAGACGTCGGAGAGTAGAGTGCGTTTCGGTGAATTCTAAGCTGGCAAGTTAGCTGTTTGCTTGTGACTCACCTATTTGATCCAATTACTTTCAAGGTTTTTTTTTCATCTTTACCAGAGGTGGTAATTATTATTTTATTATACTAATCGTCCAACTGGGACATATTTAATTTCTTTTTCCTTCCGTTTATTTTTTTCCTCCTTTACGGAATTTTTTTCTTTTCTTAATTTTTCCCTTAATCCGTTTTCTATGTAAGGCACCGTTGGTTCCCCCTAGTTTATTTTTGGGGTGCTTTTCCGTTTTTTGCAACATGGCGTGTGACACGTCTAACGCTTCTCTAATGGAGTACTCTTCAGATACTGATATACTTTTTAAATCCCGACGCAATATATTAGACAACTTACAGATAGCTGCCCAACACGGTGCTACATCTTTCACACTGCAATTCACGGTTCCAGATAAAGCAATACCTCGGTCTCATCCGCGAATCCTGAAAGAGAATTTAGCATCAAAATTGTCAACAGTTAAACATATCGACAATCTGAGACTCTCCCGCCAGGGAAAACTAATAATTTCCACTTGTCACCTACAAACAGCCACAGAATTGGTTCATATTCAAGCTATTATGGGGCTTCCCGTAATTGCATCTTTTTACCCGGAAACGATCACTACCCGATTTCTTATTCATGACATTCCAATAGACGTTAAACTAGAAGATTTGGCTACCGAATTAGAGGATGAAAACTCTTTTTCGATAGCTGAACTTCGGCGTTTCATTAATATTAAAAAACCATCGGTTTCTTCCCCAGTTTTAGAATCTATTCTCGGCACTATTTTGCCGGAATATATCAAAATATGGCTAACGCGACAGAAGATCTCTCTTTTCTATAATAAACCGCGACAGTGTAGGAAATGCTTTTCATTTACTCATCCTACTCATTCTTGTAAAAACAATCTAGCTTGCGAACGATGCAGTGGCCCTCACAATGTCTCCACGTGCACTTCACACATTCTTCAGTGTGTACAGTGCGGCGACAATCATATGGCCACAGACTCAACATGCCCAAAACGTAAGGCAGAGGAAAAATTTCTCAAATTTAAAACACTCAACAGATTATCCTTCATAGAGGCTCGGAGAACATATCACCCAAAAACTTCAGAAACATACGCATCACAACTTGCAACAACCCCTATCAAGACTTCCGGCTTAATCACCAAAGAGGAGATAACACAAATTCTCCAACAACATACTGTAGACACGCGACAACTAATCACAGACGTTTGCCAGGCTCAGGCCGCATCCTTTCAAGAATCACTTCAACAACTAACCACCAATTTTACAGCAGCACTTAATACCATCAGTCAAACTTTAAAAAGACTTTCACATCCTTTGACAACAACCCAATTATCGAATATCAAAGAAAAAAAGAAAACTAAACCCAAAAAATACGGGTCCGAATTTTTGCAGGAACTTGATAGTTCCATATCTCTTTATTCCGAACAACGAAATGTACAGAATGCTCTTGCTTTCCCTCAAATACATTCTGATCAGTCAGACATAACAACGTAGTTCAATTCTAAAACTCTTTATTTTTGGTAAATTTTTTAACTAGTTCAGTCCTTTTTTTTTTTTTCAATGTTCTCTCATAATTTACACATCGTTCAATGGAATGCAAGAAGCATTCGAGCCAAAAAATCATGGCTTCTGAAATTTTTCAACTCTGCTCATATTTTTGTAATCCAAGAAACCTTTCTCAACAATAACGACGTTTTTCACTTACCCGGCAAACACATTTTTCGAAAGAACAGAGCAAACAACACTAGAAGGGGAGGTTTGATGATCGCAATAGATACTTCTTTTTCCTTGTAATTCTATTAATTTCCTCAATCTTCCACAATCGGATAATGAAATTCAAGCAATTTCGATCCATCTCAATCGTAAGTCTTTTTCTTTAGTCAATATTTATTCTCCCAAAGGCGAATTCACCATTGAATGGCTAGAAGCAATCCAACAACACCTACTTTCCTCGGTTATTATTCTTGGAGACTTCAATATTCAACATCCTGTTCTCGGTTCATCTTCTGTTAACAACAATTCCGAAATTTTTATAAATTGGATTCTGGACAACCATTACACCATTCTTAATACTAGCACTCATACTCACATTACACCTACATCGTCCTCTCTTCTTGATTTATCCATCGCAAGTGCTGATATTTACCCTAACATTTCTTTCCACGTACATTCCGATCCATTAGATAGCGATCATTTACCAATTCAACTGTATTTCCAAATCAGTCACCAACTTAAAATTTATAGACAAACCGTTAATTGGCCTAATCTTATTCAATCTATCCAGGATCATCAACATTCCTTACCTACATTCCACACATATACTGATTTACAAAGTTTTCTCTCTAACCAGTTGCATAGTAATTCTCAAAAACGACTTATTTCACATAAACCTTCTCAACCTTGGTGGAATTCAAGATGCGAAAATCTCCTCCGTCACAAAAGAAATCTCTTATATAAAGCTCGAACCCAACTTTCCAGGGATCTCTGGATCGCATATAAAAAAACTGCCGCCACTCTTCGTCGACTTATATCACAACTAAAAAGAAATTATTGGAACTCAGTTTGCGATTCTGCAGGATTTAATGGCAGAATTTACAAAATCATAAAAGCAATTCACAACAGGCGGGATACTCCAGAAAATAATAGAATCTTTCACACCAGCAACAATTCCATCATTTCAGATGCTGACCAACAAGCTAATCTCTTGGCAGCCCACTTCAACAAATCTTCCGTTTTTCATTTTATTCCTTTGGATTTTTCTGAAGAGTCGCTTCATGATTACAATAACCCTTTTTTTTTCTTTCATTGAACTTACAAATGCGATTAAATCCACTCCCAATACTTCACCGGGATACGACGGAATTCCGGCTAAATTGATCAAAATTCTTCCCGATTATTATCTTCATCAACTATTACACATTTTTAATAATATTTGGCTCTCGGGAAACATACTGGAAGATTGGCTCACCGCTCAAGTCATTCCGATCCTCAAACCAAACAAAGATAACAGTTCAGTTGCATCTTATCGCCCAATAGCTCTCACTTCCATTTTAAGTAAAATCTTCGAAAGAATCGTTCTCAAGAGACTCCTTCAATTCTCAGATTTCAAAAAATTTCATTTTAATCATTCCGGATTCATTCCCTTTAAAGACTGTATGTACACTTTATCGCTTCTTCATCACAAAATAGTTGAAGCCAAGAATATGAAAAAGTTTTTTATCTTTATAAAACTTGATTTATCGTCTGCTTATGACTCCGTTTGGAGAGACGGATTAATTTACAAACTTTTACAATTTGGAATTAAAGGCACAGCAGCAAAGTGGATACACAATTTCATCAACAACAGGAATTTTATTGTCAAATGGAGAAACACTGTATCGATGAAATTGTTTTCCACACAGGGCGTACAACAAGGTAGTGTTCTCAGCGCATTCCTTTTCACAATCTATATGCGAGATTTATTTGAAGTCATCCCTAATCATACAGAATGCCTTATTTATGCTGACGACATCTTTCTTTTCAGCAGTGACTACAAACTAGAAACAGTCCTCTCTAATCTTCAGTTTTCACTGCATAAAATTTCCCAATGGTGTAATACTTGGAACTTCATTCTCCAACCAGAAAAAAGCGAAGCCGTAAATTTTTCAAACAATAAACAAATTCCACATATTCATTTACAAATTCATAACACTAATATACCATGGAAACAACATACTCGAATCCTGGGTCTGATTTTTTCACATAATCTCAATTTCAGACAACATTTTTCTTACATTAAAAAGAAATCCATTAAAAAACTCAATGCAATTAAAGCAATTGCTGCTAACACTTGGGGATGTCGTTCATGGCATCTTATCAAAATAGTCAACTCCACTATTCGTAGCATTTTGGAATATGGCTCTCCTATTTTTATTTCTTCTTGTCCTAGCAACCTCCAAATTCTCAATATTGTTTACAATATCGCTTTACGTTTCGCAACGGGTCTTCCCAAGTGGACTCCTATTTCAGTGTTATACAAAGAAGCCGGCCAAATCCCCCTCTTCCAAAGACAGTTAATGTTAGCAGAAAGATTTTTTGTTAAACACGTCTCTTTTGATCCATCCTCACCCCTCTCTTATTTTCTCAACTTCCAGAATTATTCTCCCCGTTTAAAGCATCCAATTTCTCTCCAAACTTTTTTCGCTGACCTTTTGAAAAATTTACACATCACCCCTTCCTCTCTCATTCCCAATTTTCATCCCTTTGACAATCATGATAAAATTTCTTTTCATCTCGAAGATTTACCCTTTCAAACCAAACAACTCCCACACCATTTAATCAAGAATTTATTTGAACAATATAAAGAGGAAAATTGGAAAAATAAAGTAATTTTAGCAACCGATGCATCCAAATCTCCAACCAAACACTCTATCTCTTGCATTAATTTTTTCACACAGGAAAATTCATCTGGGACAATCTCTAATTATAATAGTATTTTTACAGGAGAAACTCTGGCACTGCTATTATCAATTTCCACGTATGTACTCAAATCACATCATTACATTATTTTATCTGATAGTCTCTCTGCTCTCCGAGCTCTTCAAAATTGCAATTTTAAATCCACAAGAGTCACCAAATTGCTAGGAAATCAAGTCAAACAAAACCTAAATTCCATATTATCTTTACAATTCATTTGGACTCCAGGTCACGTCGGCATACAGGAAAATGAACAAGCAGACTCTTTGGCAAAAACCGCGTCAGATACAATAATTTTAAATTGGATTTCTCCGGATGACATCATGTACCATCAAAAAAAGAAAATATTTCAAAATTCAAATGAACAATGGAACAACAGTAAATACGCCATGGATCTGTTGCATCTAAATAGCATCAAATCAATTCATCGCCTTTTACCTATCCAAAGAAAAGAAGAAGTACTAATTTCCAGATTTCGCACCAAAACATATCCTTCTACAGCCAGACTCCATAGATTTGGATTAACGTCTTCTCCATTGTGCTCACAATGCAAAAACCTGAAACCGAAGAACACATTCTGTTCCAATGTACTAAATAGGATGTACAAAGAGAAAAACTTAAACAAGCTTTTGGATATAAAGTCCTCTCCTATTCTTGGTTATTTGATATGAGCGACGAACCGTATTACAAAACAGTTACACTAATTAATTTTCTACGAAAAATTACGTAGTTGTTAGTTTTTTTTTTCATTGCGATTTTCCGAATATACTAACATTACAATATTATTTCGTGACAGAAGTACTGCACAACACCTCATTTCGGACCCTTTCATTTCATAATTTTAGAATCAGTAGAAGTTCACTGATTATTTGAAAATCATTTTTCATTTGAATTTCTTTTCACTGATTTCTTCTGAGAGAAGTTCACTGCATAAATTCAAAATTTCAAAATCTTGATTTTTTCAGTTTAAAGTAATTATTTCGTTGTTGTTTGTTTGTTTATTAAAAATAATTTTACGCATTTCAGCCAATCACATTTTAAACAACAAATGTTTTCCACAGGTAGATTTCTTCTGTGAGAGTAATTGGATAAATTGAGATTAAATCAAGCTAACGAGCCAATATCGGAGCATAAATCTCAAAATCACGTCAAGTCAAGTAAAAGGGGATAACTAATGCCTTTAATGAGTTTCAAATCCAAATTATTTTTTTCTTGTTTAGGTTTGAACTACTTTTTCAACAATATCGACCAAATTGGAAATCAAATCTAGTACTCTTATGGTAGTGAGCCAATATCGGATGTTCGTCTCTTGGTGGACTGTTGTAGATGCAACATCCCGAGTATTGAATTCTGATTTTCCGTCTATTGTTTATTATCTACACGCACATTGCAGATCTCTGGCAAATTTTCGTCGTTTTAAAAAGGGGATAACTAATGCCTTTAATGAGTTTCTCAAATCCACCAAATTGGTAAAAGGTAATCTCACTGCACTGACTAAGGAAGTAACAGTTTTGATTGCATTGGTGTCGTCTAATAATCCTGTTTCTAAAGACATATTTTTCTCTCTTTACGATATAATACGTGAAATGCAAGAAGATTTGAAGGAAATCTTTATGGACTGTAAGAAATATTTTAAAGAATTTTGTGACTCTCGACAAATGATTTTAGATCATTTTAGAGAATAATATTTTCTCATAAACTCATTAGAAACACTAGATTATAATTTTTTATACATTTTAATACGTTTATTATAATTTTTTAAAAATGTGTTTAGAATTTGAGTATGAAATATATAATTTTAATAAGTGTGTGAAATTGTGATGATTGGCAATTTCTACTTTTTAACATTATTGTTAAGTTTGGTTTATTTCCCGAAATAAAGAATGTGATTGGGGAATAAATTATTTCATGTATTGTTATATTGTATTAAAGATATTTTGTTTTAAATAAGAATTGAAAATACATTAGAATTCTGAAATTTCTTATACTCAATAAAACTTAGTAATTATTGTTTTCACAACAATTTTTAATTAATGTGTCAAATACTATGAAAATACTTCAGATTATAAAATTAAATCTCAGTTTTTATTAAGCAAGAATTGATTTGGTTTGCTATATTTTAAATTCTAAATACGAATTTTTAATGATTTTCATGAGCAAAGTAAAGTAAGAAAATAATTTTAATTTTTTATTTTATTAATATAGATTTTTCTTTTATGCCAACAGTGTATATGCACGATTTTGATATTTTGTCGTTCTGAAATACTGTAGTTTGTTGCATAAACATTACAGTAAGTAAATTTTAATTGATGCATAAATTTTTGTATTATATTAATTACAAATTAATTTTGAGTATGTGATCTTCTTAATTTTTAAAGTTCTTTTTTTTATGAAATGTACATACTGGTTTCTCTATTTACAAATAGTATATTTGAAAAGAAAAAGTTATTTAAAGATTTCAGGACCTAATTAAGTTGTCCTTTTTGACTTAAATATCTTGTATATAAACTATAAATAATTTTTAATATAAATTCTTTTTTTAAATTTCAGCTTATTAAATAACAAATTTGAGGATAAATCTTTATACATTCTGTTAATTTTAACAAAATGGCACAGCCACTTGATTTACATTTGAAATGAAATCAATACCAAATTAAGAAAGATTGGATAAAACTAAAATCCGCTTAAGAAATGGAAATTATCATTTATAAACTTATTTTAGTGAATAGTTCCGAAAAGGGTTAAACTACTTTTTTTCTTCGTAATTCTAAGATTTTTCCCTCCTTATTTTACAAGGAACAGTTTTATAAGTAAATCAAGTTTTGTTTTCACAGAATTAATATATTATTTTACCATATAATTTAGAGAATAATTTTTAAAATTATAATTTTTTTTTGGTTCTAATGCAGCTGGCAAACACTTACACAGCTTGGTCTGGGATGCCTTAAGGCAAGCGCTGCACAGATGTTACTCACTTTGCACTACTCAGGGGACACGTGTAACTTGAAGATAAGCCACGGACGCGGAGTAACAATGCCCCCGCAATGCTCTACGTCCCTCTTAGGACCAGGATCTACAGTTTAAAGTGGATTCCGAACCCCTACAAACATCCATGGCACCGCCGGGACGCGAACACGAAACCTGTGGTACCGAGCGCCAGAACGCTAGCCACTTGGCCATTCAGGCCCTTTAAAATTATAAATTAAACCATGTATTTTAAATTATTTCCATTTTCAAGTAAAGGCCTGAGTACAGTAAATACTCGAGTACATAGTGAAAACTTGTCCGTGGGAAGATTACCGATCCTGTGATGTTAAATTATATTAAGATTACTGATTCTTGATGCCAACAATATTTTTCCCTACAAATAAGAATTTTTGTGTACCGCGTTTATTTGCATCAGATAAATGGGATGGCATTTTGAAGTTGCTAAATAATTGGATCATAACAATGATGCTGTAGAATATTGGAGCTCACAGGTCCAATAATCTTGGATAAAGAGAGATAGCTACCATATACAGAAGTTAAAGGGAGTCTGTGAGAATTAAGAAAGCATAAAAATTCAAAATTGAATTGAGGTAGGTTACAGCAGAATATTCCTAGGTCTTTTAAAATTAGAGTGCGCTTTTTTGTTCGATCTCTTGAATGGCCAGATGTTGGTGGTTGATCTTGACAGTGACTAGAGGGATCGCATATCTTTATCATCTGCAACTACTTCCTTGGAATCATAGTGGACTGATGGGCAATTGACTAGCGCTCTGGTCTTAGGCCCTACAGTCTTCAGGTCCGGATCCTGGCTGTGGCATATATACTTTTTAATGGTTTGGAATCCACGTTAAAATGTAGGTCCTCGTCTAATTAGCCCAAATGTGCAAGAAGAGACTGTAGAGCGACAAACAATATCAGATTTTATTTTCGCTCTAAATACAAAATTTATTAAATATGAAAATATTTTTTCAGCTGATATGCTTTGAAAAAAAGTAAGAAGAAAAAAAAACTATTGAAACACTGTTTAATCTCCTATCGCTATATAAATAATTTTCTTTGATCTTTACATGTAGATTTGGATTGCATGTCTCTGTAGGAGATTTACCTGCTACCTTTGAAAAAAATAGATGACTGATATCAACTTGATCAGCTAAATGAGGTGAAATAGAATAAACCTTACAAATAATCTTCATTGTCCAATAGAAGTTCATGCAAGTAGGATTTGACTAATACGATATAATTTCAAGAGCTGTGGTCGCATATTACAAATTGCATAAAAGAATTAGACAAATCTTCGGTGTAAAGATAGCAAATGTATGTTAGCTCCTACGATAATACGGGGCCTGAATGGCCGAGTGGCTAGCGCTCTGACGTTCGGTACCACAGGTTTCGGGTTCTAGTCCCGGCGGTGCCATGAATGTTTGTAGTGGTTCAGAATCCACTTTAAACTGTAGGTCCCGGTCTGTTTAGCCCAAAGTGTGCACAAGATGACCGTAGAGCGACAAACCAAACCAAACCTACGATAATACTTGTCTAGATATTCTCATTTCAAATGATTCAAGTATTCTTGACTGTGTAGGTTTGCGACATTTGGTTCTGGGCGAATAATGATAATTTTTTAATAAATAATTTTCATTAACGATAAAATTTACCCAAACCAAGTTTTTAATTAGTATGAAAAGAATCGTGAATCTAAATACAAAATAGGTATATTATTATAATAAAAATTAGGAAAAATAACTTCATTGATTGTAATTTATAAATAAAAATAATGATTAATAAAAAGGAAAATTACGTTCAAATCTATTTTGGTCCATTTTTTGTTTTTAGCTTTCAAAACAAATTACTATATGGTGTATAATAATCTGACGGGGCTAGGTCTGGACTGTAAAATGTTCCGAGATAGAATTTTCTATCCTGATTCACTCATTTTCTATTGAATCATTTGTGGGTGTAAGGCCGGGCGTTATTTTCTTAAAGATTCATAGTGTGTTTATGTAATGTTGTTTGTTAGCGAGTAAAACCTATTTTAAATTCTTCAATTGTCGACAATACATGTCTGTTATAGTTTGGTTATTTGCAATAGTTAAAAACAAGTAATATAAAAAAAAATTTCAAAGTCACCTCCTACTTTTTTTTCACTATATTGCAGAAAGTCCTTTACAAATAATTTTCATTCATTTTTTTAAAGTTTATCTGGCGCCATCTGTTGGTAAATACATGTAACTTAAATTTAAAAAAAAACTAAAATTAATTAATTAAATTTAATTAATTAATTAATATTTGAAAACACTGCATTAACATCCAGTGTCATCCATTACAAGTTCAAAAAAAAATGTATGTGTATAAATAATCATTAATTAATAATTAGTTATAAGAAAAAAGAAATTATTAACTAATTATTAATTAATTAATGATGTGCAAATGAGAAGATAGTGCAGCGTGAATATATGATTATTTTTCCCGTATAAAACTAAAATTAATGAACGAATTAATATTTGAGAAAACTTTATTAACATCCAGTGTCATTCACTACAAGTTTCAAAAAAAAAATGTATTTGAACTGAGTGGATGAATAAAAAGTATTTTATGAACGATTGAAAATTTGAACACGATATATATAATTGAAAAAAGGACCAATTTTTATGTCTTGTGTCTAGTGACGTGCAAACATTTACTCGTTACTGACAGTTTTAGCCGTAAGCTCATGTGGAATTTAAACACCGGCTCCAAAAACGTTTCTTGTCATTTTTGTTCGACTGTTGTTTGCCCACAGCGGATACTCTCAGTCAGTACTTTACTTGCTATATGAAGTTGGGACTTTAGCAGTGCTCTAATATCATCAATATAAAACTGCATTAGCCGATCATTTTTAAGTTCAACTTCAACACCAAAATTAACTTATTGGAACTTTTTACACCAATGCTGAACTTGACTTTAACTTTTAGATTCTGAATACACTTAAGAAGTTGCTTGTGCAGCATTTCCATGGAGCCTAAAAACGTGATATGGCAAATATACAATTAATTATCTCCCAAAAATAATAATAATAAATTAAAATTAAAATATAAGGGCAATGGAGTGTAGTATGAAATGATTTAAAAAAAAGTGGTATTAAATCAAATTTGGACATTTATATCCACTTGAATTTAGGTAAATTAAAATCTAGCATTACTTTCTCTTCTACCCAATGCTTCATATTTTTCCCTAATTACTTACAATTCATCCTCATTGGCGCAACAGCCCAGTGTGGGCCAAGGCCGTCTACCTACTGGTAGATTTCGAGACAAGATATGTTTTTTTCTTTTTACGGGGTAGGGTTGTCAGCTTTACGCCCAACAGTCATAAAGACCGGGATATACGGTTTAAAGTGGATTCCGAACCACTACAAACATTCATGGCATGGCCGGGACTCGAACCCGAAACTTGTGGTACCAAGCGCCTGAGCGCTAGCCACTCGGCCATTCAGGCCCCACTTACAATTAGAGGATAGAAGAATATAGAAAGGGGTCATTAATATGAATGGTGAGTAGATTCTATTATATAAAACTTCTTTTAAATAAATCCAGCAACATTACCTATATTTATTGAGCAAGTAATGTTTAATAAGACTTACATCTGAATATACCTACCTAATAATATCTTTCAATAATATCAGCAATGAATTACATCAAAAAATAAAATCTTACTGACATTTGATTACTTTTTGAGTTAAAAATAACATTTCTTTAACAATAAGTGAGGCTTTTATGGATTTATACATTCATGGAAAAGGTGATATTCAATAATATTTTTCATAAAATTTGAAAGAAAAACAGAGGTATTAAATTGAGACAAACAATGATCATGGATTTCAGCCTATGGAGTACATTGGAATATAATTCATGCAGTATTTTGCAGATAATTACTTAATATCAATAGTTAATTTCAAAGTTTGGAAATATTATTCATAATATTCAATAAGTAATGAAAAATTATGATAAATACTATTCCTGCACTGAAAAGTTAAAAATTTTTTCACATGACACAGCTGAAGTAGTTATGGATCTTCGCTAAATGGGTAGGCAAACCGATAATTTACAGTAGGATTTTCTTTTTTAATTCGTTGATTATGATTCAAAAAATAAATTATGTGCAAACTGTTAAAATTGATTTTGCGTGGGATTTAGTTTATCGATGATTTGAATGGGGGACAGTCCCGATTAAATTGGATTATCCAGAATTTTCTGTTTTACTATCATGTTTTGGATGCGGGATTCGAAATTAAGGAAGATCTAGAGATACCCAAAGATTTATTTGTTTACCTTATTTACGCCGAGGAAGATTAAATCTGAATACCTTTCTTTTGCTGAAATGATGGAGAAGAGGAGAAAAATGCCATGTGGATTCAATACCAACCACACGAATGCCCTTCAAAAATTATATTGGGGATTTCGGGGTTCAATGCTTGTTCTTATAAAGTGGACTGGTCTGTTAGATGCTGCTCAAGTTTCAGTCCTTATATGTTGTTGTTCTAAATTTTAAATGCTTTGAACTACGTTATTCGCCACTAGAACTCTTGGATTTTCCTGGAATTCACCATAACAAAGAGTGCCTCAGGGAAGAGTATACTGCACTACAATCACCTTATCTAGAAGCCAATATGAAACGAACGAATCTTAAGCATGGCATCTTTGATATTTTCACCCTCTTCCTCAAGAACATGGAAGGACATTCTGGCATTCATGTTATCTTGCCCATTCCTGCCATGAAAACTGAAAAATGTGGTTTTACGTAACTTGCGGATTTTCTAAAAAATATTTGTTAATTTATCTCACTAATCACCAATTCTTTTCTGTTTAGGCTCTTTCAACAATTTCTGTCAAACTTTTTAATTTCTTGATAAAACATCTATTAACTGACTCAAAGAAGATATTTGTTCTAGACATATTTTTTTTTTTTTTTTTTTTTTTTGAAAATAAAAAATATTTGCAACTTTAACCTTTTAACGTTATTCTTCAACGTTTGCAACGTCAACCTTTTAACTTTATTATTTGCATAAGTTGAGATAAAGTAGCAAATGTGAGCATAAATCACAAAGTACAAATCAAGTCAGGTTAACTCAAATCAATTTTCTTAGTCATTATCAAAAAGATTCATAACCATAAAAAGCAAGCTCAAAGATAAAAATCTGTGTTGAAATTCGAATTAGAATAGAACAATCTTTTCTTGTTTCTTGTTCGCCAAAAATTAAGACCAGTTTCTCTTGGTGTATTGGTTTACTGATATTGTAATAATTCTACATAATTCTGAATTTAATTATCGCTCCATTGAAGAACAAATAATTCTGAATTTAATTATCGCTCCATTGAAGAACAAATAATTTGTTCAGCATCATGAATAAGGAAGAGGCATGTTCTGTTACTCTTAAACTAATCACAAAATACCGAAAACTGCTTACTTGGTGGACGTTTGCCAGAGAGATACCTCGTTTAATGAATTCAAGCATGAACGTTATTTATGAACTTTTAACTTATTGCGACTTGCCGTTTCGTTTCGTTGTGGAACGTGTAGGGCTGATGAAAGAATCATTAGAAAAATTTATTAACCTATGCATTTCTATAAAAAATTATTTAGAAAAGCTTTGTGAATTTGTAGACCGAATAATGAACATTGTTGTTTCTTATAATTCTGAATCAGGAATTTATTTTCCTAATATATATCAAAGTGCAATGAATTATGCAAACATTGTTTTTCTGAAGTTACTTAAATGCAAAGAACAATTTATTCTGTTCCGTAAATTGTGGTAAAGGAGTTTTGAGAGGTTAAATTAAAGTTTTATGAAAAAACAAATTGTAATTTGCTGTTTCTTAAAAATAACTGACGAAATTATTCCAAGATTTTTATGAACGAAGCTTTCAAATCCCTTTCGTTTATTTATATTGTAAGCTAAAGTGTGTGTTGTATGTTTATAATGTATATAATGCTCTGAACAACTAAGAAATTTTTTTTTTAAATTTTAATAAAATCACATTATCAATTGCAGCGGTTTTTTTATTTTGCTAGTATTGTTTTTTATACTTTTCTGTCTGATGCTGATTCTGTGTTTGTTTTCTAATATTGCTTTTTTAAATACTTTTTATCTATATTGCGATATTCGTGTCAATGAAACAATACCTTCTTTTTATTGTTCTGAAATAAAAATTTTATTCATTTTTTATTTCCTTTATTCTAGTCTAACTACTGAAGTTTTCTATTTCCATGGGAATTGACATCCTGTCTAAACAAAGACCTTAAATTGTAAACATAATTTTTAGTAAATATTTTGTTAATTACTGTACGTTTTATGGAATTGTTTTTAAAAGCTTGTAACTCCTAACCTTTGAATTTTATTTTTTAAGATAATGCATTTGTGATCAAGCTATTTACATAAAAACTAATTTAGCTGCGATCTATTCAGTTTCGCTTTGAAGGACTACATTGATAAAAAAGAATTTCCTAAACATTATTGTGCATAATGTTATGTAAACGAGAGCTGAAATTTGAAAGACATTAAATTAAATTAGACAGCAAAATATAAACTTGCTTGCAGCAACGATTAATTTAATTTATAATTAATAAACATTATAATTAATTATATTATTTGAAGGCCCTATCTCTCTGAACTAATTATTGGATTATTAATATGGATTCACATAATGATAGTTGTTATTGGAATGTCGTTTATGTGATTTTTATCAAAATAAAATCGCTTGAAATGTATTTATATTGATTAATATTCTCTCCTATTGTTCCTGTAGTTATAGTTTGATGGAAAAATTATTTCGATTGTTTTTTTTCTTCTCATTTATGATCTTAAAACGCCGAATCATTTCATTCTTGCTATACGGTATTTAACTATTCCATCATTTTTTAATTCCTACTATTAGCTCACACTCTCCCTATATATATCTTGTTAAAATTTTCAGTCGTTAATAAAATACTTTTTATTCATCCATTCAAGTTTAAATACATTTTTTTAACTTGTAGTGGATGGCACTAGATGTTAATACTGGTTTTTCAAATATTATTTCATTAATTAAATTAAATTAATTAATTTTAGTTTTTTATAAATTTAAGTTGCATGTATCTAATAATAGATGGCACCAGATGTAAGAGGAAAATTTCAACTTTATTTGTAAAGGACTTTTCTGCAATATAGTGAAAAAAAGTAAGAATTGACTTTAAAAATGTTTTTTTTTATATTAGTTGTTTTAGTGAAGAATATGTTAATAATTGTTATATATTAAAAAGGGCTTTTTTAAAATTATAACTGATAATTATTTAAAAGATTAGTGTACCTTTAACATTGAATTATTATGGTATAATTATTGTTTAACATATGAAACCAACTGCATAAAACAACTTCCTGATAATAATATTAAACATCATCCATAAGGATAATTTATATTATTATTAATTTTAATTATCCACACTAATTATAATAGCAGTAATGATAATTTATATAAGAATTTTAGATGATATTATATTGTTAAATTATTAATGATAAATTATAATATTATTATTTATAATTAAACATGAAAATTTATAAAGAAAATGAAAGGTGAATGGGGCGAAACGAGATTTCTGCTTGTTTAAGAAGTCATCAGGATAAAATTCTGGGAAACGCATGAAAATAAACTCATTACAGAAACAGAGTAAAAGTCCCCCGTGTCTATGCCAGTGATGGCAAGATAAATATTTAGGCTCGAAAATACTTACATTAGGCAAAAAAACAAGTAATAAAAAAAAAATTAAGTCAATTCCTACTTTTTTTTCATTATATTGCAGAAAGTCCTCTATAAATAATTTTCATTCATTTTTTTAAGTTTATCTGGCGCCATCTATTTGCAGATATGTGCAACTTAAATATGAAAAAAACTAAAATTAATTAATTAAATTTAATTACTGAGTTAATATTTGAAAAAACTGTATTATCATCCAGTGTCATCCACTACAAGTACAAAAAAATGTATTTGGACGTGAGTGGATGAATAAAAAGTATTTTATGAACGATTGAAAATTTGTACAAGATATACATAGGGAGAGTGTGAGCTAATAGAAGGAATTGAAAAAGAAGGAAAATTCGAGAACTCTACATGCTACCTTTGAGGTTTGGTTTGGTTTGTCGCTCTACGGTCATCTTGTGCACACATTAGGCTAAACAGACCGGGACCTACAGTTTAAAGTGTATTCCGAACCCTTACAAACATCCATGACACCGCCGGGACTCGAACCCGAAACCTGTGATATCAGGTGCCAGAGCACTAGCTATTCGCTACCTTTGAGGAGTTTCATTGCAAATTATGATGGACAAAGTGTGGAGGACTTGCAGCACTCCTTCCCTCTCGTTATTTACGTTTATATTAGGCTAACTAAATAACACTCTTAAGTGGTAAATGAGTTAACTCAAAATGCGAAGTATCTTGAACGAATTAAAAAATGTCGGAATTGCCTTAAGAATATTCATTTTCAATTTTAAAATATTTTATATCTCTTTGTAACATTTTATTATTGTAGTTTTTGTTGTATCCCTCCTTCCATGAGGGATACTCCAACAACAACAACAACATTTTATGGGGCCTGAATGGCCGAGTGTCTATGCCGGTGTCTATTTTGTGTCGGTGCCAAAGGTTTCGGATTGAAGTCCCGGCGGTGCCATGGATGTTTGTAGTGGTTCGGAATCCACTTTAAGCCGTAGGTCTCGGCCTCCTATGATTGTAAGAGCGTCACGGAGCCAAAGCCAGACTTCTATTTACGGGTGCTCCATCAGAACAGAAGCTGCACCCCTCTTCCCTCTTATCCATGAGGGATACGACGACAATAACAACAGCAACAACATTTTATTGCTTAATCATTCACTTACATAGGATCATGAGGGCTTATTGATAAGAATTATATTTTATACAAATCTTAAATTTCAATTTGAATCTTAAAACTGGATTCGACTTCTGAGCTAAAGGAGCTTGGTTTTTAATTGGAGAAGCGATGTGAAATTGAAACTTTCCGTGTGCATCTGTATATCTATTTGTAACTTTTGGTGTCTAAAGGTAAAAGTTCTTTTGTTAGACTAGACGAGTTAACAATAAGAGTGTAAATCCTCAAATTCCGTGTTTGGGAAATTTATATTTATATGTGGTGGCAAAATGTTGAATTTATATTCAGTCCTTCGTAACTCTGAATCTATGCAATTCATGAAAATTGTTGTAATTGAAATTAAAAAATTACAAATTTAAGTTTACTTAGAACTAATAGGTCCTTATCCAGCCATTTATTCTCGCTCAGGATGAACTTATAGGCATTAAGTTTATACTAGAAAAAGTTTCCAACCTTGTCTCTTTACTTTTCCGTCATGCATTACAGGACAAAATTACTGTAGCGTAAGATTTATATATTCTGGTTGCGTTATACATGAGCCTGAATGAAAAGATTGTCTAGAGCTCAGCGCCACAGGTATCGGGTTCGAGTCCCGGCGGTACCATGGATGTTTGTAGTGGTTCGGAATCAACTTTAAGCCGTAAGCCGCGGTCTCATATGACTGTACGAGCGTCACGGAGTCTTCTACTGAAGTGATCCAGCCAGTGCACCATCACAAAAGAAGCTGCCCCTCCTTTCCCGGGGTAGTTTACTCATGGGATGTCCGTCGCGCACTGCAGGACACTGAGGATTAGTCACACAGTCACATTATAACTATTTCTGCTTGCTACAACCATGCTATCAAGGCGGTATTTTTCTCAACAAGCATATAAAGCGTTATTAAATTGTAAGGTTGATCATTGTTGCTTCCATTCTTAACAATAATGCTTTGCATTTTCTAGTTGCGGGTACTAGGTTTGAAACAAAATAAGCGTAATTGAACAGAAATCTCCGAATTATGTCGGGAATTCGCATTTTAAATTTTTTTTTTTTTGCGAAAATAATTCTCTTTGGATTCGCAAAAAGAGATGCTGCATTTTTTTAAATTCTAAGCAATACTGAAAAAAAAAGCTCAGTGGAAGAACATTTTGGCATATACTAGAATGTACCCATCCCCGTCTATTGTTGCGGCGGCCTGATGGCCAAGTGGCTGGCGCTCTGGCCTTTGGTTCCACAGGCTTCAGGTTCGAATCCTGGCGGTGGCATGTATGTTCGTGACTGGTTCGGAAACCACTTTAAACTGTACGATCCGGTCGGTCTAATTAGCCTAAAGTGTGCACAAGATGACCGTAGAACGACAAACCAAACCAAAAGAAACCATCGATTGGTGTGGCTTTGAAATGTGTTAATGGCACTAGAACTTTTGAATTTATCCCGGGATTCAACATTACACAGGATGCACCATGGAAGAGCTTGCTGCAGAGTAATCCCCTTTTGACACCACAATTTCAAACAATCAAATGAGGACCTTTGGGTATTCCCCCCTTCCTTCTTACACTCAGTGAAAGAACATTTTGACTTATAGTTTAATCGTATGAAACCTCGGCAAAAAAATTTTTTCGATATCGTTTGTCGAGTATCGAATCAAGAACTGTTAGTGCGATGACATAACACACTATGCCCATTCTGTTATGGGCCTCGATTGAAATCCAGCCACCTTATTTAAATTATACCAATAAAATGCTCTTTTTTTTCTTTCTAATGCAGCTGGCAAACACTTAGACAGCTTGGTCTTAGATGCCTTAAGGCAAACGCTGCACAGACGTTACTCACTTTGCATTAAATAGGGGGCGCATGTAACTTGAAGATAAGCCACGGACGCAGAGTAACAATGGCCCCGCAAAGCTCTACGATCCTATTAGATCAGGACCTACGGTTGTAAGTGGATTCCGAACCATTACAAACATCCATGGCACCGGTGACACTCGAACCCAAAACCTGTGGTACCGAGCACCAGAGCGCTAGCCACTCGGCCATTCAGGCCCCTCCATTGAAATGTATAATGATTCAAATTGATCGATTTTTCTCCAGCTTATGCTCTGGTTATTTTTTTCAATTATAAAATTCTTCTAACTGCAACCTTATCCTCTTTATTTCAAATATTGTCAACAACATCTTCACTTTTGCACACTTTAATTATGCTTTCAATTCGCTTTTCAAACACATCAAATAAGGTTTTCTTTATCTTAGAAATCCATCAATATAAAAGTCGGTTTAATTTATCGAAGAAAAGTAGCACCAGGTATTATTCTGCTAATTGAATTGAACTGAAGTTTCTTTTTCTTACCCCTCAGATGTGTCACTGTCAATATTAATGTTTGTTGTTACGATATTTTAGGGTGACAGAATATTAACGAGTATTAGAATACGAAATTCTAACATTTTGGTAACTTCGAGTTCTGATCATCTAGATATATTCACGATTGAATTATTCTTCAAGTATAATGGATGAAGAACAGGCCTATTCGTGTGCTGTTGAAGTAGTCGCAAAATACCGAAAACTTCTCACTTGGTGGTCGTTTGTCAAAGTGACACCTCGTTTAATGCATTCAAATATAAAGGTGATTTATGAACTGATAGAAGTTAAGAACATTCCGGTTGATAGAATAAGGAAAGAAATGCGAAAGATGAAAAAAATTGCAAAACGTTCAATTTTTCGCTGTATTGATATTCAGAGAATTTTAGAAGCTATCAGGATCTCGATATACATATATATGGCAGAAGTTAAATATTATAGCCCTGAAGAAAGCGACTTTGTTGCTTCTGTATACCAAAGCATAAAGTCAAAGGAACTCCGTGTTTATGAATTGTTCGAAAGTTATCAGCAACAATTTACTGTGTATTGCAATTTGTGGCATAGTACTGTAGCAAAGTTATGAGGGGTATTTTTTAAATTTTACTACAAATTAACTTCTTGTTAAAATTTATGCAAGTAATGTGAATTTTTAATAAAAATTATTGTAAACGTTGTTGAATCAATATTATTTGTTATGTATACAATGAAATATTTTAATAAATTACTTTTACCTTTCAAACTTGAATAAATTTTACTTAACAATAACATTGCATTTTTCAATTGACTTTTTGACTTAGTTGTTTCCATTATTTTGGTGCTGAAAAATCCCTTTGTAAAATTAATGTTAAAGTGCAACATTTATGCAAAAATAACTATAACAATTTGTGAAATAAAACAAATCAACTTTTACTGTAATTTAAGTAAAATATTTACTAGAAAATCTTTGTTACCTTCATGTTGGAAAGCATTAATATTACGCAGTTATTTAAAAATTTTAGCAATTTTTTAGTTAATATATTCCTTACATATTTACAACTATTAATTAAATGATTTTAAGAAATTGTCTAAAATAGTTTGGAATTTAATTAAATCCAGTTTTCTACTTCATGTTGCTTAAGCTTGTAAATTGTAGTTCGGCGCATGGATACAGTTTTATAAAAAAAATTGCAAAAATTGTTGCTTTGAATACAAAAATGAATTACATTTTGTCTGTGCTGCAATTGATTATACTTCATAAAATAGTAGTTCTAAACCTTTTAGATCAATACATTCTGTGAAGAAATGCTTAAATTAAAAAATAATAGAGTAAGGAAGACACAATAAAAATAGCATTAAACCACCAGCAACTTGACAATTGGAGTCTTGAACTTCCTGCACAATTTTTACAATATTGCGATAAAGAGATTCTCCTAATAATTAAAATCTTCAAGAATACAACAAGCAAGTAATAGTGATCATAGATTTCCTGAAGTTAACATTTACTCGCAAACTATGTTATAAAAAATAAAATGAAAATATACTTATTATGTATTTAATTGATTGGATAAGACAAAGAAAATTCCTAAAATGCACAGTGTTTTTGCTTTTGAGAAGAGTAGTTTTCTTACTGTCTGGGAGATGACTGTGTGTGACAAATACGTCAGTTAGCGCTAGAACTATATAAATATAAAAAGTATTCATAATATACAATATGTTATGAAATATTATGATAAATATAGTTCAATTCTTGAAATATTAAAAACTGTTTCACATGACACGGTGAGACTAAATGTGGATCTTCGATAAATGCGGAAGCAAACCGATAATTTACAACAGAATATTCTTTTTGAATTTGTAGATAATGATTCAAAAAATAAATTATGCCAAAACTGATAAAATTGATTTTGCGTGGGATTTAGTTTATTGAAGATTCGACTGTCAAAGATAGTCCCGATTAAATCCGATTATTCCTACTTTTCTGATTAACTATCATGGTCTGGGTGTGGACTTCGAAATTAAGGAAGATTACCTTGATATTCCCGAAGGAGTTTCCTTGTTTTCGCAGGGTAATGATTAAATCTGAAGACTTGAAATTTCCTTTATTGAAATGATAAAGAAGAGGAGGAAAAATGTCATGTACCATGTCAAATACCATCCACACGAATTCCCTTCATAAATTGTACGGGGGTTTCGGGTCCAATGATTGTTCTTGTAATGTTGACTTGTCTGTTAAGTGGTGAGCATGTTTTGGTCCTTGTATGTTGTTGTTCCGGATTGCAAGTGATTTGAACTTTGTTATTCGCCACTAGACTTTTTTTTAATTTTTCCGGGTTTCAGCATAACAAAGGGTGCTTCAGGAAAGAGACCCCTACACTGCAATCACCTTATCTAGAACCCAGTATGAAACCAACTTAAAGATTAAGTCTTTAATTTAACTCACTAATCATGAATTATTTTCTTTTTAGCCTCTTTAAATAACTTCTGACAAATTTTTAATTTCTTGATAAAATATCTATTAACTGACTCAAAGAAGAGGTTTATTTTAAACTTATAGCGTAATTATTTTTTTCAACCACAAAAATGTTTGCAACTTTAGCCTTTACAACTTTTAGTGTTATTCTTCATATATTTATTCTATCGTACTTTTATTGGGGTTTTCAAGCATAAGAAATTAATTTTATTCACCACAGTGTCTTTTATTATTTGCATAACATTTTCGTAAGTTGGGATAAAGCAGCAGATGAGAGCATCAATCTCAAAGTACACGTCAAATCAAGTTAATTTTCATCTTTAAGAACAGAAAGATTCGTAAACATAAACAGCTTGCTCAAGGATGAAAATAAGTGTTTAATTTCGAATTAGAATATCATAATTCTTTTCTCTTCTCATGTTTAGTCTAAAATTGAGACCCGATACTCTTGGTGTCTTGGTTTACTCATATTAGATTGTAGAGCAACAAATCATTGACGAGTACTTCAGTACGTAATTTGGAAAATTCAAATATTTTTATTATTCTGAAATTAATCATCTCATCATTGACGAACAAATAATTCGTTCAGCATCATGAATAAGGAAGAGGTTTATTCTGCTACTCTTAAACTAATTACAAAACACCGAAAACTGCTTACTTGGTGGACGTTTGTCAGAGAGACACCTCGTTTAATGAATTCAAATATGTACGTGGTTTTTGAATATTTGACTTATTTCGACATACCATTTCGTTCCCTTATGGAACATCTAGCGAGTGTGAAAGAATCATTAGAAAGCTATATTAATCAATGCATTGGCATACAAAAGGATTTAGTAAAGCTTTGTGAATTTGTAGACAGAATCATGAATACTGTTGTTTCTTATAATTCTGAATCGGGAATTTATTTTCCCGATTAATTATAAAATTGCAATGTATTATGCAAGAAATGTTTTTCTGCAGTTACATAAATGCAAGGAAGAATTTATTCTATTCTCTAAGTGGCAGAATAAGATTTTTGTGACGTTTAATTGAAGTTTTATGAAAAATTGTAATTTGCTGTTTCTTAAAAAATAATTGATGAAATTGTTTTAAGTTTCTTTACACACGAAGCTATTAAATAACTTTCGTTAAATTGTAAGTTAAGGTATGTGTTGTGTGTTCAAAATGTATATAAAGCTCTGGCTATAAATGTTTCCTTTTTAAAACATTAAAAAACTCGCGTCATCCATTGTTACAGTGTTTTATTTTGTTGGTGTTCTTTTTTTTATGCGTTTTGTTATGATGCTGATTCTGTTTGCTGATATTGCTTTCTTTACTGCTTTCTTAACTCGTGTCAATGAAATAATACTTTTCTTAAATAAAGTTCTTAAATAAAACGTTTGTTAAGTTTACAAAAATAAAGGAAACACAAATAAAGTGTTTATAATGAAATTTTCTATTTTCATGGGAAAGGGCATCAAGTTAAAACAAATTTACCTTAATTGTAAAAATTACCTTAAATTATAGTAACTAACAAAATATTTATTATAATTATACTTTTTTGAAATTATTTTTATAATGCTTTGATATGGCTACAGTTTTTATTTTGCTGATGTGATTTTTTATATTGAGAAACATGAGTGAATGAAACTCTAGCTATCTTTTATTGTTCTTAAATAAAATGTTTATTTATTTGTGTTTCCTTTATTTTTCTGAAATTAAAGTCTTTTTAGGGAAATTTTCTATTTTCATGGGAAATCCCCTATGTATAAATTTCCTTAAATTGTAAATTTCATTTTTAATAAATATTTTGTTAATTGCTATACTTTTTATGAAATTATTTTTTAAAGTTTTTGATTCCTTAATTTTAAATTTTAATTTTTAAGCTAGTGCATTTGCGATCAATATATCAGGAGCTATTTACATAAAAATGAAAACTTAATCGCAATATATTCGTTTTGCTTTAAAGGAATAGACGATAAAAAGACTCCTTCAAGTGCATAACTTTATGAAAACGAGGGCTGAAACTTGAAGATTCCAAATTAAATTAGACCTAAACATAAACTTGCTCCCAGATACGATTAGTTAAAATTGGTATGATTAATAATTAATTACGATTAATAATTATTACAATTAATTTATAACATTATTTGAGTGCCTGTTTTAACTTTCAACTAATTATTTAATTGACAAAGAGGCAAATAGGCACTCCTGTTACTGTAAACTAAAAAATATTAAATGATTCTTTATTCTAATTAATTTATAATTCAAGAAAAAAAGAATTATTTGTTATTATTAAGTCAAGTTTCTAAATAGTATTATCTCGTATTTATAAAAGATCTTATGCCAAAAGATCTAAAATTCCAGATAAGATCTCTCTTATCTTATCTGGAATTTTAGATGTATATTAATTTGTATAGGTATCGTGACCAAATCCGTTATTATTTTTTTATGCTCTTTCAAATCTGCGTATACTCGGGAATATTCCTTGACATTCCAGAAGTTGTAGACCGTTATGTCTGATGGATTAATTTCTAAGATTTTATTAACCATCTTTAATTTAAATTTTTTTATTAATCTTTTATTGATTAGTTTTTAACAATTTTTAGCAATTTATTTTTTAGCAATCATTAATTAATAACAATTTTACATTTTTATATTAAGATTCCAAATATTCTTAACATAGAGGATTATTGTCAAGATCCTCAATCGTTCATTCGTTTTTTTGATTTTGCCATAACAACTTGCACAAAATGAACTTCTTACGCCTGTAATATTTATAACACTAAAAAAAAAGTCTTACATGGAGGATTTCCAAGGGAGATTGTTAAACCAGCATAAATGAATTTATTTTCAAGGTTTTAAAATTTTAAAAAATCAGGTAATATATAAAAAAAAAAAAAAAATTAAAGTAAATTCCTACTTTCTCTTCACTATTGCAGAAAAGTCCTTTACAAACAAAGTTGAAATTTTCCTCTTACATCTGGAGCCATCTATTATTATATACATGCAAGTTAAATCTAAAAAAAACTAAAATTAATTAATTAATGAATTAATATTTGAAAAAAACGGTATTAATGTCAAGTGTCATCCACTATAAGTTCAAAAAAAGTATTTGAACTTGAGTGGATGAAATAAAAAGTATTGTATTAACGATTTAATATATTATTAACGTATTTTAAGTATTATATTAAGTAAGTATTTTATTAACGTATTTTATTAAAAGTTTGAACAAGATATATATAGGGTGAGCGTGTGCTAATAGTAGTAATTTGAAAGAATTAAATGGATTATATGAAACAACATAGCAGATATCTTGGTACCAGGCTGGTTTATATCCCAGTGTATTCGCTTGCATTCCAATGCAACGTGGATTCAAGTAATGACAGATATTAATGGAATGTCTTGTATGTGGTTTTTGTCGAAATAAAATCACTTTAAATGAATTTTTATTGGTTACTTTCATTCTCTTATTGTTATTATAGTGATTGTTTTATTTTTCATTTCATGTATAATCTAAAAACCCCTAAACATTTCGCTCATGAAACGCTGTATTTAGGTATTCCATTATTTCTAACACATAATATGGTGATAATTATTATACATTAAAAAAACGGGTTTGTTGAAGTATGGCTAATAATTTTTTAAAAGATTAATATAACTTAAATGTTGAATTATATACGACAGAACTAATGTTTCACATGTGAAGTAATTTCTGTAATACACAATCTTATTAATCATGATAGATTATAAAAGAGGCGAAACATAATCTATCCTTGACTAAGTTGTCATAAGGATAAAATTCTGAGAAACACATCTATCTAAACTGAGTGAAAGGCTTCCATGTATGTGGTGGTGTTGGCAAGATACTCGAAAGTACTTCAATTCGGTATAAAAAAAGATGGAAAATTCTAGAGTTCTACATGCTACCTTTGAGGGTGTTCTTTCGAAAATATGCTGGACAAAATGTGGATTTTCTGCAGAACTCCTCCTCTCTCGTCATTTGGGTTTTTACTTGTCGCCCTAAATAAAAACCACTCAAAATGCGAAGGATCTTGAATGAATTAAAAATTAACCAAATTGCCTTAAGAACATTTATTTTGAGTTTAAAATTATTGTATTTCTCTATATGGTTATTTATTGCTTAATTATTCACTCACATAGGACCACGAATGATTGTTGATAAGAATTATATTTTATACGAATCTTAAATTTAAATTAGAAACTTAAAACTGGATTCGATTTCAAAGCTAAGGAAAATCGTCCAAAATCAGTCTTATATTAAAGATTTTTGTTAAAGAATTGAGATTAACTACCCATGCTTAGTGATAATTATATTGATATTTATTGGAGAATTGTAATACAATCAGGACCTCATATGAGGTAGTGTTTAAATATTAATAAGACATTTGCAGTTTTGATGGTCCAAACTGCTTAAAATTTGCGAAAGTGTTTCCAAATACTTAGAGTTTATAAATCGAATGAATTCTGTAAGCCAACTTTATCCTTTTGTACCTGTTTCCATACAATATTTGTCTTTTTGTTGTACTCAGTTCCTACTTTTTAACAAGTTCCTACTTTTTTAAGATATATTGTAGATAAAACATAATACTTTGTTGATTTTAACAATATGACAATACACTAAAAATGTCATAGTTCATAATTTTTAACATAATTAAGATAACTTTTCTTTGTGGAATGTTTTCAAAGTGTTAATCTATTATTGTATAACTGGATGTATCATTTCCAGAATATTTGACTAAGCTGTATGTTTAAAATTCTTTCAAATTTTCTTCGGAAATCTTAAATTTGCTTAGTAATATGGTAACTTACTCATATATTCTTTACTAAAGGTTTACAAACCTCAGGTATCATATTGAAGATTTCTGATACTGTATTGCGTATGCAAACCATGTTTTCCTTATAAATAATAGTTTTCGCATACTGAAATGCACTTGATATTACAATCCCGATATTTGCTGTACGCTCATCTTAAGTTATCGATTTACCGTTGCTCTTCAACTAGGTTTGCAAAGTTTTTGAAGGACAGTATTTTTAATATAGGTTGGCATAGTTTTTAATAGTTTCCGCATACTCTGTTCAGATCAGATAAAACGACAGTATTTTTAAGAATTCTGTGTTATATGATCTAATAGCTATACAGATCCAATATCGTTAAATCTCTTCTTGATAATATTTTAAGGTACAAAAAAATTATATATATATAAGTATGATTTATAATTTTCTTTAAAGAAAAGTTGAAAGAAATATTTGTTATGGATGCATTTAATGGTTTAATGTGCTTTAAAGCGTAGTTCCCTGTCTATTTGACCCTTGTAAATAACAAATAACCGTAGAGCTACAAACTAAGGGTTGGTCATAGAGCTATCAAGCCTGCCCCTTAAAAATTGGAAAAACCAGGACAGAACTCATCTAGAATCTCATATAGGGTCAGGATGCTCATGGCGGGGTGGGAATTGAGTGAGACAGCCTTGGCTGATAACCGACTTTAGTCCATGAGAAGAGGAAGAATACATGGCATGAGTTACATCAAAGCTTTATATACAGAGCAGGAAAAAATTTTAAAAACTGTCCATCCCTATTTAAAGTTCTTTAAAAATTTGTAAAGCTGATCTAACTAATAAATGTTTTGCTCAAAATTGGAAGTACACCAAATATTTTTCGCCTTTCTTTTATACTGTCTGAGGAAAGCACATATACTTACAGTATTTTAAACAAAGATGTTTGGTTACATGTTCATTAGGTGACTAAATAGTAACGAGGAGCAAAATTCCTTTCTTCGTATTGGAACCATTTTAAACAAAAAATGTTGATAGGCAGTAGGAGGCTTAAATTCTACTGATAATTACTCAAATGTATTTGAATTTAGTGCTGTAACATTGCTGAGATGAAGTATACTACTGTGCCCAAAAAGTAAGGCCAATTATTTTTTTTCAAAAATTGTTTATTTATTCTTCCAAATTTGTTTCATCGACTTCAAAGTAATCATCTCCGGAGATAACGAACTTATGTCAACTTTTCTTCAAGCCATCAATAACAACTGTCATAAAAAGAACTTCTTACACCTGAAATATTTATAACAGGTATGAAATATTTATATATCTTGAGTTTGGGGAATAGCCAGAAGTCGCACAGTGTGAAGGCGATGGTTGTGGAACGATGTGGGTTTCATTTTTGACGAAAATGTCGCAAAGAATCAATGCAGTGTGAGCTGGTTCAATGTTTTCGGTACCAATCGAGATTTGACGCGTTTGAGGCCCAAAATGGAATTGACCGATCGTTTTGAAATTCTAACAGCATCATCAAGGTATCAAATTGTAAATCGATAGTTTGCGAGCACCAAATCTTTAATTTTTTGAAAGTGAGATTCGTCGGTTGAGGTTGATATTCCGCGAGGTATAGAGTTCTCTTCGTCTTCAACGCGTTCTCTGCCTTCTTAGAACTGTTTATATCACTTCTAAACATTCCGGTATAGGAATGCTCACTAAATGCCTTCATTCCAACATTCTATACGTTTAATACAAGTCCTTTGCTCAATTAATCGAAACATTTCAAAAATCGTCGGAATCAGTTTTAGCGACTCATACAGCCAAGATTTTTTCACTGTCCAGAACTATCTTGGCAGGTCAAAAGAGCGTACTTCACACGTCTGTAAATAATTCCACTCCATCGGAATATATTCCAGATCTAATGAGCTCTAAACTTGAGCTTCTACACACTCATGTCGATGTATTCAGGTAAGGAGTAATTGCACGAATGGGAGACTTGAGGTGAGATCCAGTGTCACCTATCAATAATCCAGGTGATTATTAGTTAAACCTCAGATTATTAGAGAGACTCTATAAAGAAAGTTCTGTTTATACATTTTCCTGCTTTTAATCCTCCCTTTCTCTTCTCTGCAATGGTTCAATAACTATTACACCTTGTCAAATGTTGACATCTCTCCTACCCAAATATCAAGCAATTTAAAATTGTTTCTTTTAATCCAGTAATCCATATCATGTCTCCAATAGAGACCTATACTAATAGTGTCCCGAAGCCATTAGAAAGTGTAGGCACAATCATAGAGTGCAGATGGAATCCCTATTCTAAAAAAGTTTCTCGAGAGTCATCTGTGATACTATATGCAATAAAAACTAAGAAGAAATACTACTGCATTAAAACTATTAGACCTCGTACAGTCCTATTAATAGGATCTCAACAGCTGATAGCCTGGTATCTAGTACCTTTATAAAATCATTAATTTTTCATATTAACTATAACAAGCAAATGTCTATTTGAGGTTGTACAAGGTTCGAAAAGGACCAAAATATTTTATATATATAAATTTTTTTAAAAGTCCTCACACAGACCAAAATCATTTTTCATAGAATTGTGAAGTATAGCACATTATTTTATGAAGTATAAAACAATTAACATCAAGAATTAAAAAAGTGCAAATAGAAATAACACAAGAAAAAAAGAAATTTGTTGCCTAGAAGATGCAATTGTCAACAGGTTATAATACGGAACCTGTTCCATTTAATATTCTAGGATTTAAAAGTGATACTCGAAAGAGTGGGCAACACAAAGTACATAATACATACAACTCTTAAACTATAACAACCCGTAAGGGCCAAAAGTAGAACTAGCTGAAAAATATGCTTATTTTTTGAGTGACGATTTATAGAAAAAAAATGGAAAGGTATTTTTAAATCCTGCATAGAAATATTTTTTATATTTTACACTTTATATGTTTGGGGAAGAGCAAATTGATGGTAAAAAAAATTTATAATTATTATTTTAAATTTATTACATGTATTCTCCAAATATTGATTTTGAATTAATATTTGAAGTTTTAAAACATCGTAAAATAATATTGGTATATAGACTGCAACCGTATCCACGTTCTGCAACAAAATTTCATTTTTAAGAAGAATTCCATCCTACAAGCAGATTTTTAATATCCTCCTAACTTCTTATTCTAACCTCTAAATAAGACAATCCGATAAACTAATTGCACATGCAAGGTCGGAATAAACAATTGTAGGATGCAAGAAATCTCAAAAGAGGATCCAACGAGAAACACGTAGAATTTACGCCAAGTTATTCCAATGGCAAAAACAATAAAACAATAGTTGGCGGAGTCCGAATACAGATTACGAAATCGGTTGGCGATTTTACACAAATATTTCTTTCGAAGATTTTTTGAAAGCCGGGTTCTTTTGAATTTGATTTTGTTAATTCCAGTTTAATTTCTGGACTTGAGAAATTTAAATTTAATCGTCTTTCTTGTAGTGAATGAAAACTGGACATGGAAGAGAGCATCATGGATATGGAAAAAGTTTTTTTCTTTATTCCTGAAATCGATTTGGAGAACGCTCAGTCCTTCCTATCAAAATCTCAAGAAATTGATTTGATAAAACCTCATTCCTATGCTTCAGATGCAGTGACCAAATATAGCAAGTTTATTTCGTGGTGGAACTTTGTAAGAAACACACCACGCATAATGATATGTGATTTTAGATTACTTCTTCATTTCATGAAAAGCTGCAAGTTGCCGTTCGAAAATTTTTATGAAGATATCGAGTCGTTGGATTTAATAATATCGACATTCGTAGAAAATTAAGACATTTTGAAGAAAGAATTAATTTCGTTTTCTGAAGAATTAGAAGATTTTCTTAAGTGTGCGGTACAATTTGTTCCAGAGTCATCTGAGGAATTTCTCGAAATGTATAACTATATTCTGATATTTGGATGCGAGGTGTTGCAATATTTCGTGAATTGTAAAGAATCTTTTGATGACTACGTTAAAGTAAGGCACAAACTTGCTACATCACTTCTTTTATAAATTTTATGATTGAGTAATTAGAAATAACATTTTCCAAAAAATATCTCAATTGAAATAGATTTTAAATGTAGTGCGAATGAATAATTTATTCTTAAATAAAAATTGTCACATTTCATTAAATTGGTGAATGATGCTTATAAATTAAATGATACGTGACAAAATACATGTTTTATGTCTTTCATGTCTGTAAATTTATTCATGAATATAAATTTTATTAAGTGTTTTTTATATGCGACTAAATATATAATTTTTATTTGCTCATCTTTATTGAGGGATAAAGACTGTATTACATTAAGTTGTATTTATTAGTGGCTAAATGAATGCTTTCTTTGCTAAATTTTTTTCATAAATAAAAATTATGTTTTTCTTTTGTGGAAGTCGCTTTATATGTTAACTCTGTAATGGTTTAATAAACAAAATTGAATGTTTAATTCAGTATACGCATTAATTTTTCTACACATATTTAAAACTATCAACAATATGTTTGCTAAAACCAAACTTCAATTATTCTTTATGTAGCAGTAAAATAGTCTTGGTACTGTTTGATTTCTTTTTATGAAACATGAATGATTTGTTTCAAAAGTATTATATTCTATACCGTTTCGCATATTCAAAAATGGAGTATTTATTAAATTCCCACTATTCATTTTGTATTGTTGGCTTTCCCCAACCACTGCATTCAGGTCTTTGATGGGATTAAAGGTGGATTGCGACTTGTAAGAGGAGATCTGGGAGTGCTGCCTTCATTCGTTTATCATATGAGAGAAAATTAGAATGCTCCTAAAAGACAGCCTGGTTAAGAATGGGAGGCACTTACACACGTATTCATGTAAAAATAGCTCAAAAGGATAAGGGACATTGAATTAAAAACACTTAATATTTCTTTACAATTCTGATTTTCTATTCTTTAAATTGGTATTAAATCTTTCTTAAATAAACTGGATATCACTATTATTAAAATGAATTAAATAAATATTGATATCTTTAATTAAAATTTCACTGAAAAATTACTAAAACTTTGTAGTAATATAACTTTGTAATTTGATTTTCCATGGCATACTAATCTTTCAAAGTAAGTTTTGTTTAGAGCTCCCTCAAATTGCAATAATGTCGCTTTATAAAAAATTTGAAGAGTAAACATGCCTTCATTTAAATCTTGTTGGAACATAGATGTCAAGTTAGTCTTATCATTCATACAAAGATTTTCAATTCTTTTTTTCGTGCAGCAAGAAATATGTATTCAAGAACATTTCAGTTTTTCTCTCAACACTTTTTTTTATAGCATATATTTAAAAAAAACACTATTCAAAACGAATGATTTCAAAAGTAATTTTTCAAAAATGCAATCTCTGAAATGTAAAAGCAATTTCAAAAGAAATTTTTCAAAACTGCAATCCCTAAATAAATGTAAAATTTTTAAAAAAAGAATGAAATACAGCACAATATTCACAGCAAAATAGAATTTGTAAATTAACTTATACTAATCACATTAAAAATAAATTTAACACCTGTCTTCGCACTTTTTAACCTTTCATTAATAGAAATCCCACCTTCCTCTCAGTTGATAATCTACATGCGCTATATGCGTCCAATCATAACTTATGCGAGTCCGGTTTGGGGTTCTGCTGCAAGGTACCACATTAATTATATTAAAACTCTTGAAAATAAACTCTTCTTGGTACTTTAGAAAGGATGACATTCGTCATAGTCTTGCCCTACCTATTCAAACTTTTATGCTCAAGCTTGCGGAAATGTTTGTGCAAACCTTGACCATATTCCGAACGAGGACATTCGTAATCTTCCGAGATACGACTTGTCTCTGTCGGAGAACGCTAAACGGTCTTTTATAAATTGCAATTACCATAGACGAACTTGCTCAGTCGTCAGGAGCGTTGTTTCTGTTGCTGTTTGGTGGTGGGTTCGACCCTGACCTGTTCCTTTAGTCATCATTTCTAGCAGATGCAACTCCATTCTGTGATGTATTCTACACTGCTTTTTTTTCTTTCTTTTTTATTTTTACTCAATTTTAAAAGCTCTCTCTTTTTATTTAAAAAAAACCTATTAATTTCACGTTGCTCACCTACATTTACTTTGAACTGGGACAGGCCACTTACAGCTTTGCTTCGTACTCAAGGAATATAATCTTACCATACATCTTACTTTCAGATAGGAGTTGTAGGCCCCCACGGGGCCGAGAAACTTCGAAAACCCCAAACTGATTGTCCTGAACTCTTCTACATTGGCCAGAAAAGCGCTGTTTTAAAATGCACGCTATTTTTTAATTCCTAAGCAATGATGAAAAAAATAATAACTTCTGCTAAAAATCAAATGTTAATTAAAACTAAAATTAATTAACATTTGATAAATTTAATTTTTAAATTTTGGTTGATTAGTATTTATTAAAATGTTTTCCACTCATATGTTTGTTATTTTGAAATGTATATATTTTGAAATGGGAGTATTTCATTAATCGGGGCTTTGAGTAATTAAAATGCTTGATAATTCCTATTAAATTGGATAATATGGATTATAAATAATTTATTTACTGTAAAATTATCATTGAATTCGGATTTGTTTTAGAAATTAAAACAATAAATTTACGACAACAATTTTTATTTTTTTTTACAAACGAGTTTAATTATTTGTACTGGAACACCAAATCTCCGAATCCAATAAGACATTCCTTCAAATTAGCTTATAATGGAAAGCTGATAGCATTGATAATAATAAAATAAAATCTACAGGAATACCCTTAAAATGTGGGATTTATCTGCATTGAGCGTTAAATTTTTGTAATATAGATTCGTTTGTTAAATTGCGAGCAAGTTTTCTACGTTTTTTTAGTTTTTGTTTTCGAATGTCAGTGCCTTGAAATGTGTTATTTAATACTAGAACGTTTGGATTTATTCCATGGTTCAATATTACACAGTCTGCACCAGGAAGAGCTTGCTACACCAACCAACTTATTTCACTATTTGAAATGAGGGGCCATCAAGTTAGGCTTCTCGGGTATTCAAACCCTGTTCCTCAAGCTCAGTGGAAGAACATTTTGGCATACAATTTTAATGTACCCGTCACCATCGATTGATATGGCTTTTAAAATTGTCAATCACTAGTAGAACATTTGGGATTCAATATTTCGCAGGATGCACCCTGGAAGAGCTTGGTACACTCTAATCCCCTCATGATACCACAATTTTAAACACTCAAAAGATGTGCCTTGGGTATTCACATATTCCACCTTAAGCTCAGTGAAAGAACATTTAGATTTGTAGTTTAATCGTAGCCATTCATCGGAAAAAAATATCGTTTCGATATCATTTGTCGAGTATCGAATCAAAAACTGTTATTTTGATGACATAACGCACTATCTCCATTTTGTTATGGCCCTTAAAAGAAATCCAGCCACACTATTTCATTACACCACCCACATTAAATTATAACAATAAAATATATAATGATTCAAATAGATCGATTTCTCTACAGTTTATTTCCTGATTATTTCTTTCAACTAAAAAATTCTTTTAACTACAACTTTACCCTTCTCCTTTCAAATATTGTCAACAGCAACTTCACTTCTGCGTACTTTAATTATGCTTTCATTTCTCTTTTCAAAAGCAACAAATAAGGGGGGTTGTTTTTTATCATGGAGATCAATTAATATAAATGCGTGTTCAAATTTTTGAAATAAAGTAGCACCATGTAGTATTCTGGTAAAGGAACTGAATTTTCTTTTTCCAAACTCTTAGATGTGTGACGGACGATATTAATGTTTGTTGTTACGAAATTTAAGGCTGACAAAACATTAACGAATATTAGAATATAAAATTCAAATACTTTGGTAACTTTAAATTTAATCATCAATATATTAAAGATTGAATTATTCTTCAACTACAATGAATGAAGAACTGGCCTATTCGTCTGCTGCTGAAGTAGTTGCAAAATACCGAAAACTTCTTACTTGGTGGACGTTTGTCAGAGTGACACCTCGTTTAATGCATTCAAACATAGACGTGATTTATGAAATGTTAGAAGTTGTTAACATTTCCGATGATAGCATAAGGAAAGAAATGCGAAAGATGAAAAAAATTGCAAAAAATTCAATTAATCGTTGTATTGACATTCAGAGAAACTTAAGATCAATCTTAAGCTTGATAGACATGTATATAGCAGATGTTGCAAGTTACAGCTCTGAAGTAAGCGACTCTGTTAATTTTCAATACAAAAGGATAAAGTCAATGGAAAGCCTTGCTTATAAATTGTTAGAAAGTTACCAGAAACAATTTACTAAGTATTGCGACTTGTGGAATAGTACTGTAGCAAATTTATATGAGGGGTATTTTTAAACATCTACTATAAATTAACTTTTTATCTTTTAAAAATTTTATGGAAATAATGTGAATTTTTAATCAAAATTATTGTAAACAATGATTAATCAAAATTATTGTAAAGAATGTTTAATCCAAACAATATGTATACAATGAAATATTATTCAGTTATTCTCCTTTTTAAACTTGAATAAATTTCCCTTATCAATGATATTGTATTTTTCAATTGATTTTGTTGTTATTGTCTAGAAAAATCCCAGTGTAAAATTAATGTTCATTGATAAAGTGCAGTATTTATTCAAACATAACTTAAAGAAAGTTGTGAAACAAAGTACATCAATTTTTATTGCAATTTAAGTAAAACAGTTACTAGAAAATCTTTGTTACCTTCATGCTGGAAATTATTAATATCAGCAGGTATTTAAAAATTTTAGTAATTTTTTAGTTAATATATTCCTTAAATATTTAAAACTACTAATTAAATTTTTTAAAGTAATTTTCTAAAATAGTTTGGAATATTATTTCCATCTGTTTTTTTACTTATGTTGTTTATGCTTGTAAATTATAGATATCTGCATAAAAACAATTTTATAAAAAAAATCAGAAAAACTTATGTTTTGAATACAAAAAAAATTACATTTTTTCTGGGCTGCAACTTATACTTCATAAAAAAAGTAGTTCTAAATCTTCTAGGTTAACAGATTCTGTGAAGAAATGCATAACTCACAAGATAATAGATAAAGTAAGAAGAATACATAAAAATAGCATTAACCTGCCAGCAATTGGAGCTATTGAAGTCTTGGACTTCGTGCACAGTTTTTACAATATTGAGATAAAGAGGTGCTTCTAATAATTAAATTCTTCTAAAATACAACAAGAAAGTAATAGTGATGACACACTTCTTGAAGTTAACATTTACCTGCAAACTATGTTATAATTTTTTTAAGAAAATGTGTATTATATAGTTGATTGATTGGAATTCCTGAATCCTTGTCTCATGATCGGTGAACTTTGCAGTAGAATTTGCCATTTAGTTCTAGAACTCATATAGGTTTGGTTTGTCACTCTACATTAATTTTGCGCATATTTTGAGTTAATTAAACATTGACCTGCTGTTTAACATGGATTCTACTTACACACATTCATGCCACTGTTAGTAAGAACTCGTATAAGCAAGACTGTATTTTTGATAACAAAAAGACCTATAAATCAGGAACCTATTCATTAGCTTATTTTACTGTAAATGTTGACATACAGAAAATTTATTAAATACAAAGATTTTTTAATTTTGAGAAGTGCTTTCTTACTGCTTGACAGATAACTATGTGTGAAAAATACGTCAATAATGTTCTAGAGCCATATAAGCGTAGAGATTATTTATATTATACAATAAGTTATGAAACTTTAAAATAAATATAATTCATGTATTAAAAAGTTAAAACTTGTTTGGCATGACACAGTGGGACTAGAAAAGGATCTTCGGTAAGTTTGGAAACAAAACGATTGTTTTGAACAGAATATTCCTTTTTTATTTGTAGATAATGATTCAAAAAATAAATTATCTGCAAACTAATGAAATTAATTTTACGTGTCATTCGATGGGTGACAGTCCCGATTAAATTGGATTATCCAGAATTTTGGTGTGGGCTTCGTGGGAATCATGATTTGGATGAGGGCTTCGAAATTAAAGAACATTACCTTGATGTTCACGAAGTGATTTCCTTGTTTACGCAGGAGATGATTAAATCCAGTATCTTGAAATTTCATGATCAAATGCCGTCCACATGAATCATCATCACCATTGACACAACAGCCCTACTATGGGCCAAGGTCGTCTGCCTCCTGGCAGATTAAGAGACAGAGGACGTTTTTCTTTTATTCAATTAGTTCGATTAGCTCACACTCTCCCTATATATATCTTGTTCAAATTTTCAATCGTTAATAAAATACTTTTTATTCATCCCCTCCAGTTCAAATACATTTTTTAAACTTGTAGTGGATGACACTGGATGTTAATACAGTTTTTTTCAAATATTAATTAATTCATTTAATTTAATTAATTATATATTTTTTTAGTTTTAAGTTGTATACATATCTACCAATAGATGGCGCCAGATAAACTTAAAAAATGATGAAAATTGTTTATAAAGGACTTTCTACGATATAATGAAAAAAAAAAGTAGAAATTGACTTTAATTTTTTTTATATATTACTTGTTAAGGATAGAGTCGTCAAAACTTTACGGCAATATTAGACCAGGTTCTACGGTTTGAAGTAGATTCCGAACCTCTACAAACATTCATGGAAATTCCTGGACTCGAACCCGAAACTTGTCACACCGATTGCGAGAGTGCATCCACAAGAATACTCTCCCAAAATTATATTGGGCGTTTCGGTGTCCACTGCTTGCCTTGTAACATTGACTCGTCTGTTAAGCGGTGTGCATGTTTTGGTCCTTATTTGTTTGTGTTCTGGATTGCAAGTGATTTCAACCGTGCTATTCGACACTAGAACGTTCGAATTTTTCTACGATTCAGCATAACACAGTGTGGATCAGGGTAAAGTCTCCTACACTGCAATCATCTTATCTAGGACCCAATGTAAAACTTTCGCATCACAAGCGTGGCATCTTTAGTATTGTCACCCTCTTTCTCAAGAACATGCAAGGACATTCTGGATTACATGTTTATCATACCCATTCCTGGTATGAAAACTGAAAAAATCGATTTAACAAGTTTTCGAACCAAGAACTATTAATCATCGATTCTTTTCTGTTTAAGCTCTTAGAATAATTTCTTATTGTAGATTATTACGGAGATCCTTGGCCGCGTAGCGGCCACTAGCTCCTTCATTGTAAAATGTTGAAACATAGCGGTGGTCTCATGCCCTTTGAGTTAATAAGCAAAGTAGATAATTAAATGCCCTTTTTTTAAAAAGAATTTTTTACTTAATAACATTATAAAATGAAAAATAACAAAAATTTCAAAAATATAGATGTTGATGAAATCAGTTGCATGTAATAAAACAGAATGCGCAAAGGTCAAATTAGGAGAAAAGCGAACTTTTTTCATCTAGACAGTTGTAAGGAATTAATTTAAAATATTTAGAACAGTGCGAGGTATTTTGCTATGTTTGCGGGAAGAAATATCATAATCGTAGTGTCTCACAGTGTCTTTCATTATTTGCATAATATTTGCGTAAATTGAGACAAAGCAGCAGATGCGAGCATCATTCTCAAAGTACAAGTCAAGTTAGTTTTCTTCGTTATTTTTAATAAATATTTATAATACTAAATAAAAGTCTTAAACAGATCATTCCCTAGGGAGATTATCAGACCAGCAATAATGAATTTATTTTCAAGGTTTTAAAATAAATTAAAAAAAAAAACAAGTAATATAAAAAAAAATTAAAGTCAATTCTTACATTTTTTTTCACTATATTGCAGAAACGTCCTTTACAAATAAAGTTGAAATTTTCCTCTTGCGTCTGGCGCCATCTATTATTAGGTACATGCAACTTAAATATAAAAAAAACTAAAATTAATTAATTAAAACTAATTAATGAATTAGTATTTGAGAAAACTGTATTGACATCAAGTATCATCCACTACAAATTCAAAAAAATGTATTTGAACTTGAGTGGATGAATAAAAAGTATTTCATTAACGATTAAAAATTTGAACAAGATATATATAGGGAAAATGTGAACTAACAGTAGGGATTTAAAAGGATTTTATGAAACAACATAGCAGACACCCTCGTGCCAGGCTGATTTATGTCCACGTGCATTCGCTTGTATTCCAATGCAACGTGGATTCAATTAATGACAGATATTATTGGAATGTCTTTTATGTGGTTTTTATGGAAATAAAATCACTTTAAATGAATTTTTATTGGTTACTATCATTCCCTATTGTCCCTATAGGGATTGTTTTGTTTTTCATTTCATGTATAATCAAAAAACGCCTAATCATTTCTTTCATGAAACGCTGTATTTAAGTGCTCCATTATATTAGCAAAGAATGTGTTAATAAATATTATATATAAAAAGGGGGTTTTGTCAAATTATTAGTCATAATATTTTTAAAAGATTAAAATGCTTTTAATATTGAATTATATACGATAGAATTTATGTTTCACACATGAAATAAATTCAATTGTGCATCATCTTTATAATCCTGATAGTTTATAAAGATAAAAAATTTGAAAGGGGCAAATTTCAAAAAATTCTCAAAAAATGTCTCCTTGTTTAATTCCTTCTATTAGCTCACTCTCTCCCTATATATATCTTGTTCAAATTTTCGATCGTTAATAAAATACATTTTATTCATCCACTCAATTTCAAATAAATTTTTTTTGAACTTGTAGTGGATGACACTGGATATTAATACAGTTTTTTCAAATATTAATTCATTAATTAATTTTAGTTTTATATGGGAGAAATATTCATATATTCACGCTGCACTTTCTTCTCGTTTACACATCATTAATTAATTTATAATTAATTAATAATTTCTTTTTTCTTATAACTAATTATTAATTATTGATTATTAATTATTTTATTCATTCAATTATTCATTATTTTTATTCATTTAATTATTAATTATTATTATTTTATCATCAAATATTTTTATTATTCATTTAATATATATTATTCGATTTTTAAAATAATATAATAATAAATATTTTTAAATAATAAATAAATTTAATAATGCAATAATTAAAATAAATTAATAATATAATAATTTATTAATAATAATATAATAAATAATAATAATAATACAATTTTTAAAATAATTTTTATAATAAATTTTCAATTTTTAATATATAATTTTTAATAATAATAATAATAATAATAATATAATAATTATTAAGAAATGTAATTATTAATTACAAATATAATTATTTGTAATTAATAATTACCAAAACTAACCACACCTCTAAAATAGAATAACGATGAACTTGAAATTGAGTAATTAATAAATATGAAGCTTTAATTTGCTTAGAATACTACTATGTCCAAAAAGTAAGACCAATTTTCAATTTAAAATTTTCGCGACTAACAAACTTTCAATTTTTTTTCTTTTTTAGGTTCCTGGCACTGTCCTTGACATCTGAGTGAAATTTGATGTAAAAATATTCATTAGTGTTTGAGTTACGCTTGGGTATATGAGTCGCTAAAATTGATTTCGACAATTTTTGAAATTTCTCAATTAATTGAGCGAAAAACTTCCATTAATTTTTTTTTTTTTTTTTTTTTTTTGCCAAAACTTATAGAATGCTGGAATGAAGGCATTCAGTGAGCATTCCTATACCGGAAATAAATGTTTAGAAGTGATATAAACAGTTCTAAGAAGACAGAGAACGCATTGCAGACGAAGAACCCTCTATACCTCGCAAACCATCAACATCAACCGACGAAGCTCACTTTCAAAAAATTAAAGATTGGGTGCTAGCAAACCGTCGATTTACAATTAGAGACCTTACTGACGCTGTTAGGATTTCAAAACGATCGGTCAATTCCATTCTGGGCATCAAACGCATGAAATCTCGATTGGTACCGAAAACACTGAATGCACCAGCTCTCACTGCATTGATTCTTCGCGACTTTTTCGCCAAAAATGATACCCAAATCGTTCCACAACCACGATATTCACACTGTGCGCCGTTCTTCACTATATACAAAAATTATTATATATTAATTGAAATTTACTAAACATAAGTAGTTCAGAAGAGGAATTTTAAATTTAATTAACATTAATTGCAATTAGGAATAGGAGTATAATAGCATACTTTTACTTATAATAGCATATTTTTAGGTATGATGGCATATTTTAATACAAAAAAACTACCGTTATTGATTCGTTGTTGATTGTAAGTGAGTAATAGTTGATGGTAAATACATACATAAATTTCTTACTGTATTAAGCAAGATGAACTTTTGATTAATATGTAATTCAATTTAAACGTATTGAGTATGCTTTTGTATTTTTATTGGTTAGTGGTTTTAATGCGGAACTTATAGTTTAAGAGTTAATCCGTATATATTCATCTTTTTAATTTTAACCTATTTTTTTCATTTTATTTTTTAATTTTAACCTATTTTTTAAAGCTCCATTATATAAGCCCGTTATGAGTAGAACATATCCAAGAAGCATGCATGTTAGGAAAAAAAATTCTAAATTTGATAATAAAGTTGTTTTGTTGTTGTTGTTTCTTATCCCACTTGGCTGGCCAAGCCCACGAGCCCATACGTACTCATGATTGAAGGGGAAGGAAGCAGCTTCTGTTGTGATGGAGCACCCGTAGGTAGAAGCCTGACTTTTGCTCCATGACGCTCTTACGGTCATAGGAGACCGGGACCTACGGCTTAAAGTGGATTCCGAACCACTACAAACATCCATGGCACCGCCGCGATTCGAACCCGAAACCTGTGGCACCGAGCGCCAGACACTCAGCCATTCAGGTCCCAAATTTGCCAACGTCACGCGGTGTTCCCAGGTGGTCACCCACCCAAGTACTGACCGCGCCCAATGATGCTTGATTTCGGTGATCTAACGAGAACCGGTATATTCAGCATGGTACGGCCGTTGGATAATAAAGTAGTTTAACATAATGGAAAGCTATCCGATATTTAAATGTGTGCCCATCTTGATGTAAGTGAAAAACATCCAATAATGAAGAGTTTCTTATCTTAAAATGAAGAGTTAAATTAACTTCACTAAAGCTGTAAAGTTCATTTAACACAATTATTAATTTCTATTGTATTATTATAGATATCATTAATTTCTTCAAATATTTATCTTTTATGATTTCTATAAATTTGCATATTCATCTAGCTTTTATTGAGCTCTGGTCTCAAATTTCCTTTTCTGTTCTCTTTTTTTTTTAAACTAACTCTTCACTAAAAAGATGGGTTTTCATAATACAAACAGTTTTGCGATTTTTACCACGACTCTTATTTTGCCAGTTAAGCATTGTATAACAGTGTATAAGCATTTTATAAAGAAATCGGTTGTTTTAATGTATTTTGTCAGTCAAGCATTGTATAAAGAAAGGGGTTGTTTTAATGTTCTCAAATTTTCTATCCGGCTCTTTTGTTTTTCAACTAACTGTTCACTAAAAAGATGGTTTTTCATAATACAAAGAATTTTGCGATTTATTCCACGACTCTTATTTTGTCAGTCAAGCATTGCAATATCAATTTCTAGGGGTTGTTTTAGTGAATTCTTTTTTCTGTGCGTGTGGAGATAAAAAGAATATGTTTGATCAACTGTAATCGCTCAGAATTCACACAATGTATGGAGGTATAGATAAATACTTTGCCCGATAAGTTCATTTGTGCACATAGAAGTAATGCATATAGATGTTTGGAGAAATAGCTCAAAAAGAAACTTTAAAAGAATGTTAGAATTGCATTGGTTCTTTCTAAAGTATTATGGTGAAATTCCATCAGTGTTTTTCAGATACCAAACGTGATCCATTAATGGGAATGATCCAGCTATCAAGGAAAGTGTTTGAGAAAGCCAGAAAACAATATAGAGAGATGATTTTTGTATGTACATCTTTCGTCAAGAATGAGATTTCCATACACAGAAATATAGAGATGTTTTCTGTTTATACATCGAGTTTTGTCCCTATAAAATTTAGTAAGGGAAAAGGGCACAAAACGAGACGTACACTAAATTGAACATAAAAATCTCACTAATGAAAATCAAAAATGTCATCTTATCTATCAAGTAAAATGAAACCCGAGACCATAATTCTCAGTTATCGGCCTATGTTGGGAGTGACATTTAGGTTAATATTTTTTCACTGTCCAGAACTATCTTGACAGGCCAAAAGAGCGTATTTCAAACGTCTGTAAATAATTCTACTCCATCGGAATACATTCCAGATCTAATGAGCTCGAACCACTGTGCACACTCTTGTCGATGTATTCAGGTATGGAGTAATTGCACGAATGGGAGACTTGAGCTGAGATCCAGTGTCACCTATCAATAATCCTGGAGATTTTTAGTTAAACCACTTATTATTATTAGAGAGAAACTATAAAGAAAGTTCTGTTCATACATTTGCCTGCTTTTAATCCTCCCTTTCTCTTCTTTGCAATGGTTCAAAAACTCTTACTTACATCGTCAAATGTTGACATCTCTCATACCAAAAATATCAAGCGATTTAAAATTGTTTCTTTTAATCCAGTAGTCCATATCATGTCTCAAATGGAAACATATGCTAATAGTTTCTTTAGTTGAAATTCTGGAAGAGAGGGGATAAAAATGTCATGATGATCATGTACCATGTACATAAGTATGCCTTACAAAATAATATTGGGGCCATAGGATTCAATGGTTTTCTTGTAAGATGAACACGTCTGTTAAGTGCTGAGCTCGTTTTGTTCCTTATATATTGTTGATCTTGATTGAAAGTGTTTTGATCTATCTTCTGCGCCATTAGACTGTATGGAATTTTTTTGGGATTCAGTATAACAAAGGATGCATCAGGGAAGAGACTCCTACACTGCAATCACCTTATTTAGAACCCAATATGAAACAAATGCATCTCAAGCTTGGCAACTTTGGTATTCTCTCCCTCTTCCTCAAGAACATGGAAGGCGTTCTGGCATTTATGTTATCGTGCCCATTCCTGCTACGAAAACTGAAAAAAGTGTTATAACGTAACTTGCGGATTTTCGAACCAACATTTCTTGATTTGGTAATTTATCTCACTAATCACCTATTCTTTTCTGTTTACAGCTCTTTGAACAATTTCTGACAAACTATTTAATTTCTTGATAAAAACATCTATTGACTGGCTCAAAGGAAGAGATTTATTTCAGATTTATAGCGTAATTTTTTTCAATCTCAAGCATATTTGCAACTTTAACCTTTACACATTTTAACGTTATTCTTCATATATTTATTTTGTCGTATTTTTTTCGTGGCTTTCAAGCATAAGAAATTGATAATGAAGTTCAGATAAAGTAGCAAATGCGAGCATCAATCTCAAAGTACCCATAAAGTCCAGTCAATTTTCTTCGTTATTATTAAAAATATTGATAACCATATAAAGAATGTCCAAGGATTAAAGACGTGTTCGAAATCGAACTGCAATAACGCCATCTTTTCTCGTCTCTTGTACAGGCTGAAATCGAGACCAGCGACGTTTTGTTTACTCATGTTGAACTCTGCAGCAAGAAATCATTGACGAGTATTATAGAAAATAATCTAGAAAATTAAAATATTTTTATTAATCTGGTTTTAATCCTCGCTACATTTACGAACAAATAATTCGTTCAGCATCATGAATAAGGAAGAGGCGTATTCTGCTACTCTTAAACTAATTACAAGATACCGAAAACTGCTTAGTTGGTGGACGTTTGTAAGAGAGGCGCCTCGTTTAATGAATTCAAATATAGACGTTATTTTAGAACTTTTAACTTATTTGGACATGCCGTTTGATATCCTCAAGGAACATGTAGATCTTATGAATGAATTATTAGAAAAAGTTATTAAGCGATGCAGTAGTATACTAAAGGATTTAGAAAAGCTTTGTACATTTGTAGACAAAGCCATGAATAGTGTGGTTTTTTATGATTCTGAATTAGGAGTTTATTTTCCTAATATATATAATATTGCAATGGATTACGCAAATATTATTTTTTGGAAGTTACTTAAATGCAGGGAAAAATTTATTCTGTTCTGTAATTGGCGCAGTATTATTCTGGAGACGTTAATGAAAAGAAATATTTTATGAAAAAAAGTTTTATGTAAAAAGTATTTGCAGTTTGCTGTTTCTTAACAAATAATTGACGAGCTGTTTCAAGTTTTTTTCTAAACGAAGCTATCAAGCGACTTTCGTTCGTTTTAATTGAAAACTGAAGTGTGTGTATTTATGCTTACAATGTAATGTGTATAATTCTCTGAACAACAAATTTTGTATTTTTTAATGTATTAATAAAATCACATTACCCATTGCAGCAGTTTCGTATTTTGCTAGTATTGTTTTTTTTTTTTTTTTTTTTTTTTTTTTTTTTTTTTTTGTACTTTTCTGTCTGTTGTTGATTCTGTTTTGTTTTCTAATATTGCTTTTTTTAATACTTGAGCTATATTGAGAAATGTGGGTCAATGAAACAAAACTTTTATTTTATTTTTCTAAAATATAATTATTGTTCATTTGGATCTGTTTTGCTTTAAAAGACTACACTTTATTAAAAAAAAAACTTCCTAAATCTTCTAGTACATAACTTTATGAAAACGAGGACTGAAATTTGAAGGCTCCAAATTAAATTAGACACCAAAACATGAACTTGTTTCCAGCAACGATTAGTTAAAGTTATTATAATTAAAAATTGCGATTAATAATAATTATTATAATTAATTTATTTTATTAATTGAGTGACTCATCTTACACTCAAGTAATTATTGAACTTGACAAAGAGGCAAATACTGAACTCAGCAATCCTGTTACTGAAAACTAAAAAATAATAAAAATAGTTATTTTTCTTGTTTAATTTATATTTCAAGAAAAAAGAATTACTTATTTATTATGTTTATAAATAGTATTATCTTCTATTTATAAAACATCTTATGCGTAAGAAACATATTTTGAAATTTCATTATATTATAAACTATTTGCCTTTTTCTCTAGATTATATATTGTACTTTAATTTGTATAGGCAATATGACTAAATCTAGACGTTGTGTTACAAAACGGAAAGTTATCCGTTTAATTCTATTTGCATTTTTTTTTTTTTTTCATATATGCTCATTAAATTTAGACCTTTTATTTCTGTAACTTCTCAGTTAAATAGCTCATATTAATAATAATACATGAAAAATTCTATATTTATTCCTTCTTATGTATATCTACAAAATATAAATGAATTCTTTTGAAAATATATTACGCTATTTTAATTTACATCAGAAACAACGCGTATTATTAAGTTTGATATGTATATTTCTTTTTGTAAGACTTTGATTTTTGTATTATTTGTTGATGCAGGTATACTCCAAATACATATTAATCCTTGTATATAGAATAAAATTTTTCTGCTAAATAAAGGAGAGAAATATTGTAGAAGAAGCGTATTTTTTCCTAATTTTGTTTGTTGTGCATATGATATAATGTTCTGAAAGCTCATTTATTATTAAGAATGTTGAACAGCTATTATTTTCAACATGCCGTTGTAAAATATAATCACACAATGTCAAATATTATTGAAAAAGTTTTTATACTCTTGTTCAGATGTAGAATTGATTCAACGTTCATAACATATTTGTTGTGTCAAAAAATTAACGACTAAAGCTTATTTGTAGTCGTTCAATTGTGTTCATAAGATTCCTATCTAATAATTTTTACAAATGATGTTTAAAAAACTCCTGATAATAATACCAATACAAGAAAAATTATTAAATTAATTATTATAAATATTATTATAAATACACGATCTTCATTTATCCTCTTTATATTTAAGGATAATTATTATATTTATATATTTACGGATATTTAGTTATTATTACGGATTTACGGATATTTATATATTTACTTTATTTATCCTTCTTATATTATATTTACGGAATTTATCACACTACTTTAACAGTAACGTGAGGTTTATGAGTACGGATCTTTCTATTAAGAATAATATTGAACTTTATATCAATGCTGCTTAATGAATATTTGATGAATTTAAGACAGTAAAGCAAATTTTAAGATTAATAAATATTTAAAATGTTTATAGTACAATTTAAAACACCATGTAGTTTAAAATATATACTCTCATACATCTAGTTTACAATGAATTTATTGAAGTAATTCATTGGTATTTACTTTTATTTTTCATATTCTGAATTTTTTTCATATGGTTTATACACTATCTGGAAGAAAGTGACGGGACACCCCTCAAAAAGTAGAAAAGTCGACAATACAGCTGACACATGCGCAATAATAGGTATTACGTGTCAGCCTTATCCTATAAATACTCTGTGGAGTCGACTAGAGATGTTTTTTGTCAAGATGCCGCCACGGGAAGAGTTGTCTGAGTTCGAGAAAGGTGTGTTGGTTGGATTGCGTCTTGCCAAGGTGTCAATTAGGGAGATATCCCGTCTCCGTAACTGCTCAAAATCAACTGTAGCACGTGTTGTGTGTTGTTACAAGACTGAGGGACACTGTCAGAACAAACCCCGAAGTGGACGACCTACAGTTCTCACCAGCAGGGACCGGCGGGTGCTCGGCAGGGAGATTCGAAGTAACCGTCAAACATCCATGGATAACATCGCTGATGAGTTTAGACAAGCCACAGGTGTGGCCGTTTCGACCAAGACTCTTCGTATCGAGGCCCATAAGTTAGGTTACACTGGACATTCGGCGGCCCATAAGCCTTTGATTACGAAAACCAACAAGAAAGCGCGCCTTCGATGGGCCAAAGACCACCGTACTTGGACTCTAGATGACTGGAAACGGGTCCTTTGGAGTGACGAGTCACGATTTACCCTTTTTCGTTCCGATGGACGTGTTTGGGTATGGCATTTACCAGGAGAACGCCTTTTGCCCGAGTGTGTCGTCCCAACTGTAAAGTTTGGTGAAGGAGGATTGATGGTATGGGCCTGTTTCTCCTGGTATGGGGCTCTGGCCCACTGGTGAAGGTTGATGGTGCGATGAATGCCGATAGATACTGTGATATTCTCGACAATCATGTCCTTCCTACCTTGTGGGCAACGTACGGTATGGATGATTGCTGGTATCAAGATGACAACGCAACATGTCATGTTGCAAGGAGGACTCTTGATTGGTATGTGAACAACAACGTTAAACGCATGGAGTGGCCGGCGCAGAGCCCTGAACTTAACCCAATTGAACATCTCTGGGACGAATTGGACCGTCGGTTGAGGGCCTGCACCCCACTCCCGAAAACCAAGCCTGAACTATGGAACTTCCTGTTAAAAATTTGGAAGGAAATTCCTCTTGCCACTTTGGCTAATTTAGTGGAAAGCATGCCCAGAAGTGTTGCAGCTGTGATCGCAGCCAAAGGAGGCCCTACCTCCTATTAATTTTAATAAATATGGGCTTATGTCGTTATAGTGTCGTGTCCCGTCACTTTCTGCCACATAGTGTAGTTCAGGCAAAAAATAAACCAATTCTTATTTCTTATGCTCTTTCAAATCTGCGTATACTGCGGAATATTCCTTGACATTCCAAATAGTTGTAGACCGTTCTGTGAGATGGATTAATTTCTAAGATTTCATTAACCGTCTTCAATTTAATTTTTTTTATTAATCGTTTCTTTATTAGTTTTTAACAATCTTTAATAAATAAAAATCTTTAATTTTATTTGTTAAGACCATTTATAATTATCCCAAACTGTCTGAACATGAAGGAATATTGTCAAGATCCACAATCGTTTATCAACTTGTCTTGAGTTTGTCACAAGAACTTGCATAAAATCTGAAATATTTATAATATTAAACAAATGGTCTTAAAATGGATGATTCCCAAGGGAGATTATCAACTCCGCATAAATGAAAATAAATTATTTTCAAGCGTTTAAAATAAATCTGAAACTATTATATGGAACAACATGGCAGAGATTCTGGTACCAGGTTGACTTATGCCCAGATGTAGTCGCTCACATTCCATTGTAATGTGGATTCACGTAATGACAGATGGTATTGGAATGTCTTTCATGTGTTTTTTATCGACATAATATCTTTAAATGTATTTGTATTGATTACTATTTTCCTCTGGGCCAGAATGGCCGAGTGTGTAACGCTCTCGTGCTCGGTGCCACAGTTTTCGGGTTCTAGTCCCGAAGGTGCCATGGATGTTTTAGAGGTTCGGAATCCACTTTAAGCCGTCGGTCCCGGTCTCCTATGACTGTTAGAGCATCACGGAGCAGAAGTCAGACTTCTACCAACGGGCCCACCATCAGAACAGAAGCTGCATCCTTCTTCCCTCCTTCCATGAGGGACACGACAACAACAACTATTCTCATCTATTTTCCATAAATTGATAGTTTAATAGAAAAATTTTTAACTTTTTCTCGTTTCACTTATGTTTTTAAAATATATTATCATTTCATTCATGAAATATGTTATTGAAGTATTAGATTATCTTTTAATTGAGAATATGCTAATATCTTATTCTTAATATTAATACAAACCCCCTTATTATTAATAAGGGGTTTTGTTATTATTAAAAATATTACTGATAATTGTTTTAATGATTAATGTACCTTTAATGTAGAATTTTTAATTAATGTTTCGCATATAAAGAAAACAATAAAACATCATTTTGATAATCACGATAGTATATAAAGAAGAAAATTGAAAGGGCTAAACATAATTTTTCGTTTATTAAGTGCAGCCTGTAGCCAAGTAGCTTGCGCTCTGCCTTTGGTCATCACAGGCTTTAAGGTTCGAATCCTGGCGGTGGCATGGATGTGTGTGAGTGGTTCGAAATCTACTTTAAGCTGTAGGTCTTGGTCTGTTTAGCCCTCGTGTGCACAAGATGACCGTATAGCGACAAACATAACCAATCTAGACTCTGTTTTCGTCATTAAAATAATTTGAAAGTTATTATATATTGTATAACTAATTGAAAAAGTTGTCATAAGGATAAAATTCCGAGAAATATGTGAAAGGCAACACATCTATAGAAACAGAGTGCAAGACCCCGTGTCTGTGATAGCAAGATAAATATTTAGCTTGGAATGTACTTCCATTCGGCATAAAAAAGAAGAAAAAAATCCAGAACTCCACATGCTGCATTAGAGGGATCGATTCAAATTATGATGGACAAAATGTGGATGAAGAGCAGCACTCCTGTCCTTCGTTATTTGGGGTTATACTAGGTTTAGAAAATAACTATCTTAAATGTCAAATAAGTTTGACTCAAAATTCAAAGAATCTTGAACGAATTAAAAATTGTCCAAACTGCTTTTAACTGCCAAACTTCCTTTATTGCTTAATTGTCCACTTACTTGGGACCATGAATAATTGCTGAAATGAATTATATTTAAAACGAGACTTACATTCAAATTAAAAACTTAAAAGTGTCTACGACTTCTAAGCTAAGGTAGTTTGGCTTTTAATTTGACAAAGCGATACAAAAGCGAAACTTTTTGTGTGTGTAACGGTAAGCGTGAAAATTCTTTTGCTGAGTTCGAAGAGTTAAGAATAAGGCTGCGAATCCTCAAATTCCATCTTTGGAGTATTTATCTTTATATGTGGTGAAAAAATGTTGAATTTATATTCAGTTCTTCGTAACTCTAAACCTGCTACATATCCGCCCTTTTACTGTCAAGTTTCTACATTTTTGTAGTAATTGCCTAGCTAAATTACATACATAGTTAGAAATTGTAGGAAAAGATAGCAATTCAAGTTTTTGAATTAAGATGTCCTAAATAATTGCCTAGCTAAATTACATACATAGCTAGAAATTCTAGGAAAAGATAGCAATTCAAGTTTTTGAATTAAGATGTCCTAAGTAATTGCCTAGCTAAATTACATACATAGCTAGAAATTCTAGGAAAGATAGCAATTCAAGTTTTTGAATTAAGATGTCCTAAGTAATTGCCTAGCTAAATTACATACATAGCTAGAAATTCTAGGAAAAGATAGCAATTCAAGTTTTTAAATTAAGATGTCCTAAGTAATTGCCTAGCTAAATTACATACATAGCTAGAAATTCTAGGCAAAGATACCAATTCAAGTTTTTGAATTAAGATGTCCTAAGTAATTGCCCAGCTAAATTACATACATAGCTAGAAATTCTAGGAAAAGACAGCAATTCAAGTTTTTTGATTAAGATGTCCTCAGTAATTGCCTAGCTAAATTACATACATAGCTAGAAATTCTAGGTAAAGATAGCAATTCAAGTTTTTGAATTAAGATGTCCTAAGTAATTGCCTAGCTAAATTACATACATAGCTAGAAATTCTAGGAAAAGACAGCAATACAAGTTTTTTAATTAAGATGTCCTAAGTAATTGCCTAGCTAAATTACATACATAGCTAGAAATTCTAGGCAAAGATAGCAATTCAAGTTTTTGAATTAAGATGTCCTAAGTAATTGCCTAGCTAAATTACATACATAGCTAGAAATTCTAGGAAAAGATAGCAATTCAAGTTTTTGAATTAAGATGTCTTTTTCCTGAGATCAACAAAAATATATCTCGTAAATGGATAACTTCAAATAATTAGCTTTGACTAACTCTTGCTTACAAATGAGACACTTTGACATGAAGTCATTGACGAGAAGAGCAACACATTCAATGTTACACAAGTTCATCAGGTGGAAAGCGCGGTCTATTACAGTAACATATTGACGCATTTATGAAGTATCCACTTTTTGAATGTATGGTGAGTATATATATTATAAGGATCTTCGTCAGTTACCTGAGAATTGGGCCATAGTTTGTAAAGTTGTTTTTAAAAAAATTTATTGTTCTATATTGTTAGCATTGTATATTAGTTTATTTATGGTATATCTACGGATATTTAGATTTTGGACGTATTTCCTTTTGAAAAAAAATTAAATTCGTGATCAGTATATTCAATGTTATGCAAAATAAATTATTAAATAAAATACATTAAGAATACAAAATATTTTTAATAGTTGATAAATCGTCTGAATTTAGTATGCCAACTTTCCTTTTGTATATATTATATGACTTATTTGCCTTGTCTTGCAAATGCTTGTGTAAGTTAGGAGTGAAGGTAAAATAATAAGTGAAAATATCTATTTTTTTCTACACAAAAAAAATAAATTAAAATAATAGGGGGTAAATCTTCTAATAATCATTCTGTTTTTCTATAATATATATTTCCAATTGACATCCTGTAAAAGTGCATATTTCCCAATTGATCTGATGACGTAGGTAAATTCGAACGTATTTAATTCTTCCGTTCAATTAAGTTATTAATTCTTTGTTTACATAGCTATTTTTTATTTGTTTCATTTGAAAGTTATCTGCGAACAAACTACACGTGAATTTTTGTTAAAAATAATGCCTATTTACGCATGCGCGTCCCTTCAGCCAATCACATTTTAAACAACAAATGTTAATTCAACAACATGACGACGCTTTTGTTATTAGTGGTACATTATTTTTTCTTGTGTTAGGTTTGAACTACTTTTTCAACAATATCGCAGCATCAAATTTATTAGCCATGAATTCGGACGAAATCAAACATATTACTTTTATGATAGTGAACCTATATCCGAAGTTCGTCTCTTGGTGGACTGTTTTAGATGCGACGTCCCGAGTATTGAATTCTGATTTTCAGTCTATTGCTTATTACCTAAAATCACACTGCAGATCTCGGGCAAATGTTCATCGTTTTAAAAAGGTGGTAACTAATGCCTTGGAGTTTCTCAATTCCACCGAATTGGTAAAAGATAATCTCACTTCACTAACTGAGGAAGTGACAGTTTTGCTTAAATTGTCGTCGTCTAATAATCCTGTTTCTGAAGACATTTTTTTCTCTCTTTACGATACAATACGTGAAATGCAAGAAGATTTAAAGGAAATCTTTATGGACCTTAAGAAACATTTTAAAGAGTTTTGTCGCACTCGACAAAAGATTTTGGATCATTTTGAAGAATATTTTTTTTTCACAAACTCATCAAAAACCATTTATTATACTTTTTAATTAAGTATGAAATATATAATTTTAATAAGTGTGCGAAATTGTAATGATTGCCAATTTCTACTTTTTAACATTTTGTTAAGTTTGGATTATTTCCCGAAATAAAGAATGTGATTATTTCATGTATTGTTTAATTGTATTAAAAATATTTTTTTTAAATAAGAATTGAAAATACATTAGAATACTAATGTTTCTTATACTCAATAAAACTTAGTAATTATTGTTTTCACAACAATTTTAATTAATGTGTCAAATACTATAACAGCACTTCAGATTATAAAATGAAATCTTATTTTATATCATTAAGCCAGAATTGATTAAGTTTGTTATATTTTCAATTCTAAATACGAATTTTTAATAATTTTCGTGAACAAAGTCAAGCAAGAAAATAATTCTAATTTTAAATTTTATTAATACAAAATTTTTTTTTATGCTAACACTGTATATGCACGATTTTGATATTTTAACGCTACAATTTTTAATGTATAGATCACGATGTATTTGATTCTCTATTTACAAATGATATATTTCAAAATAAGCGCCATTTTTGTGGGGGAATGAACATGTAATCTTGAATTTAAATATTTTGATAGTAGTTTTTAGTTTTAGTTTTTTCTGTCTCTTAACTCACATTTATTTGTTATTCAAATACATTTGGGTACTTCTCAATTGAATATTGTACTGTAAAATGTAAGCATCCTGCGACCTGGCAACTTTTATATTTAAAGTATTTACGATACGAAAAATCGCC
>BPLQ01000287.1:409024-430117 GCA_021605075.1 Caerostris darwini
TCAGGACATGTATTCTTCTCAAAGACTGCAGCAGGTTCATAGCCACAGCTGTCTCAGTCAATTTCCACCAGGCATGCGCATCGGGATCCTAGATGAGTTTCAATTTGAGATCTGACCTGATTTTTTTTTTTTTTTTTTTTTTTTTTAATTTTACGAGACAGGGTTGTTAACTCTATAGCCAACTCCGTGGTTTGTCGTTCTGAAGTACTGTAGTTTGTTGCTTAAACATTACAGTAAGTAAATTTTAATTGATGCATACATTTTTAATTTTTTTATTATATTAATTACAAATTAATTTTAATGAGTATACGATCTACTTAATTTTTAAAGCCTTTTTTTTTTTTTTTTTATGAAATGTACATGCAGGGCATACTGGTTTACTATTTACAAATAGTATATTTGAAAAGAAAAAGTCATTTAGAGATTTCAGGAGCTAATTAAGTTGTCATCTTTGACTTAAATATATTGTATATAAAATACAGATAATTTTTAATATAAATTCTTATTTTAATTTCAGCTTATTAAATAAGAAATTTGAGGATAAATCAAAATCAAATTTGAGGAGGATGAGCTTTCCATGGACAGGATCAGAAATTGGGTTGAGTTGAAATTGCCTTTCGAGTTTTGCAAACAAAATACACCTGAATTTTATTAAAATAATGACTATATACGCATGTGCGACCATTTAGCCAATCACATTTTAAATAACATGTTAATTGAGCAACATGTAGACGCTTTTCTTATTACTGATACATTATTTTTCTTGTGTTAGGTTTGAACTACTTTTTCAACAATATTGCCGCATCAAATTTATTAGCAATGAATTCGGACGAAATCAAATACAGCACTTGCAGGATAGTGACCCTATATCGGAAGTTCGTCTCTTGGTGGACTGTTTTAGATGTGACATCCCAAATATTGAAATCAAATTTTCAGTCTATTGTTTATTACCTAAAAGCACACTGCAGATCTCGGGCAAACTTGCACCGTTTTGAAACTATGATAACTCATCCCTTGAACGTGTTTCTCAATTCCACCCAATTGATAAAAGATAATCTCACTGTACTAACTGAGGAAGTGTCAAATTTGATTGAACTAGCGTCCACTAATAATCCTGTTTCTGAAGACAATTTTTTCGATGTGTACGATATAATATGTGAGTTGCAAGAAGATTTGAAGGAAAACTTTATGGATTGTCAGAAACATTTTAATGGGTTTTGTCTCATTCGACAAACGATTTTGGAACTTTTTGGAGAATAGTATTTTGTCATGAAATCAGAAACGCTAGAAAGATATCATTTATTATGATTTTTACAAAATGTGCTTAGAATTTGAGTATGAAATATATAATTTTAATAAATACATTGTATGTGTGAAATTGTATTTACTGGCTAATTGTACTTATTAACGCATTGTTAAGTTTTGTTTATTTTCCGAAATAAAGAATGTGATTGAGGAATAAATTGTTTTATGTTTTGTGATATTATATTAAAATATATTTTGTTTTAAATTAATTTTGAAAATACATTAGATTTCTGATATTTCTTATACTCAGTAAAACTTAGTAATTTTTGTTTTCACTACAATTTTAATTAATGTGTCAAATACTATAACACCACTTCAGATTATAAAATTAAATCTTATTTTTTATTAGCAAGAATTGATTCGGTTTGCTATATTTTGAATTCCAAATACGAATTTTTATTGATTTTTCGTGAGCAAAGTAAATCAAGAAAATAATTTAATTTTTTTATTTTATAAATTCAAAATTAATTTTTCTTTTATGCTAACAGCGTATGCACGATTTTAATATTTTAAAGCTATTCTTTTTTATGTTATTATCACAGTGTATTTGAATCTCTATTTACAAGTAATATATTTCAAATAGGCATCATTTAAAAGATTTAGAAACATTTTGTGGGTGAATGAACATGTAAACTTTAATGTAAATATTTTATATTTAATTATTTTTTGCTTATATTAAATCAGATTTATTTGTTGTTCAAATACATTTGGACAATTCTCAATTGAATATTGTATTGTAAAATGTAAGCATCTTACGGCCTGGCAGCATTTTCTGTAAAAGTAGTTCGAATATGAAAAACTGCCTTTTACATTTCTTTATATATAGATGTGACGAAATAGAAACCAAAAAAAATTGTTTTTAAATGGATTTACACGAAATTGCAAGTATGCGATTTCCTCAGACAATATGAAGGGGGGGGGGCCCGGTTTGATGTAATTCCATTTTTGAGTAAAAAATTTATCAGTTCGATTAGTGCTACGAATATTTTAAGAACAGTTAGACGGTTTTTGAAATTATTTTCTGCTCTATGTATACAGTTTTTGATAATTTAATGATATAACTCGGGAGATGTATTCTTTTCAAGGGCTACAGCAGTTTCCCAGCCATGGCTGTCTCAGTCAACTTTCACTAGCCATGCGCAACGTGATCCTGGATCCTAGATTCATTTCATGTCCTGTTTTTTTTTAACTTTTACGGGACAGGGTTGTTAACCCTAGGCTCCTTTTACATATTTAATAAAAAGTTTAAGATTGCAATCCAGGATATAGGGTGCCTGGAAAATCACACTTCACCAGGCAACTAGTTTTCGATATTTTGTTGTTGCCAAGTAAGAAAAACAGTGAGAATTGTCCATAACCATCACATGAGATTTAAAGTTTGAATAAAGATATTTTCCCCATTTGTACAAAAATTAAATTGCAAACTCAGTTTTTTATACTGAATTTTTACTCATTCTTCATCCAAGTAACGATATTTCTTTAAAGAAGTCACAATTTCATTATAAGTATCGAAATTTCTTTATACCTCTCCCAAATTTCTCTTTTTTTCATGTAAGAGCGATAGATAGAATTCTATCGTAACTAAAAGATGACGATACGTCAAATATGGCATTGGGCAAATAACTTGTCAACAAACTGAATTATTTTAGGAATCTTGAAATCGTTATAAATCTAAATGTCCAGTCGTTCAGAGATCCAGAAGAATAGATTGGGTATTAGTTTCTATTGCAATCAAGACAAATATTGTAATTGAAATAAATAAATTACAAATTTAAATTAGCTTTGAATTAATACGTCCTAATCCAGTCATCCATTCACGGTCATGATCAACTTATAGGCATTATGTTTAGACAGGAAAAATGTTCCAAACTCTTCTCTTTACCTTTCCGTCAAGCATTATGGGGAAATTTCATTACAGCTTAAGATTTTACGTATTCTTGTTACATTATGCCAAGACTTGAATGCCATTTATCTAGGGCTGTTCCTTTCGGTGCCACGGGTTTCGGTTTCGAGTGCCAGAAGCACCATGGATGTTCGTAGTCGTTCGGAATACACTTTAAGCCGTAGTTCTCGGTGTCATATGACTGTAAGAGCGTCACGGAGCCAAGCCAGACTTCTACTTAAGGGCTCCAGCCACTGCTCTATCACAAAAGGGGATGCCCCACTTCCATTCTTCTCTGTGTAGGTTACTCATGGGAAGCCCATCCCGCAGTGCAGGACACTGAGGATTAGTAACACAGTCACATTGTAACCTATTTCTAGTTGCTACACCATGCTATCAAGGCGGTATTTTTCTAAACAAGCACACAAGGCGTTATTAAATTGTAAGGCTGGGCATTTTCGCTTTCAGTCCTAATAATAAAGCTTTGCATATTGTAGTTGAATATTTTCGGTTCGCACAAAATAAGCGTAATTGAACAGAAATCTCTGAATTATGCCGGGGATGTGCATTTCAAATTTATTTATCGAAAAGAATTCGCTTTGGATTCGCAAAAAGAGATGCGTACAATAAGATTGCATCTTTGTCTCACAGAGGGTTAACTTCTAACATGCGGGAAACGATCTTATTATCCCCTAATATATTAAAAAAAAATTTATAAAAAGGATTGCATGTATTCTCTAAATATTGATTTTTAAATTTATATTTGAAATTTTTAAACATAATAAGATAATACTGGTATAATGATTGCATCCGTTTCCTCTTTATGGAAACCAATGTCATTTTTAAGAAGAATTCCATCCTACAAGCAGATCTTCCATGGCTTCCTAATTTCTTATTCATACCTCTAAATAAGACATCCAATAAACTATTTGTTTCTGCAAGATTGGAATAAATAATTTTAGGATCCAAGAAATCTCAAAAGAGGATCCAGCTCGAAACACTTAGGATTCACACAAAGTTATTCCAATGGCAAAAGCAGAAAAACAATAATTGGTGGCATCAGAATACAGATTACGTAATCGGTTCGCGAATTTTACACAAATACTTCTTTCGACCATTTTTTGAAAGCCAAAATTTTTTTGAATTTAACTTTGTTAATTCCAGTTAAAGTTTTCTTTTGGACTTCCGAAATTGAAATTTGACAGTCCTTTTTTTTAGTGAATGATAACTCGCATCATGGATTTAGATGAAATTTGTTTCTTTATTCCAGAAATCGATTCGTACAATGTTCAAACTTTTCTATCAGAATCTCAAGAAATTAATTTGATAAAACCTCATTCCTATGCTGTAGATGCAGTTTCCAAATACCGCAAGTTTATTTCGTGGTGGATATCTGTAAGAAAAACACCACGCATAATGGTATCTGATTTTAGATTACTTTTTCATTCCGTGAAAATCTGCAAGTTGCCATTCGAAACTTTTCTTACAGATATCGAGTCATTGGGTTCAGTAATAACGACATTCATAGAAAATTATGACATTTTGAAGAAAGAATTAATTTCGTTTTCTGAAGAAGTGGAAGATTTTGTTAAGTGCACGGTACATTTTAATCCAGAGACATCCGATGAATTCTTCGAAATGTATAACTATATTGTGATATATGGATGCGACGTGGTACAATATTTCGTGGATTGTAAAGAATCTTTTGATGAATACATTAATGTAAGGCACAAACTTCTCTCATCACTGCTTTTGTAAATTTTATGATTGATTAAGTAGAAATAACATTTTTAAAAAATATCCTTACTTAAATATGTTTTAATTTTGGTTTGAATGAATCATTTGCTCGTGATTATATTAGGTTCAAAATTATATTAAGATTTATTTAAATGTTACTAAATAAATGTTGTATTTGCGGTAAAGACCATATTACATTAAGTTGTATTTTGTAGTGACTAAATGAATGCTTCCTTTTCTAAACGTAAAAAATATCTCTATTCATAAATAAAAATTGTGTTAGAATAAGTTTCATTTACGTGAGGTTAAACAAAAGTTTCATTTCCTCACAATTATTCATCAATGTAAATTGTGATTGGGCAAATTACAATATGTTAGTTAAATATAGTATTTTTCTGTGCTTTATGATTTTTCATTATATGTAATTAAATATTTTTTCTAGAAGTCGCTTTATATGTTAACACTATTACGGTTTAGTAAACAAAATTCTGTGTACGTTTTAAGTTTTCTACACATATTTACAACTATCAGCAATATGCTAGCTGATAGTTTTAAATATGTGTAGATAAATATGTGCTAATCCAAACTTCATTTATTCTATATGTAGCAATAAAATAATCTTGGTATTATTTGATGGACTTTTATGAAATATTACAGATTTGATTCAAAAGTATTATCTACTGTGTCTCTTGCTCATTTAAGAAAAGAACTTTCAATAAGTCATACTTTTCATTCACTTTTGTCATGCCTTAAGTTTTGTATTGTTGGGTCTCAAGTACCACTACAAGCCCACCGATTGTCAGTTAAGGGAGGATCGTGCGTAAAAGATATTTAAGGGTACTTGCTGCCTTCACGTAATTAACCTTAATGTACGTATCATATGAGAGAAAACCTGGAGTAGTTCTAAAAGAAAGTCCGGTTATCAATGGGAAGATTTTACACAAGTAGGCATATAAAAATAGCTCAAAAGTGATCTAGGAAAATATTTAATTCATTGATTTAAACTACAATTAAAATTTAATTACAAAACTGAATTTTGATACTTTAAATTGGTACTAAATATAATTGGTTTAAAATCTAATTAGTTTTTTAAATGTACCAGATGTCACAATTAAAAAAACTAATTTATTTAATGTTAAAATGTTTAATTCAAATTTAACTGAAAAACTATTATTCCTAATGTAAATTTAGCATGACATGGAATATCAAATTACTATTTTGCAAACGGAGTTTTGTTTAAATCTTCCTCATTGGCATTTTTTTAATTTTCCCTATTATTAATTTTTTTTCATATGGTTTTAGACATAAAACAAACCAATTATTATTTTTTTAAGCTCTTTCAAATCGTTGTGCACTCGGGAATATTCTTTCACATTACAAAAGTTGTATACTATTCCTTGTGATGAATAAATTTCTAAGATTTATTTACCCATCTTTAAATTAATTAATTTTTTTTTAACTTTGATTGATGATTCTTTAACAATATTTAATTTATAGTGTTCAATTTAATTTTTACAATCTTTATTTCAACAAATTTAATTAATTACAACTTTGAATTTTATTTTTTCAGATCACATATAATTATCCAGAATTTTCTATTTTACTATTAGTGTTTGGGGGTGTGAGCTTCGAGATTAAAATGATATTCACGAAGTGGTTGCCTTGTATACGTAGGTGATGATTAAATCCATTATCTTGAAATTACCTTTGTTGCAATCATAGAGAGGGGGAGATATAAATGTCGTGATGGTCAAATCCCTCCATACAACAGACCAAAATGTGAGCCAAGGCCATCTGTCCCGTGGCAGATTACGAGACAAGAGACGTTTTTCTTTTTACGGATAGAATTGTGAACACTCTATAGTCCTATTAGACCAGGCCCTACAGTTTGAAGTGGATTCCGAACCTCTACAATCATTCATGGCAATGCCGGTACTCGAACCTGAACCCTGTCTCACCGATCTACAGAGCGCATCCACTAGAATACGTTTCCAAAATTATATTGGGTGTTTCGGTGTCCAATAGCCTGTTCTTGTAACATGGACTCGTCTGTTAAACTGTGTGCATGTTTTGGCCCTTATATGGTGTTATTCTGGATTGTAAGTGATTTGAACCATGTTATTCGGCACTAGAACGTTTCAATTTTTCTGGGATTCTGCATAACACAGGGTGCATCAAGAAAACGACTCTTACACTGCAATCACCCTGTCTAGAACACAATATGAAACGAACGCATCTCAAGCATGGCATCTTTAGTATTGTCACCCTCTTTCTCAAGAACACGGAAGGACATTCTGGATTACATGTTTATCGTACCCATTCCTGGCATGAAACTGAAAATTTGATTTCCCAAGTTTGAACCAGTTATTCCAAGATTATTGAATATTATTATTTGAACCAGTTGAACCAATTGGATTTTTCCGGGATTCATCATAACACAGGGTGCATCAGGGAAAAGACTCCTACACTGCGATCAACTTATCTAGACCCCAATTTGAAACGAACGCATCTCAAGAATGGCCTCTTTGATATTTTCACCCCCCTTTCACAACCACAGTAAAGGACCTTCAGCACTATATTATGGTTATCTATTAATAATATGTTTATCTATTCATTCCTGGCATGAAAACCGAAAAATTTGATTCAACAAGTTTTCGAACCAAGAACCAGTAATCATCTATTCTTTTTCTATATAGGCTCTTAGAATAATTTCTGACGAACCATTTAATTTCTTTGTAAAACATATATTAACTGACTCAAAAGAAGTGATTTAATTTAGAGTTATAATGTAATTATTATTTTTTTTTTTGAACAAAAATATTTGGAATTTGAAACTTTACATATTTTAACATTATATTTCATATATTTATTTTGTCGTACTTTTCAAGCATAAGAAATTCATTTTCTTCATCACATTGTCTTTCATTATTTGCATAATATTCGTGTAAATTGAGATAAAGCAGCAGATGCGAGCATCAATCTCAAAGTACAAGTCAAGTTAGTTTTCTTCGTTATTATCAGAAAGATTCATGACATAAACATAAACATCGTGCCCAAGGAAGAAACGTTCTCAAAATCGAACTAGTTTAGCGGTTTTTTTTTTTGTGTGTGTCTTACTCAGCTTAAAATCGATACCGGTGACTCTTGGTGTCTTGGTCACTCATATAGGACACTGCATCAACAAATCCTTGACTAGTATTATAGTACGTCATTTGGAAAATTCAAATATTTTTATAATTCTGAATTTATCCATCTATACATCGACGAAAAAATAATTCGTTTAGCATCATGAATAAGGAAGAGGCGTGTTCTAAAACTCGTAAACTAATTACAAAATACCGAAAACTGCTTACTTGGTGGACATTTGTGAGAGAGGTGCCTCGTTTAATGAATTCATATATAGAGATTAGTTTTGAACTTTCAAATCATTTCTACATGCCTCTTCATATCTTTATGAAACAAGTAGCGCTCATGAAAGAATCATTAGAAAAATGTATTACCCTATGCGTTTGCATACAAAAGAATTTAGAAAATCTTTGTAAAAATGTAGATAGAATCATGAATGCTGTTGTTTCTTATAATTCTGAATCAGAAATTTATTTTAATAATATATATGAAAGTGCAACGGATTTTGCAAGGACTGTTTTTCTGCAATTGCATAATTGCAAAGAGGAATTTATTTTATTCTGTAAGTGGTGGTATAAGATTATTGAGATGTTAAATTGAAGTTTTATGAAAAATAAATGTAGTACGCTGTGTCTTAAAAAATAATATATTGCATTGAAAATAATATACCGAATATATTGAAATTATACCTTTCTTTTATTGCTCTTAAATAAAATGTTTATTTATTTGTGTTTCCTTTATTTTTTGTGAAACTACCAAAGTCTTTTTAGTGAAATTTTCTATTTTCATGGGAAATGGCCTAAATTTCCTTAAATTGTAAATTTAACTTTTAATACATATTTTGTTAATTACTATACTTTTTATGAAATCATTTTTTAAAGTTTTTGATACCTTAATTTTAATTTTTAAGCTAGTGTATTTGTGATCAATAGATCAGGAGCTATTTACATAAAAATAACTTAATTGCAATCTATTTGTTCTGCTTTAAAAGACTACACTTGATGAAAAAAACCTTCAAGTGCATAACTTTATGAAAACGAGGGCTGAAACTTGAAGGCTTCAAATTAACTTAGACCAAAACATAACGATACGATTAGTTAAAGTTATTTAAATTAATAATTGTTAAAATTAATTTATTACATTAATTGCGTCCCTGAACTAACACTCAATTAATTATTGAATTTGACAAAAAGGCAAATAGGCCCTCCTGTTACTGAAAACTAAAAAATAGTTGATTTACAATTCCAAAAAAAAAAATGATTTTTTATTAATACTCAAGTTTCTAAATAGTATTATCTCGTATTTATAAAAGATCTTATGCGTCAGAAACATAACTTTAAATTTCATTATATTACAAACTATTTGCCTTTTTCTCTAGATTTTTAGATGTATATTAATTAGTATAGGCATCAAGGCCAAAATCTATTGTTTTTTTATGCTCTTTCAAGTCTACGTGTACTGAGGAATATTCCTTGGCAAAGGTAGTTTTTGTTGTAGGAGTGCCGAGGGTGAAGTTAGCCCTATGTCTCCTATATCATAATTACGGAATCAAATCACATAAGAAGGTAGTTGGCATAAAAGAGAGCAATGGAACAGCTGGGAATGAGAGACTTACTCAGGGGCAGAAACAGGTGAGAGTCCCGTGCTGGCGGGAGGGAATCCTTTACACAATGATAGAAATAAATTCCATCATGTGGCGGCGGGGGGAAAGACGAAAGGGGTTTCGTGGAGTAGGTGTGGCTTCATGTTTGCGGTGGATAGAAAGTAAACAAACGGCAGAAATGCTATGTGATGCTACAATTCTTGGAAACTTAGGGGGTCGTGACTCTTGGGTGGTCCTGGGTTAAATGGTTTGCGGCTGAAATATAAAATGGGCGATTAGTTAAATATTAGTGCACCGTAGTGCTCTAATATTATGCATGAATTTTCATCAGAGTCCTTTGCAGTTTGGAGTTGAGGAAGAGCTGATCGGAATGCCATCAGTAGAGCGGGCCCATTTATTCTTTTTTGGTGTAGTAGAGAGAGAATTTGGCTCAGAAGATCGAAGCTGTTATTGCTTATTGGAGTTGCACGTTGTCGGTTTGGTTTGTTTGCGATGATGTTCGCGTAGGTGGCTCTATTTTCTATATCTGCGCTCTGATAAAGATGTTTCCGCTTGATGAGAACCAGCATAGGGCCATAACAAAATACCTGACTGAAAATTCCATTGAATTCTTCGTTATTACGCCGAAATTTCAACGTCCTCTAAAGGTCGTCATCAAAGGTCTTTATGTAAAAACCCTCGACAATGATATTAAGGAAACATTAGTCAACTTAGGTTACTCTGTTGACAAAGTAACTCAACTGCAAAGAACTAAAACTGGACAGCCGCTACCGATATGGCAGGTTACCCTAACCAGAGTACAGAAAAGTCAGGAAATATTTAAACTTGAACGCTTATTGTATTTCACGGTGAAAGATGAAAAATTTAATTTGAGGCCTATGACGTTATAATGTTTCAAATGTAACAATTTCCACCATAGTGCTAACAACTGCGTTTTTAAACCCAGGTGTATAAAATGTGGTAAGGAACATTCTCATAAGGAATGTCCCATAGAAGGGAAACTTGAGGTTCCTATTTGTATTAATTGTAATGCTACTGGTCACATAGCAGCTTGGAGGGGCTGCCCTAAATTCCCCAAAATTAATATTAATGCTAATAGACAGGCCGCTTTTGCTAAAGCTACTCCTCCCAGACAAGTAAATCCTAACATCAGTTTTGCTTCAATGCTTAAACCTACTGTTAATGATACTACTGCTGCTCCCCCTCCAACTAATGTAAATCAAAACCAACCTAGTTCACTACCTGGCATTGAAGATCTCCAATTATTTCAAAACGCTGTTATCCTCATGAAGGAATTCATCTCTCTTTTCACGGAAATTAAAAATTTGCCTAATTACTATTATTAATTAATTGCCAAGATGGTACTTTCTGGAAACTTCCGAAGTGTTTTAAAAGGAAAAACTGCACCATTCATACCCTAAAAACTATCAACTGCACAGCTACAACTAATACTCAAAAAGCCGAAATTTTGGCAGACAGCCTTCAGGAGCAGTTTCAGAAAAATAATGTTCATGATCCTCTTAATAGTAAAGCTGTCTCTGATTCAATAATTTATTTTAACTCTACAAATTTTACTCCTCAGGTAGCTAATACTAAAGCTTCGACAGTGATCGATATCATTACTGATTTAAAAATTAACAAAACGCCTGTCATAGATACTATCACTAATAAAATGCTTCAAAATCTCCCGTTAAAAGCTATATTCAAAATTTGCCAAATTGCGGACTCAATTATTTTTCATTCATACTTTCCCACTTGCTGGAAAAGAGCCAGAGTGTTGCCTATTTACGAAAAAGGAAAAGACCCTACTTCCCCTTCCAGTTACAGGCCAATCTCTCTACTTTCCTCACTCAGCAAAATTATTGAAAGAATTATCTTAAACTATCTCAAAATAGAAACTAGTCAGAAAAATTTACTCATCCCTCAGCAATTTGGCTTTACTGAAAAGTTATACACAACTCGCCAGCTACTCAATATAGCTGAAACTGTTTCCGAAGGTTTTCCTGGAAGTTAGACACTGCTGTTGTTTTTCTCGACGTAGCTAAATCATTTGATAGAGTTTGGGTGAATGGATTAATTCACAAATTAATTATTTTCAATTTCTCTCCCTTTTTGATTAAAATCGTTCAAAATTATCTCTCTGATAGAGCTTTTGTGGTTTCCATAGACAATACTGACTCTTCTGTCAAAAATATTCTGGTTGGTGTTCCCCAAGGTTCTATCCTTGGCCCTTTTCTATACAATCTTTATATCAATGATATCCCGCAAATATATAATGTTAAAATTAGCCTCTTCGCAGATGACGCTGCTTTACTCACCCAAGGTCGCAAGCATCAGATTATCAGCAAAAATCTTCAAAATTACATTAATCAACTTGAATCATGGCTCACTAAATGGAAAATCCAATTAAATATTGAGAAAACTGAAGCAGTACTGTTTACGCATAAAAGGGTTTTTAATAATCCGACCATAAAAATTTATAATAATCCTATCACTTGGACGGGGCAGGCTAAATATTTTGTGTTATTCTCGATCGCAAATTAACTTATGCTCCTCATGTTAACTACCTCAGGGATAAATTTAATACTTGCATTCGCATTTTGTACCCACTAATATGTAGAAATTCTGCTATGTCTCTGGAAAATAAAAAACTCATATATCTTGCTTACTTACGTCCAATACTTGCATATGCGAGTCCTGTTTGGGGATCAACGGCTCGGTCAAATTTTGAGGTCCTCCAAAGGTTAGAAAATAAAATGATTCGAATGATCACAAATTCGCGCTGGTTCTTCAGAAACGAGGATATCAGACATGCACTTTCAATTCCTAGTTTTAGACAATTTGTACACAAAATCGCGAAAAATTTCTATAATTCCATTCCTAATATAAACAACTCTGTTCTAAAAGATCTTGGGAATTACGAGTACGACATTTCTCTTTTTAAAAACCGCAAACGGCCTCGCGCTGTTCTGAACAATACTCAATAGCATTGATATCCTCCTTTCTGGATCACCACGCAGCTGCTCCATTGATTTGCTTTCTTCCCACTGGTTTTATTTGTTTACTACAAAGCACTCTGCGCCCCTTTTTTTTCTCCTCCCTGCTGCTGCTTGAATAGTCGAAACGTTTTCGTTTCCCTCCAGGCTCTGGTCTTCCATCACTCACTTGCAACTGACCTTGCACGATTCACAGATTTTCCCCGACATTACCATTTCATTCTCTCTTAACAAACTGTTCTGGAACGTTTTTGTATTTTCTAACTACTTCTTTCAGTTTGTAATTCTTCAAATTCCTCTTTTTACTTTTCTTTTAATTATTAAAATATAATAATTATTATTTTTATTCATTTATTTTTTTTTTTAAAATACTTTATTGAAAAAAAAAACTTCTCTTCTACATTTATTATTTTCTCTATTTTAATTGTTTATTACTAATGCAATGGGCTTAAAGCTAAAGTAACTTCCCTTTCATATGCAAAGAAGGAGTTAACGGTTACCTAAAAACCAAGGAGCTCCGTCAACCTACAAGTCGTCGTCGTCGTCGCAGAGGAAGAGGAGAGAAAGAAAAGAGACGAGGAGAACGGTACTCCGTAGCTTGAAGGAAGGTGGCTGATCGAGGCTGAGATGGTTGTACCATGTCCAGCGTGAAATAGATGTATATATATTTTCTAATGCAGCTGGCAAACACAGACAGCTTGGTCTTAGATGCTTTAAGGCAAGTGCTGCATGGACGTACTCACTTTGCATTACCCAGGGGGCGCGTGTCACTTGAAGATAAGCCACGGACGCGGAGTCACAATGCCCCCGCAACGCTCTACGATTCTATTAGACCGGGACCTACTTTTTAATGTGGATTCCGAACCCCTACAAACAACCATGGCACCGCCGGGACTCGAACCTGAAACACCGAGCGCCAGAGCGCTAGCCACTCGGCCATTCAGGCCCGTGAAATAGATATATGAGACTGGAATTTGACGGTGAATCGGAGTGACTGCCATCCCTTGCATACTTCTCTCGTTTTCTATGAATTAGCTGGTGATCCCCTGGCAGCAGCGTCACTTGAAAAAGAAAGTGTACAATCCAAGCTACATTATATAGACAAGTTTCCCCAGGTCTCCTGCCCGACACAAGAGCTCCATGAGCGGTTGGCCCCTTGCTGCCAAGACTTTGATCAATGGTGCGTATAGAGGCATTATTAACACTGAAACTTTAAAGTTGAAGGAAGAAAAAAAAAAAAAAAAAAGGGACCCCTCTTCCCCAGCTGTTTTGGCAAGTTATGAACTGTAAGGTCTATCACCTTATTATTTTATTATTAAGTATTAATTTAGAATTGCGGCAACTTGTATAAGTTATATTTTTTATTTAATGCATTATCCGAATTATACTTTTATTGATAACGTTAATTAAATGATTTTGATTCAAGCTTAAAATATTAATAAATACATTTTTTTGTTTATATTTTAAATTATGAAATTTTGTCTATGTATTATTTCATGTGTGTTTCATTTTCCAACTTATATAAATCTCTGAAGGCATGCGAACTTGTTGATTTAAAATGTGGTATGGGTTATTGCGGAATTTCATTATGGCTATCGTGTGTGTAAGTAAACGGTGTAGTTAGTTGTTTTCAGAATTAGGTTTTTGTTTAAATTTAGGTTTAAAAGTAAATAAGCAACACCACAGTGCTAATGTAGATAAATTCCGATGCATTAAATTTCTTTCGTCAAAGCAAGTTATTAATTCTTAAGTAAGATGGCAATTTTTTATTTTTTTATTTTTGTCGGCTTAAAGTGATCATACCAACACACTAAACGTGAATTGTTATTAAAAATAATGATTATAAGCGCATGCGCGTCCCTTCAGCCAATCGCAATGTAAGAAGATGTTAATACACCAATATGTAGAACGACTTTTTTTTTCTTCTGTTGGGATTGAACCACCTTTTCAAAAATATTCCTGCATCAAATTTATGAGCAATGAATTTGAGTAAAATTAAATATAGTATTTGTACGATAGTGAGTCTATATCGGAAGTTCGTCTCTTGGTGGACTGTTTTAGATGCGACATCCCGAGTATTGGATTCTAATTTTCAGTCTATTGTTCATTATTTAGAAGCCAACTGCGAATCTCGGCAAAATTTTCGACATTTAAAAATGTGTATAATTTATCATTTGAATAAATTTATCAATTGCACCGCAATGGTAAAAGAGAATCTCACTGCACTAACTCAGGAAGTGTGAAGTTTGATTGAATTGTCTTCATCTGCTAATCCTATTTCTAATGAAGATTTACTGTATTTTTACGAAATAATATATGAATTGCAAGAAGATTTAAGGGATAACTTTATAGATTGTAAGAAGCATTTTAAAGAACATTGTTTCATACGACAAATGATTTTGGGTTGTTTTGAAGCATAATATGTTTTCATAAACTCATCAGAAGCACTGGAAAGAAACCAATTATCATGAATTTTTAAAAAAATGTGTTAAGAATTTGAGTATGAAATATATAATTTTAATAAGTGAGTGAAATTGTAATTATTGGCAATTTCTACTTATTAACAGGTTGTTAAGTTTGGTTTAATTCCCGAAACAAAGAAAGTTATTCAGTAAAAAATTACTTAATTTTAGATATTGTTATAGCATTGTATTAAACGAGTATTTTGTTTCAAATAAGAATTGAAAATACAGTAAACTTCAGTTATTTCTTACACCCAGTAAAATTTAGTAATTATTGTTAACACTACTATTTTTTAATCACTGAGTCAAATACTGTAACAATACTTAAGATTAAAAGATTATATCTAATTTTACATTAAGCAAGAATTGATTCGAATTCCAAATATGAATTTCATGTACTTAGTAAATTCAGAAAATAATTCCATAGAAAGGATTGAAGTGGCGAGTCAAAATGTTTAACTATGTTTAGTTAATGAATGGTCTATACATATAAGAAAGAATTCCTTGCTTCAGTTCAAATATAGACATGATAACTAGTAACTAATAAACAATTAAGATTTCATTTTTGATATTCATTTTAAAAACAAATTTATATATCTTTATTATTTATTAATATGAAACTGTATTGTATGTTAACAGCGTATGCTTGATTTCTATATTTAAAAGCTAGTTTCATTTAATGTATTCTTGATAGTGTACTTGATTATATATTTATACACTGAAGTGACAAAAGTCATGGGATACCTCTTAATATCGTGTCGGCCCTCCTTTCGCCCGGCGAAGTGCAGCAACTCGACGTGGCATGGACTCAACAAGTCGTTGGAAGTCTTCTGCAGGAATATTGAGCCATGCTGTCTCGATAGACGTCCATAATTGTGAAAGCGTTGATGGTGCAGGATTTTGGGCACGAACAGACCTCTCGATGATGTCCCATAAATGCTCGATGGGATTCATGTCGGGCGATCTAGGTGGCCAGATCATTCGTTGGAATTGTCCAGAATGTTCTTCAAACCAATCGCGAACAGTTGTGGCCCGGTGACATGGCGCATTGTCATCCATAAAAATCCCATCGTTGTTTGGGTACATGAAGTCCATGAATGGCTGCAAGTGATCTCCAAGTAGCTGAACATAAGCATTTCCAGTCAATGTTCGGTCCAGTCGCACCAGAGGACCAAGTCCATGCCATGAAAAAACAGCCCACACCATTACGGAGCCACCACCAGCTTGAACAGTGCCTTGCTGACAGTTTGGGTCCATGGCTTCGTGGGGTCTGCGCCACACTCGAACCCTACCATCAGCTCTTACCAACTGAAATCGTGACTCATCGGACCAGGCCACGGTTTTCCATTCATCTAGGGACCAACCGATATGCTCACGTGCCCACGAGAGTCGCTGCAAGCGATGTCGTTCTGTCAGTAAAGGCACTCGAGTCGGTCTTCTGCTGGAATAGCCCAAGAAAGCCAAATTTCTCCGCACAGTTCTAACAGACAAGTCCCTTGTACGTCCCACATTGATTTCTGCGGTTATTTGACGCAGTGTTGCTTGTCTGTTAGAATTTACGACTCTTTGCAGACGTCGCCGGTCTCGCTCGTTAAGTGCAGGCGGTCGACCACTGCGCTGTCCATGGTGGGATGTTATGCCTGAAATTTCATACTCTCGGCACACTCTTGACACAGTGGATCTGGGAATGCTGAATTCCCTAACGATTTCCGAAATGGCATGACCCATACGTCTAGCTCCAACTAACATTCCACGTTCAAAGTCTGTTAATTCCCGTCGTGCGGTCATCATCACGTCAAAACCTCTTCACATGAATAACTTGAACAGAAATGAAAGCTCTGCGAAAGCACTGCGCATTTATACCTGTTCTACGCGATGCTACTGCCATCTGAAAATTTGCATATTGCTATCCCATGACTTTTGTCACTTCAGTGTAAAGATATATTTGAAAATGTATCACTTTAAAGCCATTGGTGAATTTTGTTAGAAAAATTTTGTGGGTGAATGAACATGTAATTCTTGAATTTAAATATTTTTATATATTTTCTGTTTATATTAACTTACATTTATTTGTTATTGCAATTGTTATTTTAATCGTGAATTTATATGAAGCCTATTGAAAGATATATTGTAGATAATACATAATACTTTGTTAATTTTAACAATATGACACAATCCTCTTGATTAAACTTAAAATGAAATGAATCATAGAGTAAGAAGTATTGAAATGAATTAAAAAAACTAAAATCCGCTTAAGAAATGAAAATTATCGTATGCAAACTTTATTTATATTTTATTACAATTGACACGCAGAATGTTCTGTCGTTAAATATGTTAGCGGTGAATAAATCCCGAAAGTCAGTTTCATGGTATACTTTTGTAAAAGAAATGTAACATGTATTGAATTTTGATTTAAATTGTCTTTTTAATTATTCAAAAGCTGCCAAAAATTTACCACTACATAATTTTTATATTTTATTACAACTGACATGCAGAATGTTCTGTCGTTAGTTATGTTAGCGGTGAATAAATCCCGAAAGTTAGTTTCATGGTATACTTTTGTAAGAGAAATGTAACATGTATTGTCTTTTTAATTATTCAAAAGCTGCCAAAAATTTACCACTACATAATTTTTACGCGGAATATTTTAAAAGGGCAACTGGGTGGTGATAAAAGAAGGCTTGGATCACCTTTCTGAGAAACCCACATCTTCATGAATTTAACAGTAAATTCTTATAGAGTTCTCTGCACAGTACACTGACAAAGGCAAAGGTAGTTTTGGTTGAAGGAGCACCTAGGGAAAGAGTGACCCTATATCTCCTTTTGCATAAAATGATAATAATTTACTTAAAAGGGTATTGCATGTGAGATTAATGAACATGGAATTAATTTTAAAAAGGGATTAATAGGTTAGAGCCATAGCTCAGGATTTAGATAAAATAATTATCATGGTAAAAGAGGAAGTTTAAAAAGATCAAAAATTTATAAGATGTCCTTTGCTCAATGTGCAGAATTAATGGAGGAATAGTATACACTAGTCGCTCCCAAAATTCAGATAGGTAGGAAAAGGGTTAAAAAAAGGGGGTGTCAAAGAGTTGCTTATGGACTCAGAGTACTGGTGAACGTGTACTGCTTGAATGAGAGGAGGACATAATTGAAACTGCAGGCGAAATTTTAGAAGACTTCATAAGTTGTCGAGAACTATTGCAAAGCTTCATTATAAATCGACAAATAAATTCTGGTCATAATGGTCTAAATGATGCGAATATTCAATTCAACATGCAAAACGAATATGTATATAATAAATTTCTTACATAGTATATTAAATTGTGTAATGTATAATCTCATGTATAAATGTTTCTTTAATTTAGTTTTATACATGTATATTTAAGAATCCATTATTAAATGATCTTTTACCTTATTATAGAAATGTTGTTAGACATGATGAAATTATATTTTGGGATTAAAGATGCAGTTTCTTCTTTTAATGTAAGGAAAGAATTTCTTTATCAGTGCTGTTTAATATCGCAAAAATCTGTAAATGAAATAAATGCTAAATACTGTTAAATAGTATGCATTGTTTACTTAACACTGTTGTAAATATTTATAATGTTTTATAACTTCAGAAATTGAAAAAAAAAATTATTTCAAGTCCTTGAGGAGTCCTTTTTTATGTTCGCAGTAATTGATGATATTTTAGCCAGGGGATACGTTGTATAATATTAGTTTGTAGGCTGTCTAATTCTGCTGGAAATACAACAGAAGTACACTAAACCAAAACATATGCTACCACAAATCGTATTTTCTTCGTGTTTGAGAATACGACAGTCTAGTCCGATGAAGATGTGCTTGATCTCAATAATAACCAACTAGTAATCATCGTTTGTCATTGGGAAATTAGGATGAGTTGAGGTATTTCAGAAAAATGCGCCCTAATATTTTCCCCAGGAATTAACAACTAACTTATTCTTTCTCCTATTTCATGTTAAATTTGTTTTTACATGATTTTATTTCTATTTTTAAATTATTAATTATTACGTTAAAACTGAATTTGCATATTTTTTGGATACTTAAATTTTGTGACAGTCTGTTTGCAGGAAACTATTATATATCGTATATGCCTATTTTAATAATCATCGATTTTCAAGATATTACCATGTTGCAGTTGTTGTTATTAATTGCCCTGGTGTACGAAAACCTACACCAGGTCCGATAAACACCGTCGCAGGCGGCTGGGTCATGGCTGAGGGTAATATGCAACCTCAATTTAGCGAAAAATCACGAGGACAGAAGATTGACTAAATGTCAAGACAATAATATATATTATACCAGGATCTACGGTATAAATTGGATGCTGAACAGTTACAAACATCCATAGTATCACCAGGACTCGAACCCAAATCCTGCGTCACAGAGCGCAAGACATTCAACCATTCAGGCCCCAGATTCCACCATATAAATATCATGGTTCTGGATCGAATTGAGGCACAGTTGAAGTTGTTTTGAAACGAATACCACAACTTGATGTCTGGTCAATGTGTTTCCATGCTTATACTTCAGATTAACACAGTACCTGCAAACAGTGAAAATTCCTGGTATTGAGTTCAGGGAGATTTGGTTCTTCGCGCTATGGTCATTTTGTGTACACTTTGGGCTAAATAGACCGGTATTTACACTTTAATGTAGATTCCGAACCACTAACAGATATCTATGCTACCGCCAGGATTCGAACCTACAGCTTGTGATACCAACGGCCAATCGGCCATCAGGCCACACAGAAAGAAGAAAGGACGACTCGAAAAATGATGTACCAGTCTATGGGTGTTTAAAACATAATCTTTTCTTTTCATGCACTGACAGTTTTTGCCATTATTATATAATAATTTTTTTTTCTTTCTAATGCAGCTGGCAAACACAGACATGGACGTCTTAAGGTAAGTGCTGCACAGACGTACTCACTTTCCATTACCCAGGGGGCGCGTGTCACTTGAAGATAAGCTACGGACGCGGAGTAGCAATGCCCCCGCAAACGCTCTACGATCCTATTAGACCGGGACCAACTTTTTAAAGTAGATTCCGAACCACTACAAAAAACCATGGCACCACCGGGACTCGAACCCGAAACCTGTGGTATCGAGCGCCAGAGCGCTAGCCACTCGGCCATTCAGGCCTTTATTATATAATAATAATGAATTGTATACTGAGACGAGTAGATTTGTTACTCAAAACGTTTTGGAATATTATAGAAAAGATATCTTGACAAGTTCTTTAGCCTAATTTAAAAATATGTTTATACGTTTATATATGTTTATATTTAAACTGTCTCTTTTCATCTGATTAAACAAGTACATTTAGGTTAGCAGGAGGACAGATTTTATGAAATGGCAAATTAATATTTATTTTGTAATTTTTTTTATAGTAATAGAATTATATGGATCCACAGGGTCAAATCGAGTTCTTTCGGGTGAAACAATCAGATAGCACTCTGATAATCATCTAACAATAAGTAAATGCAGGTTAATACTCGAGAGTGCAAAATGGGTTTGTAGATCAAAAGAATCCATTATCCTTATTGAATAAAGCTGGATTTATAGTTTATTTTACCAGTCTGAAATCAAATGACCTTTGGACACTATAGAAATTTTCAATTGGTACTGGCAATGGCAATGGAAATTCTAAACGAGTAATATAATTTTTTTTTTTTTTTTTTTTTTGAATTCAATTCATTTTTTTCACTCTATTGCAGGAAGTCCTTTATAAGTAATTTTCATTCATTTTTTAAGTTTATCTGGGGCCATCTATTGGTAGATATATGTAACTTAAATCTAAAAAAAAACTAAAATTAATGAATTAAATTTAATTACTGAATTAATATTTGGAAAAACTGGATTAACATCAAGTGTCATCCACTACAAGTTTAAAAAAATTTATTTGAACTTTTTTTTTTATTATTATTTCCAATGGCAGATTATGAACAGTTAC